>JAZKJV010009179.1:600000-964693 GCA_037367405.1 Ottelia alismoides
GTGGATTTTGAGTTCATATGGAGAAGATATGGATCTATGAAGTTCTGTTTGCAGCTTTTTCATCTGTGTATCTCAGTCATACTGTATATTATTTTTATATGCAATTATTTTTGTATTTTTCTATACATTTTTGTGTACATGTTTTGTGTAGAAAATATCTTTATTTGAAGTGTGTAAGAGTGTGTCTAGATTAGTGTAAGTTTGGTTGTATGCATAATGTATTGGGCACCTAGGGTTTTTAGGTGTCGGTGTTATTTTGTCTATATTTATTGGCCCTTATCTCCTACGTACTTTATTCCTTGTCGACCAAGTCAATATTGACTGAGTCATGGGTTTTAATATCAATCGGTATTTACAATACTTCCTTTATTTTTCTTTTCTTTTCTTTATACGTTTATTTTGTGTTTAAATACATATATTTATGTACTATTTATAGACAACAGTCAATGTGTTAATTTATACAAGTTAGATATATTTATATGCATTTATCAAGGGATCTAAAGACAAAATAAAGGAATAAAGGTGCATGAATGGGTATTCTTCGCCCCCAGAATCCTCTCAACCTCCACATGCAGATCGTGAGTCAGATTTCTCCTCCGCCTACCACTTTCCACTACATGAAAAAACTTCGCGTTCGTGTCACCATCCTTTACCTATTTCTGTCTAGATCTTTGATGCCACTCCACCTATTTCTTCTTATTGTTCTATCCTCAACTCTTTGATGCTCATCTCTCTCCCGTAGCTATTCCTTATTCAGATCACACTCGTCCTCAACACCATCAAGCCTGGCAATCTCTTTCAATGCATTATCACGACGCTTACTGCAAATCTGACGTACCCCTTTCCTGTGTTTCATCAACATCTCTCGCAAAGATGTAATCTTCAGTGCCAACCTCCGTGTAGCTGACTCCTCCACCTGTAAGGATCTCCAAAAGCTCGTAAAAATTTCTCTGAAACCCTCATCTAGTAACGATGCTTGAACCTGAACATTGACTTGGGAATTATACCCTCCCCCGACTCCCAACAAATAGGCGTATGATCCATAGATGTTAAGGCGCACGCCTAGGCGCGCCTAGGCGGCCGCCTAGGCGTCCAGGCGCCCCAGGCCGTGCGCCTAGAACGAACGCCTTACTTTTATAGCAAATGGCATGCGCCTTGGGTCACCTGGGCGCCTAGGCGGCCGCCTAGGCACGCCTTGACGCCTAGGCGACTATTTTTCATGCACACTACACATATATCTCATTTTCAAAATGCGATATACATTGCGCATTTACAAAAAGCGATATACATAGCGCATTTTGAAAATGTGTTATACATGTATTTTTGAAATGCGATATAATTTCTTAATAATCTAGCATCCAAATGCGATATTTTTGAAATTTCTTGATGCCACTTTGAAAACGCCTAGGCGCGCCTAGGCGTCCAGATGTAACGCCTTGTCGCCTTGCTGCCTTAATAACCATGGTATGATCCGATCGCGATCTCGGAAGCACCGTTGTCGGGGATAGAAGGAATATTTCCAGCACCTCCACAGACAACAAGAAGCGATCTAGACGAGACCTTGAAGAGCTATTGCGCCAAGTGAACCTCTCAATCGTGGCATTAAGCACCTTCAATGGCATCTCCCCAACAAACTCCGAGAAATCTCATGATCTCGAATCTCGCCCTCCTCGATCTCCTACGTGATCCACAACACACGTCACATTAACATCGCCACCGACAAGCCAAGGGATGCCCGGAAAATCCTTCCTCATCGCTCTCAGTTACTATCACAAGATTGGGCCATGTACACCCCCAAAGATCCCGTACACCGAGCTCAAAAGCAAGTAGACATCTCCTGATGTGTGCTCCAACAACACAGATCCAGATCTAGGCCCAACCTTTCCTCCAGGGATAGCAGAGCATCTTCCATCCCATGCAAGAACTACACCACCTACAATCCCATCTAAAACTTGATAACCGAATATATCCCAATGATCTCCAAAGAAACAGGTCCCAAGTTGCAACCTTCGACTCTTGTAGAAACACCACTTCAGCATGACAAGAACTCAATAGACCTCCAACAGCACTCCTCTTCTTCATGTCCCCCATCCCTCGCACATTCAAGCTGACAATCTCCATTAAGATCCACTAGTAGGGTTGGTGGTGGGTAACACAACCCCAAGACATTCTGCAACCAACACATGAATGTCAACTATAAGAATCAAGTCACTGTCAATCTACCCTAAGGTACCCATCGGATAAACCAAAGTCACGTGCATGCATGGCTTGTCTTCACCCCTACCGGCAGACAAGGCCCCCATAGTCTAATCTTCCAACACCCGCACAAACCATGGATGTGCCTCGGGCTTTCTCTGCTTGTGCGAGAAAGAGGGGATCGAGCCTCCCCGAGATCTCCGACCACTATCTCCCAAGGCTAATCTCCTATCCTTATGAGCTCTATCAACAACCACGATTAATCTATCTGCCTTCTAACTCTGCACTACTGAAGCACTCCTTAACAACTCCAGCTCAGCAACTCCACTTTCCTTAATCAACCCCTCTTCATATGCAGTCCTATGGACCTCATGCGCGCCCACTTCTAAGGGTGGAGCAACATCAGGGGGGGTTCCCAACCCCACTGCCTTCCCCACCGATCTGCACATACGAGCACGTAGCCGCATCAAATAAAGTAGACTCAATGCTTCAATGGTGTCTTGAAAGAGAAGCACTAAAGTAGGTGTACATCGAGGATCCAATGTGCGTGGGGTTCCCTATTGCAGAACACCAAAACTCGGGTTCGAGAAAAGAGAGGGAGTTGGACCCGGGTACAAAAAAGGCCACGTCCCTCCAACACTAATCAGGCATGGATCCGACCCGACATCGATGTTGAATCGAGCATTGCCCCTCCAACACCAACGGTCTTGGGATTTGCGCCCGACCTTGAAGCCAACCCAGATATTGCCCTCTAAGAAAATTCTGCACGGAGAAAGGGCGAAATGATGGCAAGACAAAGGTAGGGTTTGTTCCTCCAAGTTTCGAGGAATTCGCCCACAAATCATGCAGAAAAAGCACCCAACCAGACTGCAAATCTTGCCTCAGCAATTGTAGAGAGGACGAAACGACCACTGAAGGCTCCAGCACTAGCTCCATCGACCTTTGACGAGCCTCCGATCGATCATCAGCCCCTTCTGGTACTTTCGTCGTCGACTCCAAACGCTCGAGCCTCTTTACAGCATCTCCAAATCATCCACAACCCCTGCCAACGGGAGCCGAAAGGGCATCCTCCCAACCGTGAAGAAAGTTTCTATCGAGAGGGTTCTCCGAGGACCTCGAAGTTCCACCAGCACATCCCAGTCCTCACAAGGGTAAATCCTTGACCAGGTAACCTTCTCAATGATATCAACCAGTTGCAGCTTGTCACAGACTGCTTGGAGCCCATGGCACCTCACTAGGAGGCCTTTCACCTACACCAACCACCGTGGGTTTGCCTCGTTGCACCATAACACAGCTGCAGTTTACTCCAAACCATGCTCGAGGGAACAAGCTCCCACCATTAGCCAGGAAGCCATGTATCTCTGTCGCTTCGATATTGCGGACGCACAAGTCTCTGACAGCCAAACAGCACCCACCACCTCCCCTTCTGCGCGCCCTTGTTTCAGAATCTCCATTATCACTTCTAGGTCCTCGTTGGTACCCTCCGCAATGAGGACCTCGTCGATCCGGTCTCCCTGTAGCTCCACACCAACCTCTCCCTTCTTCGTAGCACCATCACCAACACCCAACCTCGTCGAGCCCGTAGTGCAGTACTTCCGAAGGTGGCCCTCCTCTCAACATCAATAGCAGACCATCCTTCGTGTTGCACACCAACAAGCCAAGTGGCCTTCTAAACTACACTTGAAGCAATGGTGCCGTCCAAGGAGGGAGAAGCGTGCTCAACGGACACCCTCACTGCGAACCTCCCCCTCTTGTCGACTCTCTGGCAGGGCCCTCTTCCTCAAGTCTTCCCCAATCCCCTCCAACTCAAAGTGCAAATTCGGTGCCGCCTCCACAGGTTCCTTCCTCATCCTCCACAATGCTTCCCCTATCATCCTCTGAGAAAGGAGTCTACAATTGTTATATCTAAAAATTAAGATCTATAACCTTACATCAGCCTCTATGATCTAACTTGTAGATCAACTATATGATATCAAGATGTTCATGGTACATAGCCCTGATTGTACCAAACAAAATGATGCAAACTTAATCGTACTTAGTTTCATATAAAGAAGTAATTGCAATAACTTTTATTGCATAATGGCTCACGTGTCCGACAATCTCCCACTAGCCCACAGAAGTATATATATGGGCTAATCTTGAAACCCGCACTCATGTGCTAATCATTTAAGCATGTTATCAAACAGCTTAATCAATTGATTAACCACTTTGCTCATAGAGAAAAATTCCAACACTCGCATCATTCATGATGGCAATGGTGGAACCACAAAAGTGTTAGCCATGTGAGCCCGAGGAGAACCATTTCTACAATAAATGTTATTATAATCTTTGATATATCAATAAAAATTATTGATTTATTTCACTCCATGTTTGAGATAAAATGAATGAATGCACTATAAGGTCCCTTAGTACAATTAAGGTTATGTACCATGGTCATCTTAATGATCATACAGTTGTTGATTCAATTGTTGAATCATAGAGGATGGTGCTTGGATGATATATAATGAGTTAGATTGAGGACTCATCATCAAGCATTGTCAAATGATTATTAAGAGATGATCTCCAACCTGAGAAGAAGATGGCAATCCTTCTCTATAGGTTGATATCTGAACGACCTCTTGATGCAGGTCCTCTGCATAGGAATAGGGATTCGGAGGTATCGGATAAGTTAGGTCAAAGAGTTGACTTAACGAGATCGAGATAACCAAGACCTATGTTGTATACTGTCACGATATAGGCATGCATCCTCTGACTAGAGACAGATGCATTGCTATATGTCTGAGTATGTACATTTGATAAACCGATAGGTTGATGGCCAAATCAAGGTCTATACACCAACGAGCTGTTGTGCATACAAGGGCATATGAGTAATACGATCTCTCAAAGGGATCATACAGGTTTACTTGTGAACCGGAAGACGACCTCACTCATGAGGTATTGGGACCAATCAAATACCATGCATGGTCGTCTTGCTTTGGAAGCAAGATAAGAATTTGTAGATATGATATATGCTTTTGGAAAGTATATGATCTATACCAACTCCTAATGATCGAATGAGAAACTTAATGATAAAACCCCTGAAGGAGACGGTCTAAATGAGATCTAAAACTTTGACTTTAGTCTAGGCCTTCCAGTATGCAAGATGTACGGGTATTAGGAATACTCGAGGGTGATGTGATCAGAAACGATTGTAAAACCATGATGCTTCCACTCCGAGGGAGTGATAAAACAGGTCAGGATTTTAGTGACTCCTTTCAGTAAAGAAATCGGATCTTAGTCCAAGTGTTGGACATTGATCTGAATGTGATTCACATCCAATGAGAAGATTAATATCTTTGAGAGGTCCTTGAGATCTGGATTTGAGATATGATATCAATATCGAAGTCACTATACGTGGAACGTACAATCGCCCTCTCCTTATCTCCGAGTATCCACGGAGAAAGCGCATTATTCTTGAAAGAATTCAAGAATAATTCCATTTTTAAAATGCATATTTGAACATTGAGAAATGGATAATTAAAAGTAATTTAATTAGCATGAATAATGTGAATATGATTCATATTACTTTGATGCATGAGAATGATGATCCAAGATAATTAAATGTGATTTAATTATCATGGATATGAATAGTGTGGATAGCATTATCTATATTAATCATATATACTTAAATGTGATTTATAATATATTAGATAGAGCTATTTGTAAATGGTATTTATAAATTAAATGTTGATGTGAATTGGATTCACACTGGACAATTGATTGAAAATACAATTTATATTTTATTTTGAGTGTGTGTATGATTCATAAATTTCCAATGGCATGATTAAAATTGTCACAAAATAATTTGGAATTATTTTTGTGAAATAATTACAATAAAGTTGTCGTAATTAGTTAAAGGATAATGCGAGATACACGATCTCATGTTATTGGAAAAGATAGCACTCCTTCCATAAAAGGGAGGGTGGACGGTAGGGATGCAAACGGTTACGGATATATCCGTATCCGATCCGTCATTGCATCCGTCTTATACAAATTTTGTCATCCGTATTCGTTTTGAAATGGATACGGATATGGATATTATTTTTATATCCGCAAACATCCATATGCATATCCATATTTCCGTTTTCGTATATAAATACAGTCATAGATTTATTTGTACCCCTATATAACATAATTCTATACATTCTTTTACCATATTTGTATAAATTTATGGTATAAACACATTTAGTAACTGTTAAGATAAATCTATTGTTATGTCTTCTTATGTAATTTCAGTTTCTCTGAGTACTTATCATGTAATTAACTCAAGGGCTATTATCCTATATAAGAGAGCCCTCGGATATGTCTAATGCATGTCATTCATTTCTCCTATCATGGTATCAGAGCAACGGTCCTAGACCGGGGTCCCGGTATCCCACCCTAACCCTAGAACACCCACCCACCACCCCCCCCCCCCCAGCGCCACCGGCAGCCCCCGCCTTTGCCTCCAGCGGCCCCCCAAGCATCCCCGCGACCCCACGCGGGTACTGTTGTCGCAGCCACCGACTCTGGGATGTCCCGCTGTGACTGTGGTTGACTAGTTTCGCCGCTTAACGAGGATTAGGGATGGTTGTATGAGTCTACACATACAACCTATCCCTCATATGATACTGTAGACCGACTATTTTTTTTCCTCTGTCGATCTGCGGCTCTTCTTCAATCATGTAGAGAACAAGGGTGACGTCTTTACATCTTCGGGTGCCTTCAAAGGCCCGGCCCCAATAATAAAGATGGACGGGACCAACTATGAACTATGGTCCATGCAGTTTCGTACCCTGATGTAGTGCCATAATAAGGAGCACATCCTGACAGACTCAGAGCCGGAAGACAAGACTGGAGCGAATGCGACGTGGAAGCAAGATGATGCTTATGCTCGTATATGGCTCTATGGGACGCTGACTACGGAGATTGCTAATAATATTGTGAATCAACCAACAGCAAAGGCTATGTGGGATATACTGGCAACTACATATGGGCAGTCGAAGAATGAGAGCAAAATACTTCAGTTACAATTCGAGATCTTCTCTGCCAAACAGAATGGGAGACCACTCCATGCATATTTCTCTCATCTGTGGGGCATGTTCGAGAGATTGCATAGCTTCATGCTGATCACAACCAGTACGAAACAACAACAGGCATATCGAAATGCCACGATGACGGGAGTTTTTCTGTCCTCTCTTGATCCTGAGTACGATGCAGCCCGTACTCAACTTCTGACTGGCGAGACTATTCCACCTATGGAGGAGGTGTATAAGCGATTGAGTAGGATTACTAATGCATCGGCGTCTACAGCACAGCCTACTCCTTCAGCTATGGCTGCCACTCGTGGCAGAGGGGGTCGTCACATTTTCGGGGTCGTGGACCTCATGGTCGAGGGGCAGACAAACATCGTGGTCCCTGTGCTCACTGTCACCGTCCAGACCACTCTGAGGAAACATGCTTTCACAAGTATGGATATCCAGCCACTGCACGTGTTGATGAGTAGACTGAGGCTACAGCTGCGCCTCTTCCAGATGGTCGATTTGATGACATCGTCTCTAGACTTCGTGAGATGATAACTACACCTACGTCTCCGTCTCCAGGTTCTACGGAAACTGCCGCTTCTGCCAGAGCGTCGTCTAGCTCCTTAACTACTCATTATGCGCTTCCAGTACTACTTGCTCGGACTTGATAGAGTGGATTATGGATTCCGGGGCTTCCCATCATATGTGTGGCGACAGATTGCAGTTTTTATGTTATATAGTGTCCTTTGCTCGATGAAGCCTTGCCATTAATAGATGCTTGCTCCATTTGACTCTGAATCTGAATCATAATCTGTGCTCATATTCTATAGGGCATATTTGTAACAATTTGTATCTTTTGTCTTGCATTCTATTATTCATGCATTAAGTTCATGTGTAATCTTATAATTGCATTAAAAATCAAATAAAAAATATATGTATCATTTTTCTTCATTGTGTTTGCATTATTTTATTTGTATTTTATTATGAATCTGCATGAAGACCTAAAGATTGTAAATATTCACTCATTAATTATTAGACAATATTTGATAAATAGACGAAGAGGCTCGTGTCCTGAGTTCGACCTTGGTAGACTTACCAAGTAAAATAATGTCCATATATTCGAAGGTGTGGTTTTTGCTGAACCAGATTTGCCTCCTATGCTATGATAACACGGCAATATTAAAGGGGTAAATTTGGCGTTCATCAGCGGGGTGCTATGCAGGAGGTCGGTGCGAGGCTTTGCAAGAGGTCGGCACGAGGGGGGTGGGTCTTCGACTGTTGGAGGGGAGGTGGCGGTGGAGTATTTGCAGGAGGTCGATGCGAGGGGGGGTTGCAGGAGGTCTGCGCACGCGGGGGAGGGGTTTGCAGGAGGTCAACGCGGGGTTTGGGGTGGGGTTGGGGGGCTTTACAGGAGGTGGGCAATCTAGGGGGGTGCGGAGGCTTGAGGGGGGGGGGGGGGGGAGACTTGCAGTCGTCGAGCTCTTGATACAGGGAGGTCGGCCTCCAACGGCTGGGGGGTCTTGCAGCAGGCGTCGAGTTCTTACTGCGGGGGGTCAGCCTCCAACGGAGAGAGGGGAGCAGCAGGCAGGTTCTTATAGTGTTGGCGGTGGGGCTTCGACTGGTGGAGGCTGGCGAAGGGGAGGAGGTGGTCGGCGGAGAGGAAGTTGGGTTGTTGGAAGAGGAAGAGGAGTCATTTGTAAATAATGTAATTTAAAGGGTATAAAACGTAAAATATTTACGGATACCGTTATAGTTAACGGAATATTGGATGGAAGTTAACACGGGGTTATGAGTGTAAGAGTGAAGCACTATTCAGGGTCATAGGTGTAATCCATGATTATAGAGGGTTTCTGGGGTAATTACGAAATTACTCAAGGATGGGTGTAACTATCCCTAACAAAAAAGATGATGCAGGGCCTTTTTCCTGATTTTTATCTGATAGGAAAAGTTCTTGCAAATGGAGGATTAAAATTATTTTAGTATAAAAATGACTAAGAATGAATTATAATGATGATACGCAAGAAAAGATAGAGCTAATTTTGAAAATAAATTTCAAATAACATATACAATTCAGCTTTTACCGATTATCGAAGCACAATGCATGTCTGCATAAGGATCCTCTCCAGTGAGCAGTTCCCACATAACTACTCCAAAGGAATAAACATCGACCTGAGAAAAAGAAGTGATGAGATAAGAAATGCCTATTGGTGATCACTTATCAGGACCCCTTGCTTTAATCACAAATAACAGGAAATTCCAGAGCATTTTGGAAGTCTAGTCTCGTACTTTTTCCGTAACCATCTTACTCCTTCCACTGAGAAGCTCAGGTGCCATCCAAGGTAGAGTTCCACGAACACCACCGGATACCAACGTCTTCTGCTTTACCTTTGACAGCCCCAAATCCCCAATCTGAAATTTAATAAAAACAAGTTCCGATAAAAGGCATATTGATTCTTACATTGTATGCAAGCGAGGAAAATCAGGAAAATCATTTTTTGCGAGCTTTGTATGTTTGAAATCCAAGCCCATTGTTTTCATAAAGACGCATTCCATGACAATATTTTTCCACATGTGGTCCTGAGCATAAATAGAAAGGTTGAGTTTGATGATCACAGGCTAAGAAAAAAATTAGTTGGAAATTCACCAAGTATTCCAGTTATAATCATGACTTTATTGTGCCATCATCATCATTATAGTGTTGCATTGCATTTGAAGAAAATTAGGAAGAAATGGTCTATCGGAAAAAAGGAAGCCCTGTGGTCTTTTAAGTAGAAGAAACTCAAGGAAAATTACATGAGATCCTAAAAAGGGACCATTAAAGGGTCCTCGGAATAGAAATTAATCCCGCCATCTTTTCAACCTAGAGAATAAAGGCTCATTGCGCTTAAGCTTAAACATCTATCAAGCGAACACAGTAAGTGGCTTGGAGGAAATGCTATCAGTCTACTCACTATAAGAATTAAAAAAAGTGATCATGTTACCTTTCTATGTCATATCCCTAATATAGTGGGAAGCAAATTCTACAAGATTGTTTCTCTCACTAAAATCAAGATTATTGGTAATAAATGAAGTTGTTCAATTATCACACTTTAGCTGATTGTTTCTCTCACTAAAATCAAGATTATTGGTAATAAATGAAGTTGTTCAATTATCACACTTTAGCTGCAGCGGGAGTGCCAACTTTAAAAGATATGTCAAACAGATGTTACCTAGATGACCTTAGCGGCAACTTGAGGTATAGCCCCATACTCTTAACTTCGCACAAGATTGGGCTAAAACTGAAAGCTTCTTTCTTCTCTGTGTAACCCAATCACCTCCGATAAAAACACAAAAGCCAGTGATGGATTTTCCGTCCTTGAGATCCAGCATAGCCATCATCGGTAAATACAGCAATACCACGGGGCTTCCTTTTAAGGAAAAGAAGTCATTTTTGTGGTGAAGTTTTTAAGGTACGTGAGCATCATTGTCGCAGCATCCCAGGGCACCTTCTTAAGCTTATCTATATACCCTATTCTTACTTACCAGGAGTTCAATATTGAGACAAATGCTTATACTAATGAGAGTTATCATTATCTTTCATTATTTATTATGTTTTTCTATTATTTTTGTTGAGAGAAGAATTGCGTACGATAGAAGAGACCCTAGGGCTCTCTTATTTAGGAGAAAAGCACTAGGTTAATTACATGAGAAGTACATAAAGAAAATAGAAATGAGAAATAAATAATAAGTGATACAAATATCTCAAAACTCCCCCTCAAGCTGGAGCATACATGTCTATCATGCTCAGTTTGGAACAACACCTCTGAAACGGACCTCTAGCAAGGGTCTTGATGAAAATATCAATTGTCTGATCTCCAGTATAAACATGGGAGGTGGATATGAGACCATTCATGATCATATCTCTGGTATAATGGCAATCCAAATTTATATGCTTGGTCTATTCATGAAATGCAGGATTATTGGCAATAAATAGTGAAGGATATGGGATAATCCTCAAGCGCATCACGGAAGCGTGAGCGTCATATCGAATACGACGAGGAACGACTAGTCGGACTAGTTGTTCTATGCAGCGGAAATTAAAATTTTTTTATGTGATGAAACCACATGATCCAAGAACACTTCTCGGATCGTTTCATCTAAACCACAAACAAGTATTAGGGTTACCTCTTGAAGCGTGGTTGCGATCGAGTCTCTAAACGAAGAGACCTCCTGCCTCAAGTCCGATCCGACGGAGGAGATGCTTGCGAGCGCGGGGATGAATCGCATGCTTCTCGCAATCCATGTTGATGATCCCAGCGGCGGATCTCCTGATCTCGACACACGAGATCCGACGTCTTCTTCACGAGCGAGGCGCACCGAAGGAGACGGAAATCCACGAGCAAATGATCGGGCAGCATAACGACGGTGCTGCGGCGATGGAGACTCTCTAGGGCATCCATGGTGGACGGCCATGACGGAGGAAGAGAGAGGGCTGATGTGTAGAGAGAAATAGAGAGAGAGAGAGAGACTTATGTTCTCTTGTGTGTAAAGAAGAGCAAAGGAGTGCCTCTCCTTTTATAATATTTTGGGATCCATGGATCTCAATCCATGGACAACACAAATCCAATGACTCTCATTGATTTGTATTTCTTTTAATGACTAAGATTTGTGTTGGTAAAAACAAACAACAATTAATTTAATTTAGATTAAATCTATATTGATAAATCAACATAAATCAATCCCAAATTAAATCAAGCAATCATGGATATTATTGGAATGAAGATTGCCTCCTTCCATAATATGGGATTTGGTGGCAATCTCATGTAATCTCATGATATCTCATGAGATTACATTATTCCATGGAAATCTCCAAGATTTACAACAACACTTGTTGTAAATTATTCAACAAAAATAATTCATAATTATTTTGTGAATATTGAAATCTTGCCATTGGAAAATTGTGAATCACAGTCACAACACAAAATAAAATGTGAATTACATTTTCAATTAGTTGTCCAATGTGAATCCAATTCACATCAACATTTAATTAACAAATGTAAATTACAAATTGCTCTCTCTTATATATTATAAATCACATTTATAATATATATGATTAATATGGATAGTGCTATCCACATTATTCATATCCATAATAATTAAATCACATTTAATCATCTTGGAACTCTATTCTCATGTGCCCAAATAATGTGAATTACATTCACATTATTTACATCTTTGATAATTAAATCACATTTATTTATCTAAGATAACTCTCTTTATAATATGAATCAAATTCATATTATTCATGATAATTAAATCACATTTAATTATCCATTTTCTCAATGCTCGGATACTTATATCAACAATGAAATTATCCCGAACTCTTTCAAGGATAATGCGCTTTCTCCGCGAATACTTGGAGATAAGGACAGGGCGATTGTATTGTTCCACGTATAGTGACTTGTATATTGAGATCACATCTCAAAATCAGATTCCAGGCCTCCCATAGATGCTTGATTAAATCAAGACCGTAAATCTACTCTTCTCATTGAATCTGAATCAGATTCAGATCAATGTCCAATATTTGTACCAAGATCAGATTACTTCTCTACTGAAAGGAGTCACTAAAATCCAGACCCATTTCATCACTCCCTAGGAATGGAAGCGTCATGGTTATACAATCGTTTATGATCACATCACCCTCAGGTATTCCCAATACATGTACATCCTGCATACTGAAAGACTCAGAATAAACATGAAGTATAAGATCAATTTTACATTGTCTACTTCAGAGTTTTATCATTAAGTTTCTCATTCGATCATTGGAGTTTGTATCGATCATATACTTTCCTAAAGCATATATCATACCCAAGTGTTGATCATATACTTTCCAAAAGTATATATCAAACCTACAAATTCAGTCAAGCTTCCAAAGCGAGACGACCGTGTACGGAATTTGATCTTCCCAATATCTCATGAGTGAGCTCATGTCTTCCGGTTTAGTAATGAACCTGTATGATCCCTTTGAGATATCGTATTACTCATATGCCCTTATATGCACACCAGCACACCGGTGTATAGACCTTGATTAGGTCATCAACCTATTGGTCTGCCAAATGTACATACTCAGACATATAGTAACACATCTGTCTCCGGTCAGAGATTGCGTGCCTATATCATGACAGCATACGATATAGGACTTTGGTTATCTCGATCTCGTTAAGTCAAATTTTTTACCTAACTAATCTGACACCTCGGAATCTCTATTCCCATGCAGAGGACCTGCATTAAGAGGTTGGTCAGTTATCAGCCTAAATGAGAAAGGATTGACATCTCCTACTCAGGCTGGAGATCATCTCTTAATAATCATTTAACAGTACTTGATGAGTCCACAATTTAACTCTTTAGATATTCATTCAAGCACCAGCCTATATGATTCAATAATTGAATCAACAGCTGTATGATCCTTAAGACGGCCATGGTACATAACCCTAATTGTACTAAGGGACCTATTATGCAAATTAGGTATTCTTCATTTCAGATTAGGGAATGATATTTGCAATAACATTTATTGCATAATGGCTCGATGTGGGCTCGCATGTCCAACAATCTCCCACTAGCCCAAAGAGCCATTAATGGGCTAATCATTTAAACCCTCACTTATGTGACAATCATAGGCTATTTAGTAAAATAGCAAGGTAAGCTGATCAGTCACTCTGTTCCCAAGAGACTATGCCAAGTCCTTTTACGGCACTTGCATATCCCCCAGTAACAGTGCTCGCATCCAATGCGAATGTTGCATCTTATGCAACCAATACTCAATTTTGTTACTACATCTTAATAATTATTATAACCAGTATTCCTATAATCCTTATCAGAATGCATTTATTCATGGAGATCTCTATCTCCTAAGGTATCTACAGTTAAGATCCTTATATATCACTATCTACAAGGTCTTAAACTTTTGAAGATAATACTTTGGGATCACTATCTCTAAGTTTCATCATCTTTGAAGATATTGTTATTACTGCAACCAAGTGTTTTATTTCCATAGTAGGATTAGTAACAGTTTACTACTCCCACTACATGGCAGCCATTTGGCTTTTTGCACACATCTAGCACACACCCGGCTTCTAAGAACTGATGCCCGAGGGCTAGCATTTTTAGCATTCACATCCTCAACTCGTTGAGGTGCTATCCCTTTAGATAGGTCAGTACCATATCTTGAGGGAAATAAGCCTTTTTGGAATTTTCCAAGAATGGAACATGTCCAAGGTGTATCACTAATGTGACGGTCCTAATACCCTCTTCTCTTTTCTTCTGAACAACTTTAGAACTAAGATCTAAGATGTATCCTTGAGATCATATCTCGAGGTATGGGACAACCAGATTATAAAACACTTATTATTATCATCCTTAGATCATTCCAAATGATTAGGATATCTACATTTAGCACAATGAACACAATGGCACTCCCACTAAGCTTCATATGGTTTATCAAGATTCTATCTGAAATCATAGCATTTATGATTTCATCAAATCAACTACAAGAAGCTTATTTGAGTCCATAGATGGAGTTTCTTTAACTTGCACATCTTGCCTTCCTCAACCATGAAGCCATGGGGCTGCTTCATGTGAATATCCTCAGAGAGGTATTCATAGAGGAATGCAATCTTCACTTACATCATGAAATGTCATAGTCAAGTTGTGTAGCTATGGTTAGCATTATTCTGATGTGTTTAAGCATGGTCACTGAAGAGCAAGTCTCATCGCAAGCAATGTCTTCTTTTCGATGTGTAGCTCATGGCCACGAACCGTGCCTTGAAGGTCTCTACCTTCTCATCAGATTCCCTCTTTCTCCTGAAGATCCATTTACACCTTAATGGGTTTAATCCTTATAGGTGGATCCTCGAGGGACATATACAACACTTGTATATGAAGTCTACTTTAGACTTTATTGCTAGCATCCATCTTTCCATGCTATGATCTTCATGAGCTTCATCACATGAAGTCAGATCATTGTCAGATTCAACTGACTCACATCTTCAAACTTATTTGAAGAGGTATTCGTGTTTCATCTTTAATTGTCCTTTTAGTTTCCGATTCCAGGAGCCTCATTATCATCTCAAGATTAAATGAGTTCCTTTACTTCATTTTCATCTTGATTCTCAAGAGAGTCATCCTCAAAGATGAGATCTTTTAAGAATCTCAAGGTCATAAAGTAGGTATTGTTAGAAAATCGGAAGCGGAAGCATAAACATGGAATAAAGATAAAGAAAAGAAAGAACAGCGGGATTTTACGTGGAACCCTACTCCGTGAGGAGCGGGATGAAACCACGGGATAAGCCCTCAACGGGGCATGCTATGCATTACTTTTTCTCAATGAGTACAGGAGGTCTGGGGCTCCTTATATAGCCACTCCAGAGCCTCCGAGTCCCACCACTGGACGATGTGGGACTAAACAACTGGGTGGGGTAAATGGATCTCCTCCAGGATCCATTTACCCTGCTACAACACAATAGGCGCTTACAACTTATGCTCCAACACTCCCCCTCAAGCTGGAGCATGCAATGCTCAGCTTGGACAAACAGACAGAAACTCAACTCAACGCTACAAGACACTACGGACAATATCAACCCAACGCGCACATTGCTGCAGTCGAGGACGTTGCTTCTCATGCCGTGCAGGTGAGGAGGACAAACGGGCTGGAGTGTGAGTCTGTTGAATCTCCTCGGCGGATAGCATGCGCTCTGAACTGCGCCTGTCAGAGTCGCTGCAACTGGAAATGAGTCTCCTCGTCGGAGTACTCTGGCCCGCCACAATAATGTGGACAATTGCTCCATCTCTGAAAAAGGCCGAACTGAAAAAGGCCGTGGCTGTGAAATCCTCGTCGGAGTCCACGGTCGCTGGAGAATGGAGTCTGAAAATAGTCTCCTCGTCGGAGAACTGGGTCTCTCCCATCTGGCACAGAGAATGGTGCACTGCTCTGGTGTACCTATGATACCACATGAAAACCCTTGCCCTCAAGGGAATGGTCCTTTGCTCTGGAGTACCTATGGCTCACATGAAAACTCTGGCCTGACAACAAGAAGAATGATGGGGACCGCGAAACAAATGATCGCAACTTATGCTCATCTGACAATGACCGCATACTCGTGCATGTCTGAAAACTGGACTCGGAATCAATCGTCGAGTCTGAAACTGGATCTGAATCGTAGAGTCTGGAATCTGATCGGTTTGGAAATCTGAATCTGCACCTGGAATACAAGACATGTGACTCTACATATATACTCCCCCTTTCTCCCATACTGGTCGGAATGAAGACATCGACAGTTGGGAGAAGACAAGATAAATAGAGGGTAGAACATGAAAAACTTGCGACTTTTCTTCACATATTTTTTTTAAGCCGTCCTTTTTTTTCGGCTTTCCCAAAACGTTTTTTTAATGCGTACGACTTTTTCTTGTACGCGTCTTTTTCTTCGCAATTTTTTTTAAATATGCATGCTAGGGTTCCCAATCGTGGGAAACCCTTTTCACAACCACGCCACTGCCCAACATGGGCTCCCTGTCTTTCCATTTTTTTTAAATATTCAGCCCAAAACGGGCCCAGTTACAACGAGAGCCTCCCTTTTTTTTATAAGCACCGTCCAGCCTTTAGGGTTCCCATCGTGGGAACCCTTCTTGATAGGAATCGCCGCCCCCGCAGGGGCCTTCTGATCGTGCAGCGCGAGGAGATGCGCGAGGGGCTCCTGCGCGCGATGAACCAGGTGGAGTTCTGCTTGCTGCGCGCCGCTGGGGTTCGATGATGTTTAGCGGTGTCGCCTGGAGCATGCTGCTGGTGGAGCGTGTCGCGCCGCCTGGGGATGGGTGTTGAGGGCCTGCGCGCGAGGTGGTGTTGATCGGATAGGCTCGGCTATGCCTGGAGTAAATGTGCGGCAAGGGGTCGCAGCCTGATGCGCGGCGAGATACGCCGCTGATGTTGCTCTCGCGCCGCCTGCACGAGAGAGAAGGGTTCGGGGAGAGATGCGACTGCGCGCAAGGATGGAGCTGTCTTGTGCGGCTGGACCCGCAAGAGCATCACGCCGAGGATGGGGCTGGACTCGGCCTGCGAGATCGTGGGGAGGCTCTGTAGAACGATAGGGCTACAACACCCTTGTTGAGGCGCGCGATGATGGGGTTTGCATGCCGCCTGGGTTTGGAGGGCCCCTCCTGATTTGCGTGCAGCAAGAAAGCCCGATGTTTGTCAACATCTGGGGCGCACCAACTCTTGGATCTGTCAACATCTGAACCCGATCCGCAGATCGCCTGAGAGCCTAGGCCTGGAGCTTCGGGTCTCCGTGGTTGCGCCTGGTGGAGATCGGCGGCAAGAGCCCGCCGCCTGGGGCTGGAGCCCATCGCCAGCGAAGGCGATCTGGAGAGGAGGCGCCGCCGCTCTGGGTCGATTGCAGTCCTGGCTGGGGATCGCACACCTGGGTCGATTGCATTCTGGGGAAAAGGCACGCTGGGGGACTGAACCTCGCGCCGCCTGCGCGTGAGGAGATCGAGGGCACCGCCTGCGCGGGGCTGTGCTGGATGCTTGCACGAGAGGGAGGGCCGCACGCCTGGAGTACGCGCCTGGGTGCGCCTGTGCGTGCAACATCGCCTGGAGTGTGCCCCTGTAGGGCTTCTTATCCTTCTGGAGAGCCGCCAGGGAGAAGAACACCTGGAGCAGGGAGGAATGCATCAGCCTGCAGCCTCTGAATGGAGGCGCGCTGTGGACTTGGAGGCATGCTAGGGTTTCTCTGCTCGTGGAGGCTGCGCCAGTGCTGTTGTGTTGCCGCCTGCGGCTCTTCTCCGCCGAAGCATCTGTTGGAGATGCACGGCCTGATGCTGGATCTTCGAAGATTTAGGGTTTCAATGAGAAACCTTAGAGAACAGAAAAAACTCGGATCTCGAGAACTACAGAACTGAATAATTTATAGGGTTTTATCTCAACCCTAGAACATGAACTTGATAATCAAATCTCGAATCTCGAATAATAAACCAAAATAAAATCCACGAGAACCGACCCGCTCCGATACCATGTTGGAAAATCGGAAGCGGAAGCATAAACATGGAATAAAGATAAACAAAATAAAGAACAGCGGGATTTTACGTGGAACCCTACTCCGTGAGGAGCGGGATGAAACCACGGGAGAAGCCCTCAACGGGGCATGCTATGCATTACTTTTTCTCAATGAGTACACGAGGTCTGGGGCTCCTTATATAGCCTCTCCAGAGCCTCCGAGTCCCACCACTGGACGATGTGGGACTAAACAACTGGGTGGGGTAAATGGATCTCCTCCAGGATCCATTTATCCTGCTACAACACAATAGGCGCTTACAACTTATGCTCCAACAGGTATCCAATACCATCCTTTATTTTCCTAATGAAGTAGCACTCTCAGGTGCTAAATTCCAGCTTACTTGCCTGGAATCTTATTAAGGATATATATATTGTAGTCTCTACTACATATATACATTGGAAACTAAGAGGTAATTATGCTAAGATTCATCATTGATCATATCATGTCAAACATGATCCAATTGTATCTCCCTACAACTCTTATTGAGTTTAGGTTTATTAGGAGGGGTGAGAATGAAATGATATTCATATCTCTATAAGTTATTCCATGAATTCATCTAATAGGTACTGACTACCTAGATTAGATCAAATTCATTTAATCTTCCTTCAAACTTTGGTACCAAACCAAACTTGTGAAATCTTTGAACATTTCAAAGGTTTCTAAGTGAAGAGAAGAAATCTCATATCACAAACAATCATCAATAGATATCACATATCCATAATGTTTATTCTGATATAGATGATTTACATACATCAATATGCATGAGATCTTGAATACCTTGATATCTGACACCAATCCAAGGAAGGGTGTATTGGACATTTTTACTTTTGAATACAATATTCACAAGTATGTAAGATTTGAACCTTTAGACAATCTAAAGTTTCTCACTAGTCTATTGATCATATCAACAGACAAATGTCCAAGCCTTAATGCCAGATCATTATCAAATGATCTTCATCAATAGATGTTCTAAGTGAAGAGAAGAAATCTTCCTTCAAACTTTGGTTCTAAACCAAACTTGTGAAATCTTTGAACATTTCAAAGGTTTCTAAGTGAAGAGAAGAAATCTGATGATTCACATACATCAATATGCATGAGATCTTGAATACCTTGACATCTTACACCAATCCAAGGAAGGGTGTATTGGACATTTTTACTTTTGAATATAATATTCACAAGTATGTAAGATTTGAACCTTTAGACAATCTAAAGTTTCTCACTAGTCTATTGATCATATTAACAGACAAATGTCAAAGCCTTGATGCCAGATCATTATCAAATGATCTTCATTCTCCGATTAATCTTTTAAGGTTTAATTTCAGTATTAGAAATGTTAATGAACCATTCATCAATTTTCTAGTTCAGTAAAGTCCACAAGATTTTAGATTACTATCTCAAATATCTCCATCACAACTCTCTATGATAAGTTTATTCCAGAATTCATGTTTATTTCCAACATTTAGAAATAAACTATGAGTGTATTCTAATATCCAGGTCACAGAGACATTCACTAAGACTAAGGGCTCCCACTGAAAATATGAAGTCTATTGATCCAACAGAAATTGTTGCAACAATTGCATCACTTCCAACATGGATGACCAATAAACCTTAAGATCAAATTTCTAATATTCTAATACAGATGCAACCAATTGCAAGTACCATTAGAAGATTGAAATACAATTATTAGACTCTATCTTATCAAATAAGTAAGTCGATTTCAATGATTATATGTAGATTATTCTGATGTACTATCTGATTCCTTCTCTAAGGATTCTAGATAGATTTGATAGTCATACTATCAACACATCAACTTATTGCAGTATTGGCATTTATCCAACTCTTTGGATGTCATATGGAAGTCACAGAAGTACAGTCAACTCTTTGACTATACTTCTTAGTTCCTACTTGGGTCCAACCCATGCTTCCACTGCGCTCCCTTTGTCTATAAACAACCATTGCTCAAGGCAAAGGATCTCTTATGTTGAAATCAAAAATTTCAATATATAAGGGTATTTCAACATTTATACATGCTTCATTCAATTCATACAATATGAATATTATGAAGCTTCATGAATGACAAGAGTATAGATAGTAGAATGATGACACTTATCGTATCTACATCCATTTAAACTCTTAAAACCTAAATTCAGGTAGGTACTCAAACAATTTGAATAAATCATCTCCTATAGAGCCACTATTCTGCATAATGCAGAGAACCATGTCATTCATGATTATATGTCGAGAGCACATATGTATGCCAGAACATCTTCTTAGATTTTATAAGGATTATTTGATAATTACGATCATTATCAACATGTCACTTCAAAAGTATATTCGATGAGATCAAGACTTATAGAGACATACAAACCCTAGGGTTTTAGTCCTATTGTCTATTTAATTATCATTCCTCATTATTACGAGGAAACTGGCACATTACAACCACATACATTATGTATCCAATTGCAAGTACAATATCTGGATCATGGGTCCAATCCATGATATTATACTGGTTATTATTGAGTATAACATTGAGTGGGATTAAAGAAGGATTATCTGAAATAAGAAATTTGCATAAACAGATATAAATATATAATTTACTTTGATTTAGGAATTTTTATATCAAAGTTGTCTTGTCATGTCAACAATGAAAGTTCATTCCTTAATCATTTTCAATGTAAGAGATATACTTAGCATTATATTTCAACAAGATCTGGGATATCCTTCCTTATCTTTGTTACATCCCAATAATATGAGAACCTGTAACTCGGATAAAAAGAAGCGGGAACACATTCCGTCATGCAAGTCCAACTTGCATCTCCCAATTCAGTCTTTAACACCCGGGCCCACCACCCCTAAGGTGATGTTGACCCATCATTAATTGAACCAACCGTCAACAGGAATACAACTCACTATGCGCAATCCAATATCGTCCCAATAATATGAGGACCCGATATTGGGGTCACTACGCATACGTCATTACTCTTTTGAGAAGCGACGAGCCCGATCCAAATGGATCGTACGCAGGAGCTGTCACTTCGGACAGACGTCTCCTACATACAATATCTGGCGACGGAACCCTTCGCCTTGACGAGAGACCATGGATGTCACTTATGTGATCATCCACCTCATATTCAAATTTTAATTAATTATCATGAATCATATTCACATAATTAATTCTTCCAAGGAAATACACATCTATTCATAATAGAGTGTTTTTAATTGGATATAATTAACTTAATCATATTAAATTAATTATCAATCCAATTCAATCAACAAACTTGATTTTACTTGAATATATGGTATTATCTCAAAGTACGTAGTAATTTGAATTTTAATAATTAGAAAAATACATCATGATCTCTCAGGTATCATTCGTTCCCTACCCGCTATCATGGCCAGTACTGGTGGGAGTGGGACAGACCGCAACCGATGCGACCCGTTACCCCAGCGATCCCCGACAAGACACCATATCTGCCTCGAGTAAAAATAATGTCGAGCCAATCACTTTGTACTTGAGATAATCATCGGTTCTTCAACCGAAATTATACCATATAGTAATAATCAAAATATTTTTTATTATAAGGAAATTTGCTAACCAAATTCCCAATCCTATTGAAGCAAGTTGTTTGTTGATTGTGTTTCCAATTATGATCTATATCAAATCTAATCAATTATTGGTTGAGGTCAAGTCAATTAAGGAAATAATCATCATTCAATATTTCTCAAATATTTTCCATAATTATTTCATGAAATTAACAATTAAATTCACTAATTGACAATCACTTGGTTCTTGATTAGGAATGTAATTTCAACAGTGACCCCTACTTACTAAAATTAACATATCTCAATCAAAACAAATACAAATTATGCAAAATCAGTTTCCTAAGATTGCTAATTTGATTTATGACAGAACCTAAGCGATATTTCACGCATTTCAAGGCATTTCTAAACATTAATTAACTCCTTAATTACATTAAGATTCGCAGTCCCCGAAACAGTGGATACATGTTCACTAATTTGATCATAACTTGAGCAAACGGATTCGAAATCACGCAAACTCAGATCCTACGGTTTCCTTATTTAATGGGGAACAAAATCCAATTTTTATTTTTGTGTTTAAACAATTTAAACAGGGCCGAAAATAATCACAAGACAGAGATGCAAAAATGAAATCCGATAAAACTTTCGCAACCCTAACGAACCCTAGCCGGCTTAGGTTTACGGATCATATACGAAATCATCAACCTGTCTCTGATACCACTTGAAGGATATAGGATAATCCTCAAGCGCATCACAGAAGCGTGAGCGACGTATCGAATACGACGAGGAACGACTAGTTGGACTAGTTGTTCTATGCAGCGGAAATTAAAATTTTTTTATGTGATGAAACCACATGATCCAAGAACACTTCTCGGATCGTTTCATCTAAACCACAAACAAGTATTAGGGTTACCTCTTAAAGCGTGGTTGCGATCGAGTCTCTAAATGAAGAGACCTCCTTTCTCAAGTCCGATCAGACGGAGGAGACGCTTGCGAGCGCGGGGATGCATCGCGTGCTTCTTGCAATCCATGTTGATGATCCAAGCGGCGGATCTCCTGATCTCGACACACGAGATCCGACGTCTTTTTCACGAGCGAGGCGCACCGAAGGAGACGGAAATCCACGAGCAAACGATCGGGCAGCATAACGACGACGCTGCGGCGATGGAGACTCTCTCTAGGGCATCCATGGTGGACAGCCATGAGGGAGGAAGAGAGAAGGCTGATGTGTAGAGAGAAATAGAGAGAGAGAGACTTATGTTCTCTTGTGTGTAAAGAAGAGCAAAAGGGTGCCACTCCTTTTATAATATTTTGGGATCCACGGATCTCAATCCATGAACAACACAAATCCAATGGCTCTCATTGATTTGTGTTTCTTTTAATGCTAAGATTTGTGTTGGAAAAAATCAACAACAATTAATTTAATTCAGAATAAATCTATATTGATAAATCAATATAAATCAATCCCAAATTAAATCAAGCAATCATGGAGATTATTGGAATGAAGATTGCCTCCTTCCATAATATGGGATTTGGTGGCAATCTCATGAAATCTCATGATATCTCATAAGATTACATTATTCCATGGAAATCTCCAAGATTTACAACAACATTTGTTGTAAATTATTCAACATTATTTTGTGAATATTGCAATCTTGCCACTGAAAAATTGGGAATCACATTCACAACCCAAAATAAAATATGAATTACATTTTTAATTAATTGTCCAATGTGAATCCAATTCACATCAACATTTAATTAACAAATGTAAATTACAAATTGCTCTCTCTTATATATTACAAATCACATTTATAATATATATGATTAATATGGATAGTGCTATCCACATTATTCATATCCATGATAATTAAATCACATTTAATTATCTTGGAACTCTATTCTCATGTGCCCAAATAATGTGAATCACATTCACATTATTTACATCTTTGATAATTAAATCACATTTAATTATCTAAGATAACTCTCTTTATAATATGAATCAAATTCATATTATTCATGATAATTAAATCACATTTAATTATCCATTTTCTCAATGCTCGGATACTTATATCAACAATGAAATTATCCTGAACTCTTTCAAGGATAATGCGCTTTCTCCGCGAATACTTGGAGATAAGGACAGGGCGATTGTATTGTTCCACGTATAGTGACTTGGATATTGAGATCACATCTCAAAACTAGATCTCGGGCCTCCCATAGATGCTTGATTAAATCAAGACCGCAAATCTACTCTTCTCATTGAATCTGAATCACATTCAGATCAATGTCCAATATTTGGACAAAGATCTACTTCTCTACTGAGAGGAGTTACTAAAATCCAGACCCGTTTCATCACTCCCTAGGAATGGAAGCATCATGGTTATACAATCATTTATGATTACATCACCCTCAGGTATTCCCAATACCTGTACATCCTGCATACTGGAAGACTCAGAATAAACCTGAAGTATAAGATCAATTTTACACTGTCTACTTCAGAGTTTTATCATTAAGTTTCTCATCCGATCATTGGGAGTTGGTATCGATCATATACTTTCCAAAAGCATATATCATACCCAAGTGTTGATCATATACTTTCCAAAAGTATATATCAAACCTACAAATTCATTCAAGCTTCCAAAGCGAGACGACCGTGCACGGAATTTGATCTTCCCAATATCTCATGAGTGAGCTCATGCCTTCCAGTTCAATAATGAACATGTATGATCCCTTTGAGAGATCGTATTACTCATATGCCCTTATACGCACACCAGCGCGCCGGTGTATAGACCTTGATTAGGTCACCAACTCATTGGTCTGCCAAATATACATACACAGACATATAGGTACACATCTGTCTCCGGTCAGAGGATGCGTGCCTATATCATGACAGCATACGATATAGGACTTTGGTTATCTCGATCTCGTTAAGTCAACTCTTTGACCTAACTAATCTGACACCTCCGAATCTCTATTCCCATGCAGAGGACCTGCATCAAGAGGTTGGTCAGATATCAGCCTAAATGAGAAAGGATTGCCATCTCCTACTCAGGCTGGAGATCATCTCTTAATAATCATTTGACGGTACTTGATGAGTCCTCAATCTAACTCTTTAGATATCCATCCAAGCACCAGCCTCTATGATTCAATATTTGAATCAATAGTTGTATGCAGGGATCGCCATATCGCGATATATCGGCGATATATCGGTATCGACAGGTCACCGATATATCGCCGATATGGATATATCGGGTATCGACATCTCAAAATAGAACAATGGATACAGGATGTCGACGATATGCGTCGATATATCGTCGATATATCGGTATCGACATTGTATCGATATGATGTCGATATCGATATGTCCTTCCTTGGTTGTATGATCATTAAGACGGCCATGGTACATAACCCTAATTGTACTAAGGGACCTATTACGCAAATTATGTATTCTTCATTTCTGATTAGGGAATGATATTTGCAATAACATTTATTGCATAATGGCTCGTCGTGGACTCGCATGTCCAACAAATAGAGCTGCTTGATTGTCAATAAAAGTTGCATAGGAAGAGGAATCTCAACAACAAGATCTCAAGATCGATCTAACCCACATCATCTATGTTCAACCCTATGCCAAGGCACTGTACTCAGATTCTGCACTGGATCAAGAAACTATTGTTTGCTTCTTGTTTTTCTTGACACGAGAGAGCTCCCAAAAAATAGCAAATCCAGAAGTAGACTTCTTGTCTCTAAGGCATCCTGCATAATCTGCATTTGCACTAGTTGTCGCCTCAAGAGACGTACCTCTACTGAATATAAGACCAGTACCAGGTGAAGTCTTCAAATATCTCAAAATCATATAGACAACATCCATATAAACCTTCCTGGGCTGCTCCATAAACTGGCTCACCTTACAGCAAAAGAAATGTTTGACCTAGTGATGGTAGCATATAGGAGCTTCCCAACAAGCTCTCTACATCTCCTCTTATCTACCTCCTCAGTGTCATCATCAAATAATCTCATACTCGGATCCATAGGGGTAGTAACAGGCTTGCACCTTGTCATACCTGTCTCTAGTAGAAGATCAGTCACAAACTTCCTCTGGCTCATCACAAGACCATGTTGGTTCCTGACGAGAACTCTAATCTAAGGAAGTATCGAAGATTGCCAAGGCCCTTAGTCACAAACTGTCGTCCTAGGAACTCCTTGGCATCCTAAATGACCTGCTCATCATCAACGTGATAATAATATCGTCAACATAGATAAGAATAGCAATAGTACCTCTCTATGTCCTCTGAACAAAAAGTGAGTGATCCGCAGTGGACCGCGCAAACTCCTGTTGCTCTATCGACCCTGAGAGCTTCTGGTACCAAGCTCTCCGACTCTACTTCAGGCCGTAAATCGCCTTATCGAGCCTACACACCTTCTATGACTTCCCCTCAGCAGCAAACCCTGGTGGTTGCTGCATATATACCTCCTCGTGCAAATCACCATATAGAAATGCATTCTTCATATCAAGTTGGTAAAGAGACCAGTTCCGTCTTACAGCAACTGATAGAAGAATGCGCAGTGTCGAATGTCTGGCCACCAGAGAGAAGGTATCCTGATAGTCCACCCAGTAAGTCTGGATGAACCCACGTGCCACAAGTCTTGCGTTGTAGCGATTTACACTGCCATCTTATCGTCGCTTCATCGTAAAGATCCATTTGCACCCTACAGCAGAGGTACCTGGAGGAGCAGAAGCAACGCTCCATGTACCACGAGACTGCAAAGTGGCCATCTCCTCCTCCATGGCAAGTCGCTAACTGTAGAGACTTATGTTATGTTATTTTGTACCGTTTCTTATTTTATGTTTCTATTCTAGACTCTTATGCATTTTACCCATGGGTTCTCTCTATATAAGGGAGTCTAGGGTTCTATGGAATAACAATTCACTCATTGCCACCAACATGGTATCAGAGCCAAAACCTTAACCCTACCCTCTAAAGCCTGCCGCCCACCCCCTCTCTCTCCTCTTTCCTCTCGGCGGCACCGCCCACCTTCTCCGCCCCTCACCGGCACCTCCAAGCCCCACCAGCCCTCTGTCAGGCCCCACCAGCACTCGTCAGGCCCCACCAGCTCTCCACTGGGCCCTACTAGCCCTCCGCCGGCACCGCCAGTCCGCCGGCACCGCCAGTCCGCCGGCACCCCCTCTTCCAGCCCCGTCGATCGCACAAGCCCCTGCCGGCCACTTCGCCACTCGCAGGCCGATATCTTGACATGGATTTGAGTGCATAAAGTCTACATATGCACTCAAATCCTATCCAGTTGATGTAGATACCGTCTATTGTCTACGAACGCTAGTTCTTCGTCTCCGGCTAAATGTCAGAAAGTAAAGTCGATATGCCCTCTATATGCGCCTTCAAAGGTCCCGCGCCAATAGTCAAGATGGATGGGACGAACTATGAGCTCTGGGCGATGTAGTTCATGAGCCTCATGAAGTCAAACGGTAAGAAGCATATACTTACCGAGGATGAGCCGGCAGAGAAGACTGGGATCTATGCCTCTTGGGAGGCCGATGATTCTTACGCTAAGGTTTGGCTATCAGGCACACTATCGATGGAGATTGCCAATGATGTTCTCCATCAGCCCACTGCCAAGGCAATGTGGGATATTCTAGCCGCCACATATTCACAAGTGTGGAATGAGACCAAGATGTTACAGCTCCAGCATGATATTTTCACAATGAAGCAGAATGGGCGGCTACTTCACTCGTTGTACACATCCCTGAGGGGGATGTTTGAGAAACTACATAGCACTATACCACTCACGGCGACTCCAGAGCAGCAGAAGACCTTCCAGAATGTTACAATGGTGGGCGTACTACTTGCAGCGCTCGATCCTGAGTATGAGGCAGCCCGCTCTCACATACTTGCAGATGTTGTTATTCCTCCTATAGAGGGCGTTTACCGGAGGCTCAATCGCATCTCTGTTTCTTCGAGCACATCTACTCCACCTCCATAGGCGATGGCGGTATCGCGTGGGAGAGGTGGTCAGTCTTTTGGTCGTGGGCATGGACCTCGTGGCCGAGGAGGTCGCTTTCGCCAGTTGTGTTCATTCTGTCAACGCACAGGCCACTCAGAGGATACATGCTACTCTAAGCATGGGTTTCCAGCATCGGCGCGTGTAGTCGAGCATGTCACGTCTCAGTCAGCATCCGCTACAGATAACCGTTTCGAAGAGCTTGTGGCACGCCTACGAGATATTATGCCTCAATCATCCACTGATTCTCCATGTGGATCTTCAGATGTTGCTGCTACAGCTTCTGCTAGTTCGTCTGCCGCTGCCAGTACCTCAGGTAGTGCCACTGCCCTTACATCTTGCCATGATCTCTCCGACTGGAATATAGATTCTGGCGCCACCCATCATTTCTGTCGTGACATAGAGAGACTTGAGTTATACAGGGACATCCCACCTGGCCGCTCAGTGTTGATAGCAGATGGGACTCATTCCCCCATCGTTGGACAGGGGGAGATCACCTTATCAACTTCTATGCATTTACAGAGTGTTCTACATGCTCTTGAGTTCTCCATGAAATTATTATCCATTAGTCAAATTACGAAGGAATTGCACTGTCGCGCAATATTTGACCCATCGTCTCTCATTTTTCAGGACATACTAACGGGCAGGGTGATTGGATGCGGCTCTGAGCAGAATGGTCTCTATCGTCTGGTCCAGAATTCTTATGCTGGCGTCTCTTCACATTCAGCCGGATCAGTCTCTCCGTACACCTAGCACCTTTGCTTTGGCCATCTTCCGCTCCAGAAAATGCGGCATCTCTTGCCTCAGATCTCTCCGAGTTCATCATTTCGTTGTGAAGCGTGTCAGTTGGGAAAGCATCATCGTTCTAGCTTTCCTAGTCGTCAGAGTCAAAGCAGTACCTCCCTATTTGAGTTGTTTCATATTGATATTTGGGGTCCGAGTCGTGTACCTCATCATCAGGGACACAGGTTTTATCTAGTTGTGGTTGATGACTTTTCTCGTGTATCTTAGGTCTTTCTTTTAAAGAATAAATCTGAAGCAATGGATGTTATTAAAAATCTGATTAATGAAGTGCAGAATGTTTTCTCTTCTACTGTCAAATATGTTCGTACAGATAATGCACTGGAATTCTGCACCCGTTCTCTCTCCCAGTTTCTTTCGTCTAAGGGTATTATTCACCAAACCACCTGCGCTTACACATCTGAACAGAATGCCATGGCAGAGAGAAAGCATCGTCACCTTCTTGATATCACTCGAACCCTGCTTATCCAGAGTTGTGCGCCTATCATTTTCTGGGGGGATGTTGTCCTTACAGTCTGCTACCTGGTCAATCGCATGCCATCCTCCGTTCTTGGTGAGAAAATTCCTCTTTCAGTTATTTTCCCTGATAAGGACACTTACTCCTCGTGTATTTGGTATTGTTGCCTTTGTTCATCACTTATCTCCTGGACTTGACAAACCCTCTCCTAGAACTGTCAAGTGTGTCTTTGTAGGTTACTCTTGGACTCATAAGGGTTATCGTTGTTATGACCCCATAAACAAGAAATATTTTGTCAGTGCTGACGTTACATTTTTTGAGTTCGTTATGTACTTCTCCCCTGCAGGTGATAGGTTGTTCTCGTTCACTTCCAATGATGATGTCTATGTTCCTCCTCCTCCTAGTCTGAGTCCACCTGAGTCCAATCCAGCTCCAGTTTCTACACCACCATCACCACCACCACCACCACCACCTCCTCCACAACTACCTATCCCACCTTTACCTAAATTTTATACACGTCGATCAGGCCCTGCTCAGACTACACGTCAGACATCCATCACACCTCAGGTATGTTCAGATGGTATTACTAATGATGGGTCAGATAATGTACATGTGCAGGATTCTTCATTGCAGGAGGAGGATGCACCATCCAGTACAGTGGATGACGACCTTGATGTCCCCATTGCTATTCGGAAACAGAAACAGACTTGCGCATCTTATCCATTTGCTTCCCAGGTGTCCTTTCACCGCCTTACAGGCGGCTTTCAGAGGTTTATTACGGCTTTATCTTCCGTGGATATACCACGGACCTATCAAGAAGCTATGAAGATTGATTGATAGCAATTGCCTATGGAAGAAGAGATGTGTGCTTTACAGTCTCGTGGTACATGGAGCCTGGTTAATGCTCCATCTGGCGCATCTATTGTTAGTTGCAAATGGGTGTTCACAGTCAAATACCATGCTGATGGTAGTCTCGATCGGTACAAAGCACGACTTGTTGCGAGAGGTTTCACACAAACCTATGGCGTGGACTATCTGGATACATTTTCTCCAGTGGCTCGGCACTCTACTCTTCGCATTCTTTTATCGGTTGTTGTGGTACGTGACTGGTCTATATCTCAACTTGATGTCAAGAACGTGTTCTTGTATGGAGATTTGCAGGAGGAAGTCTACACGCAGCAGCCACCAGGCTTCACTGCTGAGGTGGAGAATCATATAGTGTGTAGACTTCACAAGGCGATTTATGGCCTTCAACAGAGTCCAAGGGCATGGTTCCAGAAGCTTTCCCACCTAATTGAACGACAGGGATTCAAAAGATCAAATGTGGATCACTCGTTGTTCATTCAGAAGACTTCTACGGTTACGGTTGTCATCATGGTATATGTTGATGGTATTCTGGTTACAAGAGATTACGTTCAGGGAGTAGAGAGGGCAAAAGCATTCTTGAGCCGTCAGTTTGTCACGAAGGATCTTGGTACCCTAAGATACTTTCTGGGGTTGGAATTCACCAGGAATGCACAGGGTCTGGTGATGACCCAAAGGAAATACATTACAGATTTTCTGATTGAAACAGGCATGGTTGGATGTAGACCATCGAGTACTCCTATGGATCCGAGCATGAAACTGTATGACAATGATACTGAAGAAGTGGACAAGAGAAGATATAGAGATGGTGGGTAAGCTTCTTTATATCACTATAACTCGACCTGATATTGCTTTTGCAGTAAGACGGGTGAGTCAATTTATGGAGCAGCCAAGACAAGTTCATATGGACGCCATATACATGATACTGAGGTATCTAAAGTCTTCTCCAGATTCAGGTTGCTATTTCGAAAGAGCACAGATTTATCTATTTCAGCATGTGCAGACGCAGATTATGCAGGGTGTCCTACGGATCGAAAGTCTACCTCAGGATTCACCGTCTTTGTTGGGAGCTCTCTGGTTTCTTGGAAAAGCAAGAAACAAACTAATGTGGCAAGGTCTAGCGCTGAGTCTGAATATAGAGCCATGGCGCAAGCGAGCACAGAGATGATGTGGGTTCGAGCCGTGCTAGAAGATCTACATGTAGTTGTACCTTTACCCATGCAGCTTCAGTGTGACAATCAAGCAGCTTTGTTTATTGCCAACAATCTAGCATTTCATAAAGAACAAAGCATATCGAAGTACACTGCCACAACACTAGAGATATGATCCAGAGAGGCTTGATATATACGTCTCACATTAGCTCAGAGGATCAGACTGCCAACATATTTACCAAGCCGCTGCTCAGAGGACCCTTTCAGAGATGCTCTTCCAAGCTGAGCATGATAGATATCTATGCTCCATCTTGAGGGGGGGTGTAGAGACTTATGTTATGTTATTTTGTACCGTTTCTTATTCTATGTTTCTATTCTAGACTCTTATGTATTTTACCCATGGGTTCTCTCTATATAAGGGAGCCTAGGGTTCTATGGAATAACAATTCACTCATTTCCACCAACACTAGCTACTATCATGTACCGCTTCCTGATATGTTCACAGGATAGTAAAAGCAGAAAATCCCACAACAAACCTTTTGTAATCCTCTGAAAGATGGTCCAATGAAACATGCACAGCTATAGGATAAGTGGCATAGTTACGACGCGGCTTTCTCAAGGCAATAGGTACATCCAGGTCATCAACCTCTCTATTCTCTGGTATCAACTCCTCCAGTATAGTAAATTGTGGAACACACAAATCTCTAGTGCCATTAGTAGAAACAATGTGTTTATTAGATACCTGAGGCGTGCTGAATGACGGGGAAGGCGTATGAACAGAGGGGCGAGTAGAGGACCTGCGAATGTAAAACCGTGGTAGGAACTGTATCAGGATAGACAGAGGTGGAAGTGGTAAAGGTGGAGATGACTGAGACTCAACATGGAGTGAAGTTGGTGGAGATAACGGAGGTGGAGGAAAAAAAACACCCTCGCCAGAATCGGCATTAGACAACATGCCACCTATAGGAGAAAAATACATAATAGACTTAAAAAATGTGACATCAACACTAACATAATAATTTCTCCCTACAGGATCAAAACATTTGTACCCTTTTTGGGTACGAGAATAGCTATCAAACACACATTTGACAGCTCTAGGAGAGAGCTTGTCACGACCAGGAGTAAAATTTTGGACAAATGCCACAGACCCAAAAATCCTGGGAGTAAGGGAGAATAGGTCCTTCTCGGGAAACGCAATCAAGAAAGGAATCTTTTCTCCAAGGATAGTGAAGGCATGCGGCTCACCAAGTAACAAGCAATAAGACCAGCATCACCCCAGAACGAATGAGGGGCTCGACTCTGAATCAAAAAAGTCTTCGTGACATCCAGAAGATGACGGTGTTTGCATTCATCAACACCATTCTATTGTGAAATATAAGCACAAGAAGTCTGACAAACAATACCAAGATATCTAAGAAAATCAGATAGCTGTAAAGTGGAAAACTCCAAGGCATTGTCAGTACGAATAAACTTCACATTAGCAGAAAAAATGTTTTTAACTTCAATAAGAAATGATTTAATGACAGGATCCGCTTCAGACTTATTTTTTAACAAGAACACCCATAATCTAGAAAAGTCATCCACAGCAACCATATAGAACCGATGCCTCTGATGATCGGGAACACGACTAGGACCCCAGATATCAAAATGAAACAATTCAAACGACTGACTATTGTGACAATTCTGACGACTCGGAAAAAAAGAACGATGATGCTTCCCAAGCTGACATGCCTCACACTCCAAGGTAGTATGAGTAGAAATCTGAGGGAGAACAAAACACAGCTCTTGTAGAGGAAGGTGTCTAAAGTGAAGATGCCACATGAAAGGAGAAATAGATCCAGAAGAGATGGAAGCAGCACCAGCACACAGAGGCAGGGCAAGCCTGTAAAGTCCTCTCTGCTCACGGTCACATCCAATCACCCTGCCCGTGAGTATGTTCTGAAACACAAGAGAAGATGGATCAAATATGGCACGATAATGTAAATCTTTTGTAATTTGGCTAATAGACAAAATATTCATTTGAAATGATGGAGCGTTTAAGACATTTTGCATATGCATCGAGGGAGCAAGAACAATCTCCCCCTGACCAACAATGGGTAGATGAACCCCAACACCACCGATCTACCAGGAGGGATACACTTGTAAGAACTGAATTGTGCCCATCGCCACACATATAATGAGATGCTCTGGAGTCCATGATCCAATCAGTCAAATCTGAATTGCTACAACTGGTAAGTGCATAAGCAATACTTGACGAACTCGAAGATCTGACAGCAGTTGCGGCATCTGAAGAGCCTGCAGTTGAAGTGGTAGGAGTAGTCATCATCTCTCTCAGTCTGGAAACAATCATAAAAATGTGCATCATGAGCAGGAGTTGAAGTAGGCTATGTCTGCTCAGCAACACAAGCAGACGCAGGATACCCATGCTTCAGATAGCATGTCTCCTCCGAATGACCTCGACGTGGCAATGTGAGCATGGGTTACGCTGATATTGTCCTCCTCGACCACATGGTATGTGCCCACGAAGCTGTAAAGCACCCCCTCTGCCACGAGAAGCTGTCATAGCAGAGGGAGTCTGGGCCATGGTACTATAAGAAGTAGTGATCATGCTCAGCCTCTTGTAGACCTCCTCCATTGGAGGTATCGTCTCTCCAGTAAGAAGTTGAGTACATGTTGCATCATATTCAGAGTCAAGGGATGACAAAAAGACTCATGTCACAGTGGCATTCCAATATGTTTATTGCTGCTCATTGCTAGTAGTAATAGCCATAAAGCTATGTAGATGCTAAAACATGCCTCTAAGATGCGAGAAGTGGGCATGAAGAGGTCGACCATTCTTCTTGGTCGAAAAAATATCATACTGCAATTGTAGAATCTTGCTCTCATTCTTGACCTACCCATAAGCGTCTGTTAAGATGTCCCACATAGCCTTCATTATGGGTTGGTTGACGATGTCATTGGCAATCTTCGTGGTGAGTGTCCTAGAGAGCCAAATCCGAGCATAAGCATCATCTTTCTTCTAAGAAGCATTAGCTCCAGTCTTGTCCTCTGGCTTTGAATCCGTCAAAATGTTCCTTGTTATGGCATTGCATAAGGGTGCAAAACTGCATGGACCACACCTCGCAGTTGGTCTCATCCATCTTCACGATGGGAGTCGGGCCTTGAAGGCACCAACCGATTAAAAAACGTCACCCATGCTCTCTGACATGGTAAAAGGAACATCGATAATCCGGAACAAAATTGAGGAGTAGACTAATGGAGGATTAGTTGTATGTGTAGACTCATACAATCATCCTCGCCAATCTTTATTGTAGTCTAGAGTCGGAAGACGTGATTTACATGGTGAAAATCACGAAATCCAAACAAAATCAGATCGTACAAACCTGCAGAAACGGTCGAACTGCAGCCTTAAGTATGTAGAACGGCCCACGAATCGGAGATGGGAAGCAGGGTCGCGAAGAGGAGAGAACCGATGGTAAGGGGTGTTGGTTCAGGAGGTTGTGGTAGTCGATGGGCGGCAGCCTGCTGTTCAGCGGTGGAAAAACAGCCTGCGAGCAGCCCGACGGCACAGCCTGGTGGTGCGGCGGGGTCTGCTACAGCCTGGCGTTGTCGAAGGATCCCAACGGCTGGGCAGTCGCCGCCGGCTGGGTGGTGCGAGGGAGGGGGGGAGGGGGGTGGCGACGTGTTGGGCTAGGGTTGGTGGGATATGGGAACCCCGATCTAGGATCGTTGCTCCGATACCATGTTGAGAGAAAAGAATTATGTACCATAGAAGAGACCCTAAGGCTCTCTTATATAGGAGAAAAAGCAATGGGTTAATTACATGATAGGTACATAAAGAAAATAGAAATGAGAAATAAATAATAAGTGATACAAATATCTCAACAATTTCATCTCTATTATGTATATTGCCCTCTAGGATTTGTCCCCTCTATATAAGAGAGCGCTATGGCTCTTGTGGAGGAAAAAGTTAAGAATGAATACCCTGCCTTATTCAAGAGGTATAGGGGTTTTTAGATAGCGTGGAACTCTAGATATCTCAAACGAAGGAAAATTACATATGGACCCCAACGGGGTTGCAGGACTCAAAAAAAAGATAATTTCCCCCTCAAGTTGGAGCAAATCTATCGATCATGCCTAACTTGGAAGTCAACCAAGAGATTCGTCTTCGATGGTGCCTTGGTAATAATGTATGCAAGCTAAAGATCTATAGATATATGAGTAGTGATCTTCCCTCCCCGTATTGCGTCTCGAATAAAATGACAATCAACTTCAATATGCTTAGTCCACTCATGAAAGACGGGATTGGAGGCACTTTAAGTAGAAGACTTGTTGTCATGATACAAAATCATGGGAGTGGTAGTAGGAAGGCTAAGTTCCAATAGAATGAGACCAGCCATGTAATCTCGCAAGTGTCTTGAGACATCACCCTCAGCCTCTGTACTAGATCTAGAAACCAATGTTTGATTCTTGTTTTGCAATGAAAACAGGTTGCAACAGGGAGAAGTCGGTGGTAGTCCATTTCGGCCTCACTGAGCTGGAGCACCGGAACATAAAGGAGGTGTTGGAATTCCCGACATCATCTTTGTCGATTACTTACTTGGAGTTTCCTTTTGTGGCGGGGAAGCTGAAGGCCAGGGATTGGAGGATTTGATGGAGAGATTGGAGACGAGATTGGCTGGTTGTGTTTATGCTCTATAGAGGTGGGAAGTTGGTGTTATTGAAGCATGTTCTCTCGATGATTCCTATCTTTTTCTGCTCCACGAGTGTGTTGCCTACTACAGGGGTGCATAATATTATCGAGGCTTTGATGAGAAAATTCTTTTGGACTGACGGAAGCCAGAGCAAGAAGGGATTTCACTTGGTAGATTAGGCCAAGGTGACGTCATAAAAAAGGAAGGGTGGTCTAGGGGTGCTGCGGATGGAGGAGATAAATAAGGCATTTATTGCAAAGTGGGTGGTCTGGCTGTGGGAGAAGTCAGAGGATTTGGTTTGCCGATTACTGAGGAAGATCTATGGGGTGGCCTTGTCATTGGAGGTACATCCGGAGAGGATGCCCTCATCATTGTGGAAGGGGATTACCATGATTGTTCCTGAGATCTCAACCAAGCTGAGATCAGTGCTCAGCGATAGTGCAAGGTTCCGCTTCTGGTTAGATGATTGGATGAGAGATGGGGCTTTGGGGGAGTGGTACCACCGATTATTGCGGTTCACAGGCGACAATGAGGCGAGGGTGCAGCAAGTCTGGGACCGTGGGACGTGGTTTTCCATGTTCACCTCGACGTTGTCAGATCAGAAAGCGAAGGAGTTCCTTGCGTTGCAGGCGAGACTATTACAGAGAGAGGGCCCGTCCTCGAGCAAGGATCATGTTATATGGGGAGACGAGAGATTACGGTGAAGAAAGCGTACCGCTTTTTGGTGGAGGACGGGACGGCAGTGCAAGATGAGGTTGGGGTAGACATGGGTATGATTTGGAGATGTAATATTCCAACTCATGTCAAGGTCTTCTTATGATTGTTCAGGTTGTGGAGGATCCTTTCAAAAGCTCATCGGGGCCAATTATTGGGTGTGGAGGATGTTGCTTGCGTTAGATGCGGAGCGATGGTAGAGGATGCAGACCACTTGTTTTTCAGGTGTCCTTTATCTGAGAATGTGTGGACCAGGGCCAACATCGCGTGGATTGTGAGTCGAGATTGCATCAATATTTGGAGGGATATTAGATCGGTACGTGGTGTCAGATATGAGGACATCTTGTTTCCTTTCAAGGTGATCAGATCCATCTGGTGTGCTAGGAATGAGCTCATATTTAAAGGGAATAGGTTTTACGTTTAAAATGTTGTTGAGCATTGTAGGGTGTTGAGTGCCTCATGGCGATAGTAATATGATGTATAATTAATTGTTTGATACTTTGTATATATAGACATTGTGGTGGGTCCCAGCTTGGGAGTCCACCCTTTTTTCTATCAAAAAAATGTAACCAGGTTGCCACAAACAAACATAGCATAATATATCATGTAGTCAATCATCTGACCTCTAATAAAACTGCATAATATTCATCTGCAAAAGTAGTGATGCATGTTTCGTCATAGACCCCGTAGAAGAGACTTATCTCCTTGGAGTCTTGGAGATTCTTCAGATATCGAAGGATGACATCCTGCCAATGATGATAAAGAGGTCTCTCCATGTGTTGGTTGGCTCTGCACATGTCATACGATATATATGGCCTAGTGGCGATGAGGTAGAGCAGTTTGCCCAAAAGAGGCTTCCATATCATGTAGTGTCCTCATATTCAGGATCAACAAATGTAGTATGTTTCCGTAAGTCTACAAGTATGATAGAAGGTTTACATCTAAGTAAGCCAGTCTCCGTAAGAATATCTAATCAATATTTCTGATATAATAGATTGTAATCCCCTTGCAGTATGTAGTAGCTCAATGCCAATGAAATATCTGAGTAGACCAAGGTCCTTATTGACAAATACCTTCTATAGGAAGGCACTGGTTTCTATAATGCATGCTTCACCATCACCAGTAACATCCATATCATCAACATAGACATCAAGAACCACAATGCTAGTAGACCATTGTTTGATGAATACAAAATAATCAGATGTTGTCCTGTAGAAGCCAAGCAAGATGATCTCAATGGTAAGCATTTCAAACCAAGCTCGTGGAGTCTGCTTTAAGCCACATATGGCTTTATGGTGTCAGCAGACACGCTCCCCCTCTATAGAGTAACATGGTGGCTGCATCATATAGACCTCCTCATCGAGGTCTCCGTACAAGAAGGCATTCTTTACATCGAGTTGAAAGATGAGTCAATTATTATTAGCTGCAATTAAAAGTATAGTGTGAATTAAACCCATCTTAGCCACAGGAAAAAAGTTGTTGAAGTGGTCCACTACATAGGTTTGAGTGAAACATTTTGCCGTAAGTCTGGCCTTCAGCTTGTCAATAGAACAATCAGGAGATTGTTTCTCATAAAGATCCATTTGCATGCTACATGCTTCACCCCTGTAGGACAGAACACAAGATGCCACGTGGTGTGCCCCTGGATGTAAGCATATTCATCTCCTCATCCATGGCATGTTTCCAACCACGATCCTACAACACACTATCATAGAATATGAAATACGAAAGCGAATCAAAGCAAGAACAAGATAAAAGAATATTTGATTTTTACGTGGAACACTACTCCGTGAGGAGTGGGATAAAACTACGGGAGAACGCCACAAAGGATTGGATCTTCTATTGAAGTTTCTTAATAGATATATAGGGTGTAGGGCTCTTTATATAGTCTCACCAAGGCACCAAACCCCACCATCACACAACGTAGGACTAAATATATGAGCCACCAAAGACATCCTTCAACACTCCCCCTCAAGTTGGAGCATGAAATACTCAACATGGACAAACACAAAGAAGACATTCACTCACTGAATACAAGATACTATGGACAATATCAACTCAACACATATACTATCGATTGTTGTCGAGGACGTTGCTTCTCATATATGCTAGTGAGGAGGAACTCGAGGCTGGAGTATGAACTAGCTCGAACTGAAATGAGTCTCTAACGATCGTCCAGAATCACCATGTTAATTTAATCAATTGTTGTTGTAGCCCGCTAATTTCATAATCATCAAAAATGAATGCACTGAGAAATAGTACAGAAGATTAAATCTCAATGTAGTCAAGTTATTTATTTTACTTGGGTAAGTCCCAAGGTCGAATTCTGGGAGGTAATGTGAGGGTTTAGAATTAATGTTTAAATAATTCGGAAAAATAGGATTTCAAAGAAGAGAATATTTTGGTGTTTTTTCATTTTTTAGATTTTTATTGGTTTTTAAATTAAAAGATGTAATTATTCAATAAAAGAAATATAATACATGTATTTCCAATATAATTTTAATGTTGAGAAATAATGCTATGCTATGTGATGGGAGAGAAATAAAGAAATAAATGCATTATTTGTGAGTTTTAAATGATGAAGAAATGAATGATATGCAAGAGATGAGATGTAGGTCGAGCAAAGCAATCCAAGTAAATTAATTCAAGAGACGCCCTTCAAATAACGTGATTGATTAATTCCATCAGAATCCCTTAATTTTTGCAATTAATTATTGAGCAAGAGAAATCAATGTAAATGAATAAGTATGTCTATAAGACTAAATAAGCTCCACAATGAATTATTGCCAAATAATGTCTCCAACTAATTAATTCTTTGTTCTAAACAATAGGCAATGCAAGGAGGATCAAAATGACATGAAAAACATAGATATGGGGTACATAATGCTCAAGACATGATTGAATAGGGTTTTGAGTGCATAATCGTAAATTAATTAAATAAAATGCTTACAAATATACCCTGCAAGGACCTTTTTGTAATTTGTCAAAGTCGTTGGGGCATACCTGTAATTTACCGTGGTGGGGGCTGATTTTATTATTCCTTGGAACACCGAGGACACCGATGCAAATTCCCCTCAATCGCATATGTGGTGCACGTGATGGATCTGTCCGAAATTCCTGAAGTGAGTGGGTTTCAACTGCAAAGTGGCTAGGTATACACGGGCATGGCGCATGGTTCTTGGTTCGGGTAGAGGCTCGGTGCGAGCTTCCATGTGGCTTTTCCGCCTTACTCCAGCTCCACCCGAGGATAGGAGGCTCGAGTGGTCGATCGGATGGCTGGTAATGAAGGGGATTCGAAGATCAGACGATTATGGGGTCTCCTTTGATGGATCGAATGCGAGGTGTGGTTGAATCAATGATACATGTATGTGCACCTCCTCTTCCTTCATCTTCTTGGAGGGAAGTACGCCCCTTTTCTCCTCCGATGAGGTCCTGCCTTCTTATGAAGCTTCTGAGAGGGACAAGCAGGGGAAGTTGCAGCTCGAGCGTTTGGCTTGACTGCAACCGTTAGGGATCCAGTAAGAACGGTGGGCGGTTCTCCTTTACGTACGAAAGGAAGACGAGCTTCGTTGTTGGATGGTTTTGGAGAGATAGAGAAGAACGCGGTGGGAAAGAATGATGAGATGACCTTGTGGTCCGAGGGTGATGAATTGAAAATGAAGATGGAGCGATCAGGAAGAGCAGACAATCGCGAAGCAGATAATACGAAGAAAAGACGAAGAAGGGGAGAAGTGAAAGAGAAAAGAAGTTTTGGTAATAAGGTGAGTTCGCCTGAAAGTGAAGGAGCAGAGAAGCCCTCATGATCTTCGCCTCCATACTCAGCGGAGTAGCACGAGGCTTAGCTCTCACAGTGATGAGTAGCAGCATAGAGATAACTCTGTGGATCTCACCACGGTCGAGGTCCTCACCGCGAGGACGAGTCGTTGTCACCAACCCGTTCCCCAACTCTCTCTCTCTCTTTCTCTCTCCGTAGATGATAATGGCGATCGATTTGCCGGATATGGTGGATCTAGGTTGATTTAAAAGGGGGAGATGTGTCTTTGCTTGGAATTGGTATGGGTTTTCGTTGTTTGCATGTTGGTTTGAGTCATATCGGGTATGCATAAGTTTGAGTTGGGGATAACAGAGGTAGGGGACGACGGGATCCAAGGGGGAACATGTGCAATGTCCATGGAATGAAGGCATTCGATCAGTTGTTGGAAATTAGGAGCGAGATTGTAGGGTTTCGGTTGGGTTTCTATGAGTAAAGTGTGAGGATGTAGATTAGAGACAAATGGCTTTGGGTTCTTTAGATGCTCGAGGGAGACGGGATGTGTTGCGTTCAGGTAGTTGGGTATAATGGTGGTTGCTTGCAGGGGATAAAAGTGGTTGGATTCAGGGAAGAAAGAGATAAGAAATAGGGGGACAATCGGAGAGGATAACAGAGGAGGTGGAAGAAGATCATGTGATCTGGAATATCGGGAGACGAGGCAATGGAGGTTGAAGATGGGGAGAGATCAGAGAGGACAAAGGGGTTAGGACATCTCTGCAGGTAGTGATTGAGTGGATTCGACCATGGGTGCACAAAGATGGGGGTCTAGAGGTTGATTATAGTTGGAAACTCAATAGAGAAGAGGAAGATCGGACAGAACGAGCAAGGGAGAGGTTCCAAGCGAAGGTGGGTCGCAAAAAGGGCGGAGCAATGGCAGTGGCCAGAGGAGGAAGGAGAGAAGCAGCTATTGTTGGATCCATTGTGATCCAACGGTGGGGGAGATAGCATGTGCTAGGCACGTGCAGGGGCAAGGAAGAAGGCGGGTGTGTTAGGAGTCGTTGGATTAATCCTGATCTAGCGGCTCAAATCACGGGCGCTATAAGATAAATGGAGGTTGACATGGGAAGCTTGTTTAACCAGGAGGCTAGGTGGCCCAATGGTGCGCGACACATGGACTGGAAAGTTGACCAAGAACTTTGACCAGTGTAATAAATAAAAGATAACTATATAAAAAATGACAAACTGACTCTGATGCAAAAATGCCCAACATGAAAAATGTTCATCTAAATGCAATCTACAATGTTCATGAAGTACCCAAATGCAAATGAAATGTGATGTGCAAGATATGATTTCTTTAGTGATATTTTATGCATATAAAATATCATTTTTATAGTATTGTCATTCTATTTGATTTTCTGTAGATGACTAATGTATGCAAAAAATCAAACATGCTATGAGATGACGCAATGGACTCGAATGCATTTTTATTTTTGAGAGTTCAAATTAATTGGAAATGTGAAATATTACAGATGAACTAGTCAGCAGACTTAAGTAAGATTTTGTCTTTTTATTTATTTTTCTGTTTTTTATTTTGATTTTTTTATAATTAGTTAGAACATTAGATAAAGAGTTGAAATAGAAATAAATCAAAAAGAATGAAATATGCACATGAAATGATAGGTCAAAATCAGTGAATATGTACAATGCACGATTAGGTCCCAAAACTCAATTTTCACAAATGAACTCTAATTCTTTTGAATTTAGTCTTAAATTGTAGATAATTGGACGTACATTAATTCAAAAGTGAGTAAAATGAAATTGGACATTGCATGAGAGAGATGTCAATATTTGTGACTTTTGTCCTAAAATTAAGGTTTGGATTTATTGTGAGTATGTACAAGTCGGTATTTTTAATGATTTTTCAATGATTAAGGTTAGTGATATGTACACAATGGAGTCGGTTTTAGGTCAGCTAGAGTTAGCTTGAATTATTTAAAATGAGTGAATTGCGGTGGAAATGCAGAAATAATTATGAATGCAGAATGTTATGCTAATTTATGCAAATTCTTCACAAGTGCGTGAAAGTTGATTTTTAGATATTAACACATGAATGAACCTAATTTCTCGAGACGAAGCTCTATTTTCAGCTAATTAGAGTGATAAATTACATATTCATCAACCCCCTATACTTAAACCTTGCTCGTCCTCAAGCAACTAAAAATTAAATGGCGAAATGAAATTGGGTTCCATACCAAGATCATAAACAAAAGGCAAAAATGTTCCTGAACTCCTACGAACCAGGGTCCCTCCCTCCAGACTGCGATGGCATGTCCTCCAGGTACAACGTTACGTTGAGATCCCACCCAATCAGCAAGGCCCCCTCCTCTCTGACCGCATCCACCTGTAAAATATCAGACGCCAGGCAAGCCCCCTCCCCCCCAGTGGGACCATAAACATTGGTCACTGTAAGAAAGAGACCATCAGAGCTGCGTCTAAGGCTGACCGAAATGGAGCAATTATTTTTAATTCCCCGGCCTTCTCAAAAATCTCCCCTTTCGAGCAAGTAAGAAGCCCCCCCCCCCCACCCCGCCCCTTGCGCCTCCAACTCCGCCCAATTAAACAAACTTCCACAACCTAAATCTCGCCACAGGGCCCCTGCATCTCCCCGAACCTTCGTCTCTTGTAGAAGGAAAATATCCGCTCTTGCTTCGAAAATAGTGTTTTTCACCCCTAGCCTCTTATCAGGGAGGCCCAATCCTCTCACATTCCATAAGAGTACTTTCATAAGGAAACAGAGTTAGTCTTCTTCCTCGGAGGGAACACCCCCAAGCTCGCGGCAAAGTTCCTATCCAGGACACTAAAGTAGTTTGGACGTCCTCTGATGACATATGCTTCCACCTGCAAGCATTCTTCCTCCTTACAAGCGAACACCGGGCCAACCAGCAACCTTCTCTTCTGAAGCTTTTTCTTCGATGCTCCCTTCTTCCGCTCGTAGCAAGCCCCATACCTCTCCCCCAACCCTTCTTTGTTGGACCCCCTTCTCCCATTACCCTCCCCTGCTGACACAATTAGTCCACTGCCCTCAGCAGAGCCCTCATCCCCCACTGCGAAGGCCCCCTTCGGATCGAGCCGTGGCACACCAAGCCGAGGCGACACCATCGCCTCCAGCAGCAGACCATCACAGGTGGCATCCTCATGACCCGCCTCATCACCCTCGCCGAACAGACTCGCAACAAAGCCCTCATCGTGCCTGCGGGGTAGAGCCGCGGTCGTTGCTAGCGGAGCAACAAACTCATTCAGGCCCTTCGACATTCCGTCGATAGCCCCACGATATTGGTCTTCCAAGGGTGCAGAGCTCGATTCAGGATTCGGATCCTCTGTTGGTTTGAGGTTCGCCAACAGTGCACCTTTATAATCGGGTTCACCTAATGAAACGGTTGTTCTTTCGGAGCCACCAACCGAGACGGGTGAACCTCCGGAGCCGGATCTACTGCCGACCCGTGGATTGCAATCGGGTCTGAAGAATGAACCCCCGATCCGTGATCCGATCCTCAGAAAGACCCTGGGCGACCCCGCCATTCTCTCATGTTGATAACAGTGGGAAACGAACCGTCACGAGGAAAGATTCACCTTCGAAGAAAACACACCGAATTGAATGTGGCGCAGGAGACGAGGAGTCGTTACGGCGCGCATCAGCTGCGACGGTCTCTCCTCCTCTGTCGCCTCGAGCGGCCGCCCAACCATCAGTCTCACTGGTGCAACCTTGCTTCGCCCTTCCTTGTACAAACATGACCTTGGCGCTGAGCATACCAAAGAAAGCTCAAGTTGAATGCGCCGATTCCCAACCCGCACCTCCCTCCAGCCCAACTGTTGAGGGCAAGAGTCACGAACAACCAGGATCAAGTCCGGCTCCTGACCCAAACTGAGGCCGCTCGAAGCAATACCAAGTACCACGACATCCCGCAACAGATGACGAACCAACTTCAAACCACGTCAGACGAAAGGAACCTCTCTAACCTGAATTTTAAAGATCTCCGGAGCCGAAAAACATCCATCAGCATCCCCCAGCGGTCGCCAGCGAAGGAGAGATCGCCTTCTCTCGACAAGGACACAAGAGCCTCCTCTTCCTCACAATGGAGCCCCCGCGTTATCACCCTCCATGGTGAAAGCTCCACCAATCACCCTTAAAGCGACCTCCAGAAGTTGCACCGATGTCAGAAGTACCCCTGAACAAGGCATCCCCGTTGCAGCCCTCCCCGACGAGGATGTCGATGAAGTCAGGATGTCTGAACGCTGGCTTTTTCGACGAACGGCACTGCAGCACCGCTCCATAGACCATGATTCGATGTGTGAATCCCCGCATCGGAAGCACCTAATTGGCTCGTGACACTACGAGGCCTAGTGGTCCATTGCTCCACATCTGAAACATCCACGCCCGAAAGGCGGGGGTCACTACCGGAGTTTATCCCTTTTCCCCGCCACGGCACCCCCGTGGTGCCCACACGATCATGCATGCACCAATCTCCAACCACCAACACCATCTCCGCACTCCACACGCGGAACCGCTCCAGCACGCGGTCTCACCCCCGATCATTTAGATGTTAACTTCATAAAACTAACTTTCATGCACTTGTAATTAATTTGCATAAACTAGCATTCATTTCTGCAATAATAATCATCTTCAAATTTTTCACTTAACTTCGCTCATTTTTAATTAATTAATGCTAACTCCAATAGACATGAAACCAAATTCATTCCGTACATATCATAACCTTAATCCATGAAAAAATCTAAAAAAATGCTCACTTGTACATATCTAAAATAATCTCAAACCCTAATTTCAGGATAGACAGGCGAAAACATTGATATCTCTCTCATACAGTGTCGAAATGAACTCTACTCACTTTTAAATTAATGTGCCTTAAACATCTACAAATCAAGACCAAATTTGAAAGAATCATTTGTGAAAATTGGATTTTGGGACCAAACTGTGCATTGTACTTATTTGATGATTTTGACCTATCATTTCATCTGCATATCTCACTCGTTTTAATTATTTCCTTTTTCGTTTCTTTATTTTATTCATTGTTTCAATAAATTACATAAAAATAAAATGTCAAAAATTAGAAAAGCAATAAAAAAGACAAATTCTGACTCGAGCTTATTAACGTGATCCACTTGTACATATATCACTCAAATTTTGACTTATTTCTTACTCATAAAATTCCAAAAAAATCACATTTGAGTCTGATGCATTATTTCATGTCATGTTTGACCTTTGCATGCATTTATTTATCATCAGCAAATCAAATAAAAATTGCAAAGCCGAAAATTGGTAATTTATATACATAAAATACTACCAAAAATTGTGTATCTTGCATTCAGCATTCCGTTGGCATTTGAATCCTTCATTTACTTTGTAGATCACAATTAGATGCACATTTTTTATTTTGATCATTTTTCCATTTGGTTTCATCTTCTATTTTTAATTGAATTGTCACTACATTTCATGCACAGTCAATGTGTCTTGGACAACATTGTGCCACGTGGTACGCATTCATTAGGCCACCTAGTCCTAGTCACCCTCTCTCTCCACGTGCCAGGCACGTGGCTGACGTCACCTTTCTTCACGTGCCTAGCACGTGCCACCACCTCGCGTGCCCTGCACGTGAGGTCTTCTCCCTCCTCCGTCTGGAGTCGCCGCTCCTCCTTCCCCGATGATATAGTTCCACCTCTAGTCGATCGCCTACCCATCGACCGCTCCGCGATTATCTCCTTCAAACGGCCAAACCACATCCTCTCTTCCTATCCCTAAAACCAACGTCCACCATTCTCACTGTTGACCTAAACCAATACCCCCCGCATCATGACCTCCGATCATTGAAACCCTATCCACTCATCACTTTGTTAACCCCTTCCTCTCGTTGATCTCCTCCATTATCCATCACCGGACACATAACCCCCTCATCCCTTCTCGCCTCATCTATGACGACTACTCAAAGGATGCCTCCCACCATCGTTATCCTATCTTCCCAGATGATCTCGCAACAACCCAACGGCTACCCACCGTCGTTCTCCTTAACCCTCCTCCTCTCCCCAATCGTGGGCAACAACCGCACCTCCATTTCAAACCAACCTTATCTCTGTTAACATTCGAAACCCAAACTGCCTTAATCGACATAGATCACATCCCCTATTTAAACCCATCGTCTACCCCCATGATCGGCATCTGCCAGGTTCTCCTATATCCTCTGATAAAGAAAGACAGAGAGCCGAGACAAAGGTGGTGACAGCACCATTGTCTCCAATGAGGAACTCTATAGGTGTGATTCACGGAGGTCCTCCTCCGTGCTATTGCATTTCCTCTTCTGAGCCGCAGTCGACAGCCCCGTCGCACCCCGCCCGCGACCGAGGCAAGAACTTGGAAGTCGAGCTTCCCCCTTCCATTCAGGCAACAACTCCAAGCAATTCCGCCTCTTCGACGTTCACCAGATCCTGTGCTCCTCCGCTTCTACCCTCGCCTTCATCGACACCCACAACCATCACCGACTGCTCCTCTCTACCGTGACCGTTGGGAGGTCCGACCACCACCGAGCCAAGCAAGTCGACGAAAGAAAAACAAGAGCTACATATCTCGTTGGATCAAGAACTCAAGTGAGCATGACCGCCCATAGACGCCCAATTAACAGCCCTCAAATCAATACTTCATCGACGGTTGAGAACAACTTCCAAACCTACCATCCAAGCCTCAGCCGCGGTTGGAGTTGAGGTGTTAGGATGCGCCACGTGGAGGCCCAGCGTCCAAGCCAACCATCGCATGAACCTCTGTCGCGTGCTACACCACGTGTGTGCAGGTAAATTGCACGCCGACCCCCCGCATTCTACCCTGTGGCTTTGCCAAACTATAAAATAGTCATCCACAAGGGTATCTTTGTTAATATTTTAATTACTTGTAATACAAAATAGTTCATGAACTTCATTTGAGCATAACGTGAGCAGTATTTATCGGATTTCTATGTTCTTGGTACCGTTTTGATCTTTGATTTATTATCTATCATACAGAGGGATTCCATTTTGGAGACATTTCTGAGCATAAATAAATTAAGGATTCATTTTTTTCAATTTTGAGCATATTTATTCTTGATCTTTGACTCTATTGTTCAATAACTTGTATATTGACTGGGGGCGATTAGTTGGGGTTGATTGCATAACTCTGCAATTAATTGATCACTGGAGTTTGCGGATTCTCTGGATTGAACTAATTTTCTTGTTGTTTTTCTTGTTCTTGGCTTGGTTTGCTGCATTTTTATCATCACTTTGCATCATCATTGCATCATCATAAAATTCATTAAAAATATTACATTTTATTCTTCGCCCCATAGCTTAGCATTATTTCCTGATTTAAAATATTTCGACAAAATCATGCATTATAATTCCTTGATTAGTTTATTACATCTCTTTAAATTAAAATAAATAAAAATCGGAAAAATGTAAAAATACCAAAAATATTATTTCTTCGTTTGAAAACCTAATTTCTTAGATTAGTTAATTATCAATCCTACATCCTTATATTACCTCCCTGAGTTCGGCCTTAGGATTTACCCATGTAAAATAAATAACTTCGATCGCATTGAGACTTGATTCTTTGTATCATTTCTCGGTGTGATCATTTTTTGACAATGTCTAGATTGCCCGACTACAACTTTGACATCTTTAATTCAACAAAATTAACATAGGATTTTCAAGGCTCGTCAAATGACGCCATTGCCGGGGAGGTATGCGGTGTAGTATTAATTTTTAAAAAGTTTAAATTTTAGGTTTTCCATCCCTGAGTAGTCTGACCCATGGTATTCTTGTGCTTATTCCTCCATTTATTTCCCAGCATTTTTATTTCTTTTTATTTTTGTATATAATTTTTCTATGCATATCTCTCTGACATATATTTCTCTTATTTTTCATTCAAGGTACTCGGTGACTTGGAGCGGCCGTAGGCAGACGACTCGGTAGACCGAACCCGCTGAGAAGCACGAAGGTTCCTTTTTTAGAGAGTGTTTTTTCTTTCATTTTTGTAAAGAATTTGTAATTACTCTGCCTATTTTAGTCATGGTATGAAAAAATGCGCTTCGAGGCAGTCGCCTCGAGGCGAGGGCGGTCCTTTTTAGCCTCGAGGTGTGCGCCTTGGTCCAGTCCAGTGAGGCGTGCGCCTCAGGAGGCTAAGGCATAGCCTCGAGGCGTTCCTCCTTGAGGTAGTTGAGGCGCTTTTGCTTTTTTTAGGTATTGTTTTATGATTTTAATTATTTTGCTCGGTAGTTTCAAAAGCTTATAAATATATACTTCTTTAAGATAATGATTATACGAGATAAATGCCTAAATCTGATGTTTCTTTCGTGCTCATAACTTCATATTTATTATTAATTGTGCCCAACTATTTCACGAACTCTTACTATTTCTCTTTTAATGAATGAATTCATAAATATCAAATCTGACAATACTCGTAAACTTAATGATCTTTATAATATATCATGCAAAATGAAATAGATAGGGTTCATGATTTATCATTTTGCCATATTGTTGAAATCTGAGAAGCGGAAGCGGAATCTATAAAACAAGAAATATAAACATGAAGAACAATGATTTAACGTTGAACCCTACTCCCTAAGGAGCGGGATGAAACCATGGGAGAAGCCCTCAAAGGGGCAGATATTCTATTGAATTTCTCAATGAGTACAGGAGGTGAGGAGCTCCTTGTATAGCCCCTCAGACAGACCGGAGACCCACCGCTCATCCATGTGGGACTAAACTTGAGCGAGGTAATTAGGTCTTGGTGAGATCCTATTACCCACCAATTGAATTCTCCAACCTTAAGCTGGAGCTGAGAAAGCTGCAGCTTACAAAAAAAGAAAGTATACAACACATCTTCACCTACAATAATAGTTACCATGCAAGTATTGGCATGGCACCATTTGAAGAACTATAGGGACGTAGGTGAACTACTCCTCTATGTTGGCAAGAGGTCGGGATAAAGAACATTTATGATTCAAATAGACTCCAAGAGATACGGGAAGTTGTAGAGCTTGTTCGAAAAAAACTATTGACTGCTTAGAGTCGCCAGAAAAGCTATAGTGATGCCAGGCAAAAAGATCTTGAGTTTGAAATAGGTGACTTTGTAATCCTTAAAGTATCGCCTATGAAGGGAGTTCAAAGGTTTGGCTTGCGTGGAAAGTTAGCACCTAGGTTCGTGGGTCCCTTTGAAATCATTCAGCGGATTGGAAAAGTGGCATATAGACTTGCACTTCATCCACATCTTTCGGCAATACATGATGTTTTTCATGTATCAAATCTGAGAAAGTACATTAGGAGTCCAGAGCATAAGATAAGTTATGATGATTTACATGTTGAGCCAGACTTGACATACCACGAAATACCTGTGGAAATACTAGATAGAGAAATTAAGAAGTTGAGGAATAAAGAGGTACCTCCAGTTAAAGTATTGTGGCGGAACCAAGAGTTTGAAGAAGCCACATAGGAATCTGAGGCGGAAATGAGAGAGAAATACTCTTATTTGTTTGAGTGATAACACTGTGTGTTGTATATCTTCTTTATAAATGAAATGGCGTTCATTCTCTTTAAGGTTGTTATGGTTTCAATCCTCTTTAAGATTGTTATGCCATCATTATAAGTCTCGAGGAAAAAACTTCCTTTAAGGTTGTTATAATTGTAAAGCCGTGAACTTGGCATCTCTCGGATCCTATATAATAAGATCCGGCTCGTCAAGAGGAAACCAACTTAGTTTGTTTCGTGTGAATCGGACTTCGTTTCGATTTGTTATGATTTTCAGACGAAAGAGAAGTAAGGAGGTTTAAAATGTCATTAGCATGTAATGACTGGCATTAAGACTAATTAAGCATGATTAAAAAAACTAATGACGAATTAAAAACTGCTAATGACAATAGCGAACACTATTTGGTAGTTAGCAAAAGATAAACGAAAACCGTGAAAGTTAAATCGTGAATAGTGAAAGCTAATCACGGTTAGAGTTAATTAAGCGTCATTAGCGAATCTAGAATCCTCTGCATTGTTTTAACTTAAGCCCTAAGTTTCGGATAAGTTTTGGCTAAAACCATGGCCAAAACCATGGGCCGCTAACCGCGGTTAAGGTCTAAACCATGGTTTTCTAAACATGGTTAACAGTTTTCTAGAGCCTATAAATACCTCCCTCTACCCATTCATTCTCTACTATTTCTACTACCACCACCACCCCAAGGGCTAGGGTCGAGAGGTCAAGAGGAGTAGGAGGCGAGGAAGGAGCGCTAGCGAAGCGCTGCCGGGAGAACGAGGAGGAGGAAGGTATGATCCTCTCTTAGTTTGCTTCGTGAGTTAGGTTTTCGATTCATGTTCAGTTCCCTTTCTGTTTTCCTTTCAGTTATTTTATAAGGGGAAACTCTGTCGAAATTTTTATAGAATATGCCCCAATATAAGGGAAAACTCTGCCGAAAGTTTCATAAAAATATCACTCCGTATAAGGAGAAACTCTGCCGAATTTTTCTTAGAAATATCACCCAGTATAAGGGGAAACTCTGCCGAAATTTTCTTAGAAATATCACGCCGTATAAGGGGAGCTTTGCTGAAATTTCAAGAAAAAATATATTCTTCGTGTTCTTCGTGTTTTTCGTGTGTCCTTCGCGTTCTTCGTGTTCTTCGTGTGTTCTTCGCGTTTTTCGTGTTCTTCGACGTTCTTAGCGTTTTTTTATACGAAAATGAAATTCGATCGTTTCAGGAACTATAAATCGTCCTTTTGAAAGAGAATCACGATAAAGCACTACATACGAGGGAGAGAGCTCGATTAGGTAATGAAATCCTTCCTTTTTGCTGTTGGGTTTTCATATAAGATCGTTGAGATTTCTGTATTTATGCTCCTTACTACGAAGAACCCTAATTTGGCTATTTTTGAGAAAAGTGTGAAAAGTTGCTTTGAGATTTCAGCTAAAATAAGGTCTAAGCATCGAATGGATGCAGTGGTTTGGAAAGTTAGGGTTTGGAAGTTAAAAAGAGCATAAATATGAGTATATAAATATATGAATTAATATATGTGTAAGTTTATACTCGGTATTTATGGCTATGCTAATCTAAGGCTTAACGGAGGAATTACATCATGGGAATTGAGGTGTTTTGAGTTGGATCCTGAAAAGGATCGTGAGTCACGTTAAGGATGACTGGGTAGAACTACAGGTCAGGCATGCAACCTGTTGGTTTGTCGGAAGGAACTTGTATTGGTGTTTCCCTACCTAGGTGGTACACGGTTTCCCTGTTATGATAAGTACGCACGAAATGAATGATTTGCAACGTGTGGTACTGGGAGCCAATATATTCGGGTTGAACGACGGAAGATGTGGTCGTGCCATGTGGAGGCATGGGTGGTTCAATAGCGGCTGGATCACGACAACATGTATTTAAAGCTGCTAGGTTATATGATTAAATGTTAGCCTGAGGTTTTAAGCAACCGAGTCCTCGAGGACGGTGTGCTCATTTGTTTGCCATGATGAGGGCTTGAGACCCTGTAATAAAAGAAAAGGAAATTGTCAGGGCAGTTTTGGAGGATTGGTTGAGGTGACGTGAGGCGGCATAAGCTTACCAGATCAACGCAATCTCCAATCCCGAAGTGTCCACAACTTCGGAGTCCATATAGTGGTGAGGTAATTCCCTGGACTAATCCCTGATGTGGAATAGAAAGGAATAGGACTTAAATTAATGAGAATGAATGAAACTTTTTATGATAACAAGTTTTGAAAAATTACATAATTTGTTTTAGTGGTCGCTTGCAGGGGATAGAAGTGGTTGGAGTCGGGGAAGAAAGAGATAGGAATAGGGGAACGATCAGATGAGATAATGGAGGAGGTGGAAGGAGATCAGGGGGTTCCTGGAATATTGGGAGGCGAGGCAATGGTTGTTTGAGATGGGGAGAGATAGGAGAGGATAATTGGGTTAGGATATTTTTGCAGGTGGTGATTGAGTGGATTCGGCCAAAGGTACGGAGAAGAGGAAGATCAGGCAGAGCGAGCAAGGGAGAGGCTCCAGACGAAGATGGGTCGTAAAGACGGTGGAGCAACGGCAGTGGCGAGAGGAGGAAGGAGAGAAGCAGCTACATTGGATCAATCACGATCCAACGGTGGGGGAGATAACATGTGCTAAGCACGTGCAAGGGCAAGGAAGAAGGCGGTGTGTTCGGAGCCATTGGATCAATCCTGATCCAACGGCTCAAATCGCAGGCTCTATGAGACAAATGGAGGTTGACTAGGGAAGCGAGTTTGACCAGGAGGCTAGGTAGCCTAATGGTGCGGTGACACGTGGATTGGAAACGTTCACCAAGAATGTTGACCAGTGTAATAAAAAAGATAAAACCATGGGAGAAGGATGAAACCACGGGAGAAGGCCTAAGGAGAGGGATGAAACTACGAGATTTTACGTGGAACCCTACTCCCTAAGGAGAGTGACAAAACCACGGGAGAAGACCTCAAAAGGTCAAATGTTTCATTCAACTTTCTCACTGGACACAGGGGGTGAGGGGCTTCTTATATAGCCTTCACTGAGTCTCCACATCTCACAACTAGTAGATCTGGATTAAATAACCGGATGTGGTAAATGGATCATGGAGTGGTCCATTTACCCATCTACACCATAAGTGGTGATAACACATATACTCCTACACTCTCCCTGAAACTGGAGCATGCAATGCTCAGCTTGGAAAAAAAGAAAGAAATCTCAAACTTACGCTACAGGACATTACGTACAATATCAACTCAACGCGCACAACTGCCGGCTGCTGTTGAGGACATTGCTTCTCATGCCGTGTAGGTGAGGAGGAGCACCGGGCTGGAGTGTGAGTCAAACTGGTGTGCTCTGTACTGCACCTTTCAGAGTTACTGAAACTGAAAAAAAGTCTCCACCAGGAGAACTCTAGCCTACCACATGTAGAAAACCGGATCATGTGGACAAGTGCTCCATTTCTGAAGGGCCGAACTGGAAAAACCGTGAAAAACATCCTCGTCGGAGTCAACGGTCGTTGGAAAATGGAGTCTGAAGAGTCTCCTCGTCGGAGAACTGAGTCTCTCCCATACTGGCTCAGAGAACGGGATCTCTACTCTGGAGTCCCTATTAAACCACATGAAAACCCTAGCCCACATGGCACAGGGAATGAGATCTCTACTCTGGAGTACCTATGGAACACATGAAAACTTTGAGCTGACCAAAAAGATGGGGACCTCACAACTGATGCCACACATGTGCACATCAAACTGCAGACTCGGAAAACATCTTAACGTCGAGTTTGGAACTTCCATAGAGTCTGGAAAATCTAGCCTGGAATTTGACATATGAAAAATATGACAATGTGGCCAATAGACCTCTACACAATATTCTCCCTTTCTCCCATACTTGCCGGAACATAATGACATTGATAAAGTTGGGAGAAGACGAAGAAATTAGGGAAAACGTGAATCACATAAGCCGTACCAAGTTATTATATTTTTTAACGGCTTTTCTCACATTTTTTTTCTCATATGATTTTTTGTATGCAATCCTTTTGTTTATTTTCTTGACAAAAAAATCTCGGCCCAAAAAAGAAGGGCCAACCCTCTTTTTTTAAATAGCGGTAGCAATCTCTCTTCTTATTTTCTCTTTTTTTTAAATCTCTCAGTCCAAATGGGCCAACCAAACTTGGAACCCTCCCCTCTTTTTTTAATACAGTAGCTTGGCCCACAGGATGGGGCCCAAAATAATTTTCCGACCTTTTTTTATTTTAGATACTCACGGGGTCTATTTAGGGTTCCCAACTGGGAAACCTTTCTCAAATAGCTGTCGTCCTCGATGGGGGGCATGCTCATCGCGTGCCACCCCCGATGGGGTTTGTCCCTCCGTTGCTGCCTCTAGGAGGGAGGTGGAGCTCCCTTGCTGGAAGAGATCTCTGGAGGTTTGCCTGTGCGTGGGAAGAGGGGCGACGTCGCTTGGGAGATTCCTCCACCTGGAGATGGATCGGAGATGGGGCCCGCGTTGCGCCTGGAGATGGGCAACATGGACACGGAGTCGCCATCGGAGATGTAGGGGTCGTCGTGGAGCTCTGCCTTTGGCGAGATGGGAATGCGGTCTGGAGGTGTCCGCCTGGAACTGGTGGTTGCGCGCCGCTCCGATGAACCCGGAAGGAGGATGGCGGCCATCGATGCCTGCTGGGAGGAGAGAAGAGAATCGCTTAGGGTCGGCGATGGTGCACAGCCTAAAGCTCGACATCTTCGAACACGCAGTATCGGGATCAAGTGCAGCTAGGGGGCTAGGGCTGGATCGAGATCATGAGGGTCGGTTGGAACTCGTGCCGCCTGCCCGAGAGAAGGGAATCAGAGGGGCGGCACCGCTGGCATGGAGGTGTGATGCGACCTGGATGCGGCCTGGAGGTGCATCGCCTGCAGCGGGGTTTCCGCTTGGGGATCGTGTTAGGGCTTGTGGGAGGATTTCGAGAGCCTGGAGGGTGGAGCTAGCGGTTTTAGGAGAGAGCCCACGCGAAGACGCATGGGAAGGGGCTCCGCTCACTGCCTGCGGCCTGTGGCCTGGAAGGGGTTCTGCTTGTCCTGGAACCTTAGATCTTGCTAACATAACAGGACTCCAGAAATTAGGATTTTAAAAATCCATAAAAAAACCTACCGAATTTGAATAATCATGAATATAATACTCTTCAACACCGAAATCGAATCTCGAACAGAACATAAATCCTCAAGAAAATCCTCAAGAATCGACCCGCTCTGATACCATGTCAGAAAATAAACATGCAGAAACGAATCAAAAAAAGAATAAAGATTGAAGAAAGTGGGATTCTACGCGGAACCGTACTCCCTAAGGAGCAGGATGAAACCACGAGAGAAGGTCTCAAAGGCCCATATGTTTAATTAAACTTTCTCACTGGATAGAGGGGGTGAGGGGCTTCTTATATAGCCCTCATTGATTCTCCACATCTCACAACTGGTAGATGTGGGACTAAACAATTAGATGTGGTAAATGGATCCTGGAGTGATCCATTTACACATCTACACCATAAGTGACGCATAACACATATACTCCAACCTATGTAAATATATAAGAATATATGTATAAAAATGATTTATAAATTTAAAATAAGTAACAAAATTCAAAACTAGTAAAGACCGACTAAATTTGATTAGTCGCCCGACTGCTAATTAATCCTTAATCATTGACTCGATCGACCGAGTACCGACTATCGATTTCTACAACCATGGGATAAAACATAGAGAAATTAGTCTCACCCTTGAGAATAGAAGATGGAACCATGTTTATGAGATGAATGGCAGTGAGAATGGCATCCCCCATTAGGTCTTGGGAACTTTCATATGAGTGAGTAATGATCGTGCAATGTCAACGAGGTGGTCAAGTTTCCTTTCCGTTGTCCCATTTTGTTGGAAGCTATACGGACAGGAAGTCTGATGAAGTGTCCCGTGAGAGGTAAAGAAGGAAACCAAGTCATGTTGACTTAAGAGCATTGTTAAACCGTATAGTTTGAACACAAGTAGAGAAACGATGTTTTAATAAACGGAAAGGACTTGGTAGTGTACCACGAGAGTGGAGTTTCCTTGATATGCAAACCAGATCCGCATATAGATGTCAACAAGGTGGGACTTGGTAGTATGTTGTGAGTATGTCTGTGTCAGTTCCTCCTACTTACGTGTACATGAAGTTCGTCACGATGTGGGACTCCATATTGTTGGTCATTCATGTTTCTATGACCTCATAGTTGTCTCCAAACCAGGAGTCATTGTCCTTGTCTGCCTCCTCTAGAGACTCCATCGTCAAAATCGATATCTTCCTCTAAAATCGATATCTTCCTCTGACAATCGATAATTACCTTGAAATCCCAAGACTGGATCACATAATTCTCTATGCCTAGAAGTTTCATGCATCATCATAGCAAAAGTAAAAAAACAAGGGTTTAATTTCAGTGGGAGTCGTGGCCATCGTGATCAGACATAGAGAGAATCAACAAAAAAAGTGATCTATTCAGTCATGCACCTAGGAAGTAAGATTCAACTTGTAGATGGGGCCAATGACATTAGAATCCATGATGATTAGGTGATCGTCTGGAATATAAAACGTAAGAATATAAAGCGTAAGAACCGAACAGGATGCGCGAGAAGAAGACTGTGGCAATCTGTCCAGGAATATTTGTGCGAGAACTAGAATAGGATTGTTGCGGTCAGACCTGGAAGAACTGGGATGCACAAAAACATGGATGTGTAAAAATCCCTTGAAGATCTACAAGACGATGGATCTATCTTGTAGGGTGGTGGTCTATAAGGCTATAGACCCTATGCCTTACGACGATATGTGTGAATACCTTGAAAGGGTATTTGCGAGAGTACTTTAGGCGGCGGAGGGGTTGCGATGCCATATGGCGAGAGTTCTAGGTGTGTGGCCTAGGTAGGCTACCTTTAGGCATTAGAAGCCCTGCGCAAAGCCTAGCGATGGCGGAGGACTCTCAATGATGCAATCTCCAAAAATCATGATAGTACTAACTAAATACACGAAGATGCAAATGAGATACATTATTGTACATACAACATGGTCTTCGGTTAAGATCCTTTTAGATGGCCATCAAAATTAGTAATCAGGTTATAATTGGGCTTAATTGCTGCAACTTCACGAGGAGGCCATGAACTAAATAGGAAATTTAATGACTTGATAAGCACAAGGCACAAGTAACAAATAACAGGGGTGCGGAGCCGTTAACTTGTCCTGCAGGAATCACTTAGATGAATTTCAGAGAGTTCTAATGTGGCCAACACATAAAGCTGTCAATTTCTTTTAACAAAATAATGGTAGTTGTCTTTGTATTGGGAATATTATACGACCAGAATAAGGAGCAGATAAGGGCTTTAGCAGTATTACGATTGCAGATCTATGTCAGGACAAATAAATAGAGAAAATCTGAACCATGATAATGAAAAATATTGAACTTCAATTCATAAAATAAAGGGCAACGGACTCTGTCCAGGACCTTGAACTGAAAAGATTAATAGAAGTTAGTCCTTAAAAAAAGTAGCAGACATTCTGTCCAGAATAGTGAACCCATCTCATTAGTAACCTAAAATAGAAAAATGATAAACGTCGGTACAAGAGGGTTGGGCAGCAGTGACTACAAGACCAAAGGGGGAGAGGATGAGTTGATGGTGGTGAAGGTTGGTTGGTGGCAACGCTATTTGTGACGGAGACGGAGCTATTGATGACAGGAAAAGGGGTGGGTTTGTTGAGGGAGAAGGATGGTGGTGGTCTGTATAGGGAGAGTATGGGAGCAAGGGTGGTGGGACTGTTGGGGGAGAAGAAGGTGGTGCGGGGAGGAGTTTGGGGTGCAAAGAGATAGACTTCTGGCTGCAGGAAAGAAAGGAAAGGATGGGAAAGGAGAGGAGCTGAAGCTGGGAGCAGAGAGGAGCGAGAGCTGAGAAAAGGGGATAAGAAGATTGGAGATGGGAGAAATAGAAGAAAGCTGGTGGAGAGGGAGAGTTGTGAGGTTGTGGGACTGGTGGAGAGAAGATGAGAGGAGCTGGGGAATGATAGAAGAGAGTTGGGAGGAGGTGAGAAGAAGCTGAAGCTGGGGGAAGAGAGGAAGAAGAGGACCCGTATGAGTCTTTCTTGGGTTACTTCAGATCTGCCTTTCTTGTTGCCTCTCTCCCTTCTTTTATAATATGGAAGGCTCCCCTACAAGACAAAAAGGGTTGGGGCACTTACATGGGGCTGCACCATAGACTTAAAACAAAAAGGGGAAGGTATTGTTACATGGTGGTGTACCGTTCCTAGACTCAAAGAAACTATAAAAACACAGAAATCTACCGCACATGCCCCTCTAGATCTTAACACATTACAATAGAACCCTTGCATTTGGGTGTTTATTGTTGAAGTGGCCTTTAACTCATCCTCAGTTGCATCAATTCCCCCTACTAAGAAGATTCTTGCTCCGACAAGATAGCATTGTAGTAGCTTTGCAAAAGGTCCAGGCGGAGCCCTTTCAACTCTTCTTCGATCCATGAGTTGTCTTCCATGTGACGTCCCTTCCATTGAATCAGAAAATGTGGGATCACCCCGCAATGTATTGGTAATTTGCAGACATCGAAAACATCCTCAATGGCATCTGGAGTTACTGTTGTTGCGGAAGTTGTTGGTGATGGTTTCATCGACGGAAGCTCTAGTATAGTTGTATCTCTGTCAACATATGATATTGATGAGGTGTTGATCTCTGGAGGGAGGTCCATTACATAAGCATTTGGACTCCTCTTCTTGATGATTCTGAAATGACCAATTTTATCGGGGCTTAATTTGTGGTGGGTTCGCTCGAGAAAATACTTTTCCTGAAAATAGGCCATAATCGAATTTCCTTCCCTAAATCCCATCTTTCTCATGTGGATATTAGCTTGTTTTGGATATGTGATTGATGTAATTTGGGATTTGTATAGATTTTGTGGTGGAGTTGATGGGTAGGATCAATTATACGGTCAGTAATTGCACCCACCCACCCGGATTGAACTATGGAGACTTGATCAAGGACATATGGAATTGGAAATTCGTAAAAACATTCAAAAGGAAACTTCCTAAAGGATTGATAAGATGAACCATTACAAGAAAATTATGCACAAAGAAGAACCAAGTCCCATTGAGTAGTTTGCTTTCCTGCGAGGCAATGCAGCAAGTGTCCCAAGGATCTGATTCTTACTTCTGTTTGACCATTAATTTGGAATTGATATGCAATGTTATAGTCTATATGCATGCCCGACTTTGACAATGACTTGATGTCCTTATTAGCCAAAAATGAATGACTTATGTAATGCGCGTGGGCAACTTCCTTAGAAAAGGAACCAATTTTATGGGATGCATCCAAGGACTTCATGACACAATATGTCGTTTTAGAAATAGGATTCATAGCAAATCGGAAGACAACCACCCTAGTGGTTGGGATACACATGATTACATAGTCCATAGGGATATTCTCTTGATGACGTGTAGAATTTGTTTAAGAAGATTTAGGGTTCAAACTCTACGTTTGAATCTTCAATGACATATGATCATTGAACATTTGGGATAGGCTAGTTTTGGGACAAGATTCATGTGGGGTGGTTTGTCTCGTAGAGGCGGGGATTCTTGGGCCATGCATCCACAAATTCTTTTAGAGTCAGGGCAACTTCATGGTCTTTTGGACCTAAGTTCATAGCATCATACCCAATCTCTCTACCAATAAGAAACAAAAGTGACCAATAACTCTCGAGGATGAAGTTGGATAGTAGAGGCACCAAGAATCTCATGTGATTTGGGTATACAGTAAGGTGATTTGACCATCATAGAGTTTTGGCGATCCATCTGGGGACCTTTATGTTGGTTGATTGTCATTTGCTTGGGATTATGAGCATCAGTTCGGGATAGAAGGGTGATTCGTGTGTTGTCTATCATATTAGTATCCTTCATTCCCCCATGGGTTGCACCTCGGCCAAACTGCCAAGGGTGTCCTATTGACAAGTGTGGCACTTCCATAGGTGCAATATGACACCAGATCTTATCCTCATAGGTTGAGGCAAGGATAAATTTGACAAGCCATTGACTTGTATTCGGTTCCCTTTTATAAGCCATGTCACTGTATACAGTCTATCCCAAGATTGTGTGTCTCCTTGTCTTGGAGACAAACTTTTGGGCTACAATCTTTCCTATGCTTCCTCTTATGGTGATTAAAGAGCAACGACGATCATTGGAGGCATATGTGGTGAGAAAGGTGCTCTTCCTTACCCAAGCATCATCTATCTCAACTTTAGTTTCTAGTATAAACTGGGGCACAACCTTCGTCGGTGCATTATCTTCTTTTCAATGTCCACATCAATCTTACCAGCCTTATAGTCTTTATTGTTATCTGTGTATACGATCATCGTTTCGGGTTCAACCTCACAAATGGAGGTTAGCCCCATTACTTGGCTCACCATGCACTAGGTGTGTGTCTGTTGTGTGTGGATCGGGGCACTTTGTTTCCATATAGCTCTTTTACATGTACCTAAGGCAGAGGTGAGATCCCATGGTAGGATGAGCATCGAGGATTCTAGATCTAACATAAGTGGCTTGGGGTTGGGCGGTGGTATCTTCAGGAGTGGTGCGAGATCCAGAGGCAACTAATTTGGTGGTTGACAGTGAGTCAATCCTAATTAGTCTAGTAGAGGTGTTCAGTATGGTGGTGGAAACATTAGAGGTGATTGTGGTCGTTGAGCATGGAGTGGTGTTTTCAACTGAGTCGATATCAATATGAGCATCTCTATTAAGGGTCAATTGGAATTCTTCAGTGTACCTTTTGATGGTATGTATTCCCCAGTGAAGGTGTTGAAGTCTGTTGGATGGGTTATGATGGTATTCCTTTGACAAGAATTTTTCCCAAAGCTTCTGTTGCATTTTGGTCCAAGAACGAATGCGTTCTTTTCCAAGGTGGTGGCGCTTCTCCCGAAGTTGTGTCCACCAAAGTAATGCATGTCCTTTTAACTTCAAGGTGGCAACCTCGACTCTATGTGCACTCGATTAATCCATTCGCACGAAGAAGCGATCCAGTTGATCCATCCAGTGTAAGAAGACATCAAGGTCATGTCTTCCGTCAAATTCACCCATGTCAACCAACATATCATTGTCCCATTTGGAGTTATGTAATTGATTAGGATGCCGACTCTGTGGCATGCGTTCACTAGGTTGATTCACCTCTAGTTGCTTGTGTGACTTTCTATCTTTATTACCCAATTCGTGTTGTGACTCATGATTTGGGGATTTTGGGCTTCTCCCTGGGATATAATCAAATACAACTTCATCTTGTTGACGACACTAGAGGTCATGAGAACTAGATCCCTACTTTTCTATGACTGCTTAGAAACCCTTAAGTTGTGATCATGTCTATCTTGCTTAGTATCATGGCTTCCAAATGCCGGGTATCCTTAACCATTGTTCTTTCTATATTTCCTAACCGGGTGCTAGTATGATGGATCTCACTACCAAGGCTTGTTATCATGGCTTCCAGACGTGCCATGGAATGAGGGCTAGGTTGACGAGCCATTAACGATCAATTCCCAACGGTACAAGTTTGCGATGACACAAAATGCAAGACTAAACTTTTTTTTCAAGGTAAAACTAATATGTAAAACAAAGACACATGTTAATTGTTTTCTCTCTCTTTTTTTGCAACTCATAGCTTAGTCAGGAAATAAAATAACAATGCAAAATGATTTTTTTAATACAAAGCTATGAAATTAGAGATCAAAACTTGTACTTGCAAATAAAGACAAATAAAATAGTTGGAAGAGCCGAACAAGCAGAAAAATAAAAAGAGGTCGATAGAGCCGTACAACAAGCAAGAAAATAAAGATGGTTGGCAAGCATGAAAATAAAAAGCAACCGGTAGAGCCGTACAAAGTACAGAAAATAAAAAGGTAGGTAACATCTGACAACTGGCAGAAAATAAAAAGGTAGGCAAAGTCCTATACTTGCAGAAATTAAAAATATGAACCACACAAAAGAGAAAAGAAAAAAATGCCGTATGCAATACATGTGCAAAATGAAATGATAATTTTTTTTGTTTATGGATCGGTTTGCTCTGATACCACTATGATGCAATCTCAAAAAATCATGATAGTACTAACTAAATACATGGAGATGCAAGTGAGATACGTTATTGTAAATGCAACATGATCATCGGTTAAGATCTTTTTAGATGGCCAACAAAATTAGTAATTAGGATATAATTAGGCCTAATAGCTGAAACTTCCCAAGGAGAAACCGAACTAAATCGAAAATTTAAAGACTTGATAAGCATAAGGCACAAGTAACAAATAACAGGGGTGTGGAGCCGTTAACTTGTCCTGCAGGAATCACTTAGATGAATTTCTAAGAGTTTTAACGTGGCCAACACATAAAGCTCTCATTTTTTTGTAAATAAAATAATGATAGCTATCTTTGGATTGGGAATATTACACGACTAGAATAAGGAGCAGATACCAGCTTTAAGGGTATTGCGGTTGCAGATAGATGTCAGGACAAATAAATAGAGAAAATCTGAACCATGATAATGAAAAATATTGACCTTCAATTATAAAATAAAGGGCAACAGAATCTGTCTAGGACCTTGAACCGAAAATATTAATAGAAGTTAATCCTTAAAAAAAGAAGTAGCAGACGTTATGTCCAGAACATTGAGCCCATTTCATTAGTAACCTACAATAGGAAAATGGCAAACGCTGGTACAAGAGGGTTGGGCGGCAGTGACTGCAAGACCAAAGGAGGAGAAGATGAGTTGGTGGTGGAGAAGGTTGGTTGGTGGCAAGACTATTTGTGGCGGAGAAGGAACTACAGATCACAGAAAAAGGGGTGGGGTTGTTTGGGGAGAAGGATGGTGGAGTTTGTGTAGGGAAAGTATGGGAGCAATGGTGGTGGGAGTGTTGGGGGGAGAAGAAGGTGGTGCGGGGAGGAGTTGGAGGTGTAGGGAGATAGACTTCAAGTTGCAGGAAAGAAAGGAAAGGCTGGGAGAGGAGAGGAGCAGAAGCTGGGAGCGGCAGAGAGGAGCGAGAGCTGAGAGAAGGGGATAAGAAGATTGGAGCTGTGGAGAAATAGAAGAAAGCTGGTGGAGAGGGGGAGCTGGGAGGTTGTGGGACTGGTGGAGAGAAGATGAGAGGAGCTAGGGAAGGATATAAGAGAGTTGGAGGAGGTGAGAAGAAGCTGGAGCTGGGGGAAGAGAGGAAGAAGAGGAAGAGGAGAGGATGAAGTCGGGGAAGGGGAGGTAAGGGCATGTATTGGTCTTTCTTGGGTTACTTCAGATCTGTCTTTCTTGCTGCCTCTTTCCCTTCTTTTATAATATGGAAGGCTCCCCTACAAGACAAAAGGGGATGGGGTACTTACATGGTGTTGCACCATAGATTTAAAACAAAAAAAGGGGAAGGTGTTTTTACATGGTGCTTCACCGTTCCTACACTCAGAAAACAATTGAAAACAGAAATCTAACACGCATGCCCCTCTAGAGCTTAACACATTACAATGGAACCCTTGCATTTGGGTGTTTATTGTTGAAGTGGCCTTTAACTCATCCTCAGTTGCATCACACAAAGAGCCAAGAAGGAGGAGGCTCTCTAGCGTGATGGAGATAAGGTCCACGTGTGGTCGAGAGAGAGGGAGAGAGAGAGGCAGGAGGTGGCGGAGGGTGATTCGGTATGAACCTTAGTTTAGGATCGTTGCTTCGATACCATGTGAAGGGAAAAGTTAAGAATGAAAACTTGTTTTATCAAGAGGTCTAAGGGTTCTTATATAGCGTGGAACCCTAGAGAGCTCAAAAGGGTAAAAATTACATAAGGACTCCAAAGGGGTTACGGGACTCAAGAAAGAGATAAAAAATTAAACAATTAAATAACTAAATAATTCTAACAGTCACCATTCATTACCAAGCAATATTTTTATCTCCAAATGGTATCAAAGCCACAATACTAGACCGAATCTTGAGCCCATGTGCCACAACCCCACCAACAGCCCCCCTCTCACCGTTGCCGCTCAGCATCTCCAGCAGCCCCCAGTGTCATCTTCAATGCCTTCAGGGGCACCTCATCGCCCTAGGTCTTCCATAGAAGCCACCAACGATCTCCTCTCGCTAGCGAAACAACTCGGATGGCCTCCTAGAAGCTTTACGGCTTTCTCCTTGCACCTCCTAACGACGCCCAAGCGGTCTTCAATCATTGTTCAAGCCAACTAGCAACGTTGTTAGGCCCATCAACACCATCGTAGGCTCCTTTAGAGCATTGGTTGTTTCCTATCTCGTCGTTACACCTCCCGAGGTCTCTGAAAGGTTTGATTTTGGGTCGTTTATCGTGAGATTATAACTCTAGACCATCCGTCGGCCCTAGAGCACATCCGCGGTTGAAGGGAACGGTTGAGGCATGAGTATGCACGCATAATCAATTCCTCGTATATTTTTTTATCCAAAATAATGAGAAACGTGTTATGTTGTCCATCCCAAATATATTAAAAAAGAAGTATCAAAAAAACATACAGAATCCAAGACTCGAGGAGAGTCATGCAAAATGGCAAGAATCCAGGACTTGAGGAGAGTCCTTGAGTCTTGGCGTGAAAAAATACAGTATCAACATAAAATGTTGAGAGGAGAAGAGTGCTTCACTTCTAGCTAGCCACAGTACCCAAATCACTACTACCTGTAGAGGGAACTTATCTCTGGGTCTATGACCTTTTATAATTGTGTCGATATATTCTTATCAATCTACAATACCACTTGCATCCCTTCCTGGCTTCTTTGCCATAAAGTCAGAAAATAAGGTCGGTTTAGCATCTTCGGGTGCCTTCAAATGTCCGGCACCTAACGTTAAAATGGATGGAACAAATTACGAGTTATGGGCTATTCAATTCATGAGTCTCATGCAGTGCAATGGGAAGAAGCATATTTTGAAACAAGACAAGCCAGCTGACATGATTGGGGTTAACGCTTCTTGGGAGAAAGATGATGTGTACGCACGCTTTTGCCTATCCGGTATGAAGGCTAGGTTTTAGGCCTTATCACATCACGGAAACGTGAAGATTGCATCAAATATGATCTAGGTCAACAAATCATACTAGTTGAGAGGGGTAGCGAAATTTAAAATTTTTAAATAGATGAAACCACATGGAACACTTCTCAAATCATTTCAAGATTTACAAACGAGTAGTTAGGATTACCTTTAAATGAAGAGTCCACCTATTTCAAGTCCAATCTGATGAAGAATGCACTTGCGGACGGAGTCAAATTCCTAAGTAGTACCTGGGAATTACTTAAATACCCAGGTATTACGTAATGTTTTTTTTACTTGAAAACTACAGAGGTGTCGCATGTTGAACATGCGACACCACTTATGTTTTTTTTTTACCCAGGAACTGCGCTGGTGACGCATGTTGGATGTGCGCTATACATAACGCATATCCAACATGCGTTATATATCCAGAGAATTGCTCCCCAAATGTTCTGTACAGACATGAGGTCTCGAAATGCTCTGTAAAGGTATCGCATGTTGTATATGCGACATTGAGGGATAACGCATGTTCAATAATCGTTACCCTTACAGGAAAATTTCCTCCAAAAGGCGCGGGCAGGTGGGGGCTTTGAAAAATGAACATATGACGCATGTTTAAAATGCGTCATCTTTACAGTATTTTTTTGGCGAAAATGGCAGTCCAAGTGGGGGCTTTGGAATTTCAAGTTTTTAAAACCCATTGAAAAGGCATGCCAATCTCATGTTTTTAATGTAAGTAGACATATTTTTGTAAACATCCAGACATTGCAAACATTGTAGACATTCCAAACATCAAAGAAGACTTTTCAATATGCGTCATCATCGAATAGTATGTATACACATTCCAAATAGAGTTGTTCATCAATACACATTACAATTTTTGCATCATATTAAAAATTACATTGATTACAATTCAACGTTTCTTCCTTCGATGGTATGTAATCGTAGAATCTGGAGGATTGAACGGTAATAGACGGTTCGCTTCGTCTATCATGTTGATTTGAGAGGGTCCTGGGGCATCTTCCTCGAATGTTGGCATAGACGGCGGCGTTAGTGTGCAGTAAGTAGGTCGTGTCTGGCTGGGGTCCAATCCATGCCTTAACGGTGCTTGAGGCGTTGGCAATTCTTCTCTTGGTCGCTCGGTGGCAGGTGTGAAGTAGTCTGCTTGCGCCATGTTATCATCATCCGCAGCGGCTTCTTCAAAGTCCATGGGTTCCGCGACTTGTTCACGCGCCCTACCTCGACCTCTTCCTCGTCCCCGTCCTCTTGCCCTTCCTCGCCTTGCCTCCTCCCTAGCCACATCTGCACGCTCGTCATGTAACGTGACTGCATCTGCAAATTGTAATGACAGCCACTCCGTCATTTCTGCCTTCGCTTGTGCCGCAATCTCGCGGCATTCCTCGTGTCCAATGTCGTAGACACGGCTCCACAGAGCGAGCTGCATCCAAGGAAAAGACGTAGATGTAAATTTGAAACAATTTTGTTAATAATTTTACAAAAAAAAATAATAGTTCGAGTACTTACGTTGCTTGCCAGAGTTGCACCCAAACGTCCGACAAATCTTCGAGTAATGGTACCATACCATTGCTCGTATGCGGGCGTTGCGAATACCCCTCTGGACCGATCGATGCGAATAATTCTAACTTCCCGCTCCTTCCAGCGGGCAATATGCAGGTTGTGTTTCGCCCTCCAATCCACATGTACTTTCCCCCTCAAATCAATAGCGTGGAGTTCTGGAAAGGTGGAGCAATGACTTGGGATATCCTGAAGACCACCAAATTGTCTCTTGAACCGATCAGGGTAGTAATACTCCACAATGTGGAAGTATATCAAAGGCACTTCAGCATTCCAAATGTGTTGGCCTTCAAGAGAGTTGGCTGGGAGATGGGCGAGGATCTCATCCGTATAGGGAGTCCAAAATACCTGAATGCAAAAATTGTATTACGATTAGTATTTCTTTTGTTGATATAGGGAAAATTTGTAAATGTAAAATTACCTGGTCGGGTGATTGCATGTCAAAAGCATCCCTGTAGGGTCTCACCACGTGTGTGGGCTGTCTACGATGGGCAAACGCCGTTGCCCAGCGGACTCCTAGCGGGTGCCCGTACCATTCCCTGCAATCCCTAACAACTAGAGCGATGTGGGGAAAATGCTCCCAAGCCCAGAGCTGAAGTAGTATGACCGAGCCTCCAATCTCCTCGGTCGCCATGTCCGCTGCCAAACATAGGTGCCTGTAAAGATAAGCAAGTACGGCTGATCCCCAGCTCAATGTCCCAGAGAACTCAAAATCCTGTAGAAGTGGTAGAGCTATAAGTGAAACCAGGGACCCAGACTTGTCCGTGAAAAGTACTCCACCCAGCAACTGCAAAATGTACGCTCGAGCGTGTCTCTGTACCACTAGCTCGTCTGCATCCTCAGCCAACTCTGAAAAATTCGTCGACAGCCATCTTGCTGAAACCCTGCTGCCAACTATGTCTGCGGGCAAGGGCCTAACACCCAACAATTCCTCGCATGTATCTGCCCATGTAGCTCCTGGTGTTGTCTCTCCGGTAACCGCGGGCCCATCAATACGCAGTCCCAAAATGAATGCCACATCCTGCAAGGTGATAGTAATCTCCCCACTAGGCATGTGGAAGGTGTGCGTCTCCGGTCTCCACCGCTCAACTAAAGCCGTCACCAGATGCCAATCCAGCGTAATGAACTCGAGCTCTGAGATGCATCCAAATCCTGCTTCTACCACGTATGGAAGTAGCCGGTCATCCAAAGGGATCCGACGTACATGTGTCTCTCGCCGCCGGCAACGTAACCACGAAAATTCCTACAAGAAATTTGTTAGGAAAAAAATTTGAAGGATGGAAGATATTATAATTACTTACATCGCCAGCCCAAACTCGACGTGAACGATGTCGCTCCTGAAGGTACAAAACTGAAGGATCAACTGGTCCGGGATCCATCTGAAAAATACAATTTCCAATGTTACACAATACAATTAAAAAAACTATATGAAAATAAAATCCGACAAATCAACAAGTGTTTAACACAATTAAATTTATTAATATACGAGGGTAGCAAACTTATTCGAATTTGGACATTTACGTCGGTTGTGACCTTGGCCACCACAATTTCCACATTTATTCTTATTCCGGCTCGCCGACGGCGCATTTGATGTGGATGCTTGAGAGTTCCTTGCGGCTTTGTTGGGACAACCTCGGTGTGTGTGACCCAATATCCCACAATAGGAACAAGTGTTTTGCCGAATCACATCTCTAACATCCATTTCGTTATGTATTCTTGTTGTGCGTGGACGACCTTTACCACTCTCCAACATAGGATTCTACATCAGCCCGACGCTTTGAAATGACTGCAATGGCGTGGGAACATGGGATACGATATATCTGCCACTTGTTGCAGGTGCATTTCCTTTGTAGCAAGTTAACTGTGTACTGTTTGCGCCCGCGAATACCAGTGGACGTCCGTCGAGCCCTGGTAGACACCTCGAATAAAATTTCTGGTTGAACTTGTACCTGAGTTACTGTATGCCCATTCGCAGCTGCAGTCCAACGGGTCAACTCTGTGGAAGCGTAATGCGTGAATTTCCGTCCAGCAGCAATGGCTGCGCTTGCTTCTTCAAAATGCTGAATGAAGTACGAAACACAATTATAGAATGTCTTCTCAATTAACGCAGAGATTGGCAAGCAACGGGCATCTTTGAGAACTGCATTGTAGCTTTCGCTCAAATTTGTGGTCATCTGACCAAACCTATAACCACCGTCATATGCCAATGTCTATTGCTCACGACGACAATCATGAGTTGAAAACCATCTAGCTGCTCCATTATTCCACTCTTGTAATTTCCTCATGAAGTACGCGAACTTCCTAGGTGTCGTCTGTAATGCTGCGGCTTGCACCAGAGCTTTCATGGAGCCATTTTTAAAAACGCTATTGAAGTTGCTCGCGACATGCCTCGTACAAAACCGCCAATATGCAAAGGGTTCTAATAAACCCACGTCACCATCTTTCATAGCGGCTTTTATACCAGAATGCCTGTCCGAGATGATACATATTGGGCCAGCACGCATGCCGATTACCCTTAGACGAACCAACGAAAGAAACCACTTCCATGACGACAAGGATTCCTCGTCGACGATCCTGAATGCAAGGGGAACAATATGTTTATCCCCGTCAACCCCGCAAGCAATGAGCAGTTTTTGTTTGTATTTCCCGTACAAATGTGTCCCGTCAACACTAATCAGTAGCCGACAATATTTGAATGCTTCAATGGAAGGACCAAATGCCCAAAAGCATCGTTCGAATCTGTGACAGAGAGGTTTCCGAGGATCGGGATGGTCGTTGTATTCAATATCAATTTCAGTCCCTGGAATAGCAGCCTTCATTGCATGCAAAAGAAAAGGCATCTCAGCGTATGACTTCTTCCAGTCACCAAATACAATTCCGATGGCCTTCCTTCGAGCATCCCAAGCCCTTTTCCTTGAAACCCAGTAGTTGTACATCTCGTGGATGTGAGCTCTACAACTAGATACACGAACATTAGGGTCATCCCTAACAAGAGTTAGCAATGATCTGGACATGAATTTGTAGTCCAACTGAGGATGATCCTGATTAACTGTTGGGTTTATACAAGTGTGTGCCCCAACAACCTTGGAGATCACCCACAGTCCATCAAATTTTCTGAAATGGCCTCGTAAATACCAAACGCAACCATTTTCTCTCTGCGAACAAAAAACCGACCATATCAAGCTGGTGGATTCTTTGACAATGAAGTCATAATGTGATAGAATGTGGAACTTCTTCACAGCGTACACCAAATCCTCCCTACATTTGAACGTCCTGCCCTTGCGGATTTCGTCAGCAACACCATCAAGTCTAGATTTGCTTCGAATTTCGTCCTCATATGTTGAACGAGTATTAGACCCTCTAACCCCAAAGAAGGGTATACGGGGTGTAATAGTATGCGCGGTTTGTTCATCAGTTGGGAGCTCCTCGTCCATCAGATCATCTTCCACATCTTCGCTACCTTCTTCCAGGTCATCATCAGTCCCCCAAGGGATGAAATCCTGATCCATCCGGTTAACCTCTCGCAGCAACGGCTCACTCAAGCCCAAATCCTGAACCGTGCTTGGCTGCGTTACAGGCGCATCCGTATCAAAGTTTGTGTGCTCGGGACTGCGGGTCTGCATTACAGGCGTGCTGCGGAGAACTGCTGCTTGTGTGCTCGGGACTCCAGACGGTCCCTTATTAGTCATAACAGTTGGGACTTCGCTCACAGATACATCTTCAACATAAATATCGGTAGGCATTGATTTCCCAATGGTCCGAGCGTACACCACAACTGCCTGCACATCATCATCATCGATAATAGATGAAAATGACGGTTCCTCCCCTGGGCCTCGAGGGATGCGATGTAATAATCGGATCCTTTGACTGTCAATATCCAAGTTGAACTTACGGTAAACCAAGTTCAACATCTCATCGAACGTCATATTAGGAGTCAACACAAACCCCCTCACGTTGGTTGACGATCCGGACATGAGTGTACTACTCAAATGGCACATACAAAACAACTGCTCCATTCTAACCTAATACGTGACACAACAGATCCGGACATGAGTGTACTATTCAAGCAACCGTCATACATTCGAGAAATGAAAAAACATGCATATGATACAAAAAAAAATAAAGAAAACGTTTTACCAAGTATTTAGCCCTAACGAGAAGCGGGAACGGCTAGGACGGTACCAATCACTGAAAACACGGAAACGGATTGTTCCAAGGGGCTAGGAGTGACAAAAAATGGTGTTGTTGAGAGGGGAGGAGTCCAAAAAGGGAGAGTGCGGTGGAGGGCGTCGGGGGCGGCTGGGAGTACCTGGAAAGAAAGAATGTCGGGGGAATGAGAAGGCCGCTGGGCGTGACCTTAATTAGGGTCGATATCGCATGTTGGATATGCGTTATGTATGGCGCACATCCAACATGCGACACCAGCGCAGTTCCTGGGTAAAAAAAAAAACATAAGGGGTGTCGCATGTTCAACATGCGACACCTCTGTAGTTTTTGAGTAAAAAAAAACATTACGTAGTACCTGGGTATTTAAGTAATTCCCAGGTACTACTTAGGAATTTGACTCCTTGCGGACGCATAGATGAGATGCGTAGCTCCCGCAATCAGAGTTGATGATCCGAACGAAGAATCTCCTGATTTCATCTCACGAAATATAAATCCTTCTTCACGAGCAAGAAGCACCGAAGAAGTTGGAGATCCGCGAACAGTCGATCCGGCAGCACAACGACGACGCAACATCGGCAAGGTCTTCTCCGACAACGTGGTGGACGACCATAATATTGAGAGAGAGAGAGAGAGTAGGCATGTAGAGAATTGAGAGAGAGAGCCTTGTTGCTCTTCAATTGATGTAGTAGAAAAGGCTAAGGCTATCCTTCCTTTTATACTAAATTGGATGGTGGAGATGCACTCCAAATTCAAATCAATGGTTGAGGTTTTGTTGCAAAAAAATTGCAATAACAATTAATTTAAATTACAACAACAACAACAAAACCTTTTCCCACAACAATTAATTTAAATTAAAAGAAAATAAATATATTGTAAATAATTTTAACATATTTAGTTTCAATTAAATCAAGATTCGCATGAATGGAATAGTAATAAGCATCCGCCTTTCATTAAAAGGGAAAGGAGAAAGCCTCCTTCCCTTTTAATCAAGGTGGACGGCCACCTAATTTGGAGAGAGAAATCTCTCTTCAATCCTAATGTAATCTTATTAAATTAAATCTTAATTCATGAAATCTTTTGTCAACAAATATCACCAAATAATTATTGCAAATTACTTGTGACAATTGCAAACAAAACAATTGACAATTACGAATCAAATTCAACTACCCAATAAAATGTAAATTATATTTATAATTAATACAATGTGAATCCAATATACATCAACATTTAATTCGTAAATCGTATTTACAATTATCTCTCTACTATATTATAAATCATATTTATAATATTTATGGTTATTATGGATAGTAATATCCACACTAATCACATCTTTGATAATAAAATCATATTTAATAATCTTAAATGTCAATTCTCAAGTGTCCAAATAATATTAATCATATTCATATCAATCATGATAATTAATTCATATTTAATTATCTTAGACAACCATTCTCATGTGTCCAAATAATATGAATCATATTCGCATTATTTATGATAATTAAATCATATTTAATTATCTATTTCCCATTGCTCAAATATATTATCAACAATTGAATTATTCTTGAACTCTTTCAAGAACAATGTGCTTTCTCTACGGATACGTCGAGATAAGGACAGGGCGACTGTACATTTCATGTATAATGACTTGGATAATGAGACCATATCTCAAATCCAGATCTCGAGAACCTCTCATAGATGTTTGATTGAATCAAAACGTAAATCTAATCTTCTTATTGCATTTGAATCATATTCAGATCAATGGCCAACATTGGACTAAGATTAGTTTGCTGATCTACTGAGAAGAGTCACTAAAATCCAAACGTATTTCATCACTCCCTCGGAATGGAAGTGTCACAGATATACAATTGTTTATTGATCTACTTGGAGATAAGGACAGGGCGATTGTATTGTTCCACGTATAGTGACTTGGATATTGAGATCACATCTCAAATCTAGATCTCATGGACCTCCCATAGATGCTTGATTAAATCAAGGTTGTAAACCTAATCTTCTCATTACATCTGAATCTCATTCAGATCAATGTCCAATACATGGACTAAGATTAGGTCACTTCTCTACTGAGAGGAGTCACTAAAATCCAAACTTGTTTCATCACTCCCTCGGAATGGAAGCGTCATGGTTATAAATCATTTATGATCACATCACCCTCAGGTATTCCCAACACCTATACTGCATACTAGAAGACCTATGATCATCCTGAAGATATAGATCAATTTTACACTGTCATCTTCAGGGCTTGATCACCAAGTTTCTCAATCTTGGTCATTGGAAATTGGTATAGATCATATGCTTTCCCAAAGCATATATCTTACCTTCAAATTCATGTCATGCTTCCAAAGCACGACGACCATGCATGGAATTTGATCGGTCCCAATACCTCATGAGTGAGCTCATGTCTCCCGGTTCACATGTGAACCTGTATGATCCCTTTGAGAGATTGTATTACTCATATGCCATTACATGCACACCAGCTCGCCGGTGTATAGACCTTGGTTAGGACATCAACCTATTGGTCTGCCAAATGTACACACTCAGACATATAGTAACACATCTGTCTGTGGTCAGAGGATGTGTGCCTATGTTGTGACAGTATTCAACATAGGTCTTTGGTTATCTCGATCTCGTTAAGTCAACCCTTTGACTCAACTAATCTGACACCTCCGAATCTCTATTCCCATGCAGAGGATATGCATCAAGAGGTTGGTCAGATATCAGCCTAAATGAGAAAGGATTGCCATCTCCTACTCAGGCTGGATATCATCTCTCAACAATCATTTGACGGTTCTTGATGAGTCCTCAATCTAACTCTTTAGATGTTCATCAAGCACCAGCCTCTATGATTCCATATTTGAATCAACAGCTGTATGATCATCAAGATGGTCATGGTACATAACCTTAATTGTACTAAGGGACCTATTATGCAAATTAGTTATTCTTCATTTCAGATCAGGGAATGATATTTGCAATAACATTTATTGCATAATGGCTCGCCGTGGGCTCGCATGTCCAACAGTATTGATCATGTATTTTCCAAAAGTATATATCATACCTATAAATTTTGTCAAGCTTCCAAAGCGAGACGACCATGCATGGAATTTGATCCTAATCACTTATGAGTGAGCTCGTGTCTTCCGGTTCAGTAATGAACATGTACGATCCCTTTGAGAGATCATATTACTCATATAGACTCGTATGCACATCAACTCGTCGGTGTATAGACCTCGATTAGGTCATCAACATATCGGTTTGCCAAATATACATACTCAGACGTATAGTAACATATTTGTCCCCAGTTAGAGGATGTGTGTCTATATCGTGCAGTATACGACATAGGTCTTGGTTATCTCCATCTTGTTAAGTCAACTCTTTGTCGTAACTTATCTAACACCTTCGAATCTCTATTCCTATGCAGAGGACATGCATCAAGAGGTCGGTCACATATCATCCTTTAGAGAAAGAGTATCATCTCCTTCTTAGGCTGGAGATCTTTTCTTAACAATCAATTGACAGTGCTTGATGAGTCCTCAATCTAACTCTTTAGATGCCATCCACGCACCAGCCTCTATGATTCAGCATTTGACTCAACAGCTATATCATCATTAAAATGGTCATGGTACACAACCTTAATTGTACTAAGGGGCCTATTAAGCAAATTAATTTGTTTTGAGATTAGGGAATGATTTGCGATAACATTTATTGCATAATGGTTCAATGTGGGTTCGCATGTCCGACATAGTACGCTTACTACAAAGATAGACGATGATCTTATGCATCAGCTAACTGCCAAGGCAATGTCGGACATCCTCGCCACCACCTATTCTCAGGCAAGGAATGAGACGAAAATACTACAGCTCTGGTATGACATTCACAACCAAGCAGAATGGGTGTGACATTCATGACCAAGCAGAATGGTTATCCACTTCATACTTTCTACTTGTTTCTCATAAGTGCGTTTGAGAAGCTTTATAACTTCATTGTAATATCCACATTATCTCTCTCCATTGTATTATAAATCACATTTATAATATATATGATTATTATGGATAGTAATATCCACATTAATCACATCTTTGATAAGAAAATCATATTTAATTATCTTAGATGTCAATTCTCAAGTGTCTAAAAAATATTAATCATATTCATATCAATCATGATAATTAAATCATATTAATTATCTTAGACAACCATTCTCATGGGTCTAAATAATATGAATCATATCCGCATTATTTATTAAATCATATTTAATTATCAATTTCCCACTGCTCAGATATATTATCAATAATTGAATTATTCTTGAACTCTTTCAAGAACAATGTGCTTTCTCTGCGGATAAGTGGAGATAAGGATAGGGCAACTGCACATTTCATATATAATGACTTGGATATTGAGACCATATCTCAAATCCATATCTCGAGAACTCTCATAGATGTTTGATTGAATCAAAATGTAAATCTAATCTTCTTATTGCATTCGAATCATATTCAGATCAATGTCCAATATTGGACTAAGATTAGTTTGCTGATCTACTGAGAAGAGTCACTAAAATCCAAACATGTTTCATCATTCCCTCGGAATGGAAGTGTCACGGATATACAATTGTTTATAATTACATCACCCTCGAGTATTCCTAATACACATACATCCTCCATACTAAAAGATCTAGATTAAACCCGAAGTTTTAGATCATATTCGAACTGTCTTCTTCAGGGTTTTATCATTAAACTTTTCTTCAGATCATTTGGGAGTTGGTATTGATCATATATTTTCCAAAAGTATATATCATACCTATAAATTCTGTCAAGCTTCCAAAGCGAGACGACCATGCATGGAATTTGATCTCAATTCTTATGAGTGAGCTCGTGTCTTCCAGTTCAGTAATGAACATGTACGATCTCTTTGAGAGATCATATTACTCATATAGACTCGTATGCACACCAGCTCGTCGGTGTATAGACCTCGATTAGGCCATCAACATATCGGTTTGCCAAATATACGTACTCAGACGTATAGTAACATATTTATCCCCGGTCAGAGGACGTGTGTCTTTATCATGCAGTATACAACTTAGGTCTTGGTTATTTTTATCTCGTTAAGTCAACTCTTTGTTGTAACCTATCTAACACCTTCGAATCTATATTCCTATGCAGAGGACATACATCAACATGTCGGTCAGATATCATCCTTTAGAGAAAGATTACAATCTCCTTCTTAGGCTGGAGATCCTTTCTTAACAATCAATTGACAGTGCTTGATGAGTCCTCAATCTAACTCTTTAGATGTCATCCAAGCACCAGCCTCTATGATTCAGCATTTGACTCAACAGCTATATGATCATTAAGATGGTCATGGTATACAACCTTAATTGTACTAAGGGGCATATTAAGCAAATTAGTTTTTTTTAGATTAGGGAATGATTTGCGATAACATTTATTGCATAATGGTTCATTGTGGGCTCGCATGTCCGACATAGTACGCTTACCACAAAGATAGACGATGATCTCATGCATCAGCTAACTGCCAAGGCAATGTCGGACATCCTCGCCACCACCTATTCTCAGGAAAGGGATGAGACGAAAATACTACAGCTCTGGTATGACATTCACGACCAAGCAGAATGGGTGTGACATTCACGACCAAGCAGAATGGTTATCCACTTCATACTTTCTACTCGTTTCTCAGAAGTACGATTGAGAAGCTTTACAACTTCATGCCTCTAACAGCATCACCAAAGCAACAAAAGGTGTACAAGAACACCACCATGTTCGGAGTACTCCTGACCGCTCTTGACCCTGAGTATAATGTCACACAAGCTCAGTTACTAGAAGGCACATAAATACCTCCCATGGAGGAGGCATACGACAGACTTAAGAGATTGCGGCCTTTTCTTCTGCCTCTACACATACCTCATCTGCTAGACAAAGGAGGCGCTTCTCAGTTGAGAGAATGTGGCCCTTGTGGCAGAGGAGGTGAACACTCATGTCAAATATGAACTTACTGTCATCAATCGAGCCACTCCGAGGATACCAGCTATCAGAGGCATGGTTATCCAGCATATGTACGTGTCGCAGAGCAGGTCAAGACTCCCACTACTCCTGCCACTCATGTTAAGTAGAAGTTCGATGATCTAGTTTTTCGTCTGAGATAGATCACGACTCATGCTCTTTGACCTTCTAGTGCCCCTTTATGCTCGTTTAACATTGATGTCTCATCCTCTGCTAGTACTTTAGGTATAACCTATGTACTTACTAGTTGTTACAGGGCAAAAATCTCTGAGTGGATCATGGATTTAGGTGCCTTTCATCAGCTTTGCAGAGACAGAGCTCAGTTCTCCTCTTACAAATCAGACTATCATGGCAGATCTGTTGTAATTACATATAGACGCATTTTCCCATTACAGAACAGGGGAAGATTCAATTGACGCCATCTATGCATGTACAAAATGTGCTTCATGCCAAGAATTTATTATCTATTAGTCCAATCACCAAGTGTTGGGAAAAGAGACTTCGATAATCATTCAAAAAAACCCTAGGCTCTCTTATATAGGGAGAGACCTTAAGGGTAAATTACAAAGAGGTCTATAAAAGATAAAAAAATAATGACAAGATACATAAAGAGATAATAATACTAAGAACTATCTCTACACTCCCCCTCAAGGTGGAGCATAGATGTCTATCATGCTCAGCTTGGATGAACATCTCTGAAAAGGTCCTCTGAGCAGTGGCTTGGTGAATACATCTGCAGTCTGATCTCCTGAGCTCACATGTGCAGTAGATATCAATCCTCTCTGGATCAAGTCTCTAGTGTAATGGCAGTCAACTTCAATATGCTTGGTCCTTTCATGGAAAGCTGGATTGTTGGCAATGAATAATGTTGCCTGATTGTCACACTGAAGCTTCATAGGTAGGGGCACAGCTACATGTAGATCTTCTAGTACGGACCGAACCCACATCATTTCCGTGCTGGCTTGAGCCATGGCCCTATATTCGGATTCGGTACTGGACCTTGCCACAACAGTTTGTTTCTTGCTTTTCCAAGAAACCAGAGAGCCTCCAACAAACACTGCGAACCCTGAGATTGATTTTCGATCCTTAGGGCATCCTGCATAATCTCCGTCTGCATACGCTGAGATGGATAAGTCTGTGCCCTTTCTGAATAGCAGCCCTGACCCTGGAGAAGACTTCAGATACCTCAGTATCATGTGTATAGCATCCATGTGAACTTGTCATGGCTGCTCCATAAATTGACTCACCGTGCTAACTGCAAATGCAATGTTTGGACGAGTTATGGCAATGTAGAGGAGTTTTCCCACCATTTCTCTATATCTCCTCTTATCTACTTCATCAGTATCACCATCATACAACTTCATGCTAGGGTCCATGGGAATACTTGATGGTTTGCATCCATCCATGCCAGTCTCAATCAGGAAGTTTGTAATAGACTTCTGTTGGGTCACCACCAAGCCCTGTGCATTCCTTGCAAATTCCAACTCCAGAAAATATCTTAGGGTTCCAAGATCCTTTGTAACAAACTGACGGCCTAGGAATGCCTTCACCCTTTCTATGCCCTGAACATCATCTCCTGTAACAAGAATATCATACACATAGACCATAATGACAACCATACCTGCCGATGACTTCTGGACAAACAACGAGTGATCGTTATTTGACCTCTTGAATCCTTGTTGCTCAATTAGGTTGGACAACTTCTGGAACCATGCTCTCGGACTCTGTTTGAGGCCATATATCGCCTTGTGAAGTCTACAGACCATCTGCTTCTCCCCCTCAGCAGTAAACCCAGGTGGTTGCTGCATGTAGACTTCCTCCTATAAGTCCCCGTACAGAAAGGCATTCTTGACATCTAGTTGAGATATACTCCATTCACGAACCACAGCAACAGATAAGAGAATACGAAGGGTAGAGTGTCTCGCTACTGGAGAGAACGTATCCATGTAATCCACGCCATAGGTTTGTGTAAACCCACGAGCGACCAAGCGTGCTTTGTACCGATCCAACGTGCCATCTGCATGATATTTAACTATGAAGACCCACTTACAGCTCACAACGGATGCATTAGGAGGTGCAGGGACCAAAGACCATGTGCCACGGGACTGCAAGGCCCTCATCTCTTCTTCCATAGCTAATCTCCAGCAATCATTCTTCAAAGCTTCCTGGTAGGTCCGTGGTATATCCACAGAAGACAATGCTGAGGCAAATCTCTGAAAATCACTAGTGAGACGGTGAAAGGAAACCTGTGAAGCAAATGGATAAGAGGCACATTGCCGCCTCTGCTTCCGAATAGCAATCGGAACATCAAGATCATCATCTGTTGTACTGGATGGGCTAGTGACGTCCTGTACTGAAGAATCCTGCACATGTATCAAACCTGACCCGTCAGTAGTAATGCCATCTGAACATACCTGAGGCGTGATGAGTGGCTGATGTGTAGTCTGAGCAGGACCTGACCGACGCGTATAGAATTTTGGTAGCGGTGAAACGATAGGCCGTGGAATGGGTGGAGGAGGAGGTGGGGGTGGGGGTGCTGGCGTGGAGACAGACACAGGGGAAGACTCAGGTGAACTCCATGTAGGTGGTGGAGGAACATAGACATCATCAATGGTAGTGGATGGTACTAGTCTGTCACCTGTAGGAGAGAAATACATGACAGACTCAAAGAAAGTGACATTAGCACTCACGAAGTACTTCTTATTCGTAGGATCATAACATCGGTAGCCCTTCTGAGTCCTGGAATAACCAACAAAGACGCACTTGACTGCTCTAGGAGAGAGTTTGTCAAGTCCGGGAGATAGAAGATAAACGAAAGCCGCAGTACCAAAGACACGTGGAGTCAGTGAGAATAACTCCTTGTCAGGAAAAATAAGAGAGATAGGTATCTTCTCACCAAGAACTGAGGATGGCATTCGATTGACCAGATAACATGCAGAAGAATAGCGTCCCCCCAGAAGGAAATAGGGGCACAACTCTGAATCAAGATGGTTCGAGTAATATCCAAGAGATGGCGATGCTTTCTTTCCGCCACACCATTTTGCTGCGATGTATATGCACAAGTGGTTTGGTGAATAATACCCTTTGATGAAAGAAATTGAGAAAGTGAGCGTGTACAAAATTCTAGGGCATTATCCGTCCGAACATATTTGACTGAGGAAGAGAAAACATTGTGCACTTCATGTATTAAATTCTTGATCACATCTCCTGCTTCAGATTTATTCTTCAAAAGAAAGACCCATGACACACGAGAAAAATCATCCACTACCACAAAATAAAATATGTGCCCCTGATGATCGGGAACACGACTCGGACCCCATATATCTATATGTAATAACTCGAATGGGGAGCTACTGCTCCGACTCTGACGACTTGGAAAGCTCGACCTATAATGCTTTCCCAACTGACATGCTTCACAGCGGAAAGACGAACTAGGAGAGATCTGGGGCAGAAGATGACGCATTTTCTGGAGCGGAAGGTGACCAAATCGGAGATGCCAGATGTACGGAGAGACTGGTCCGGCAGAATGAGAGGAGACGCCAGCATAGGAATCCCGAACCAGCCGATATAGACCATTCTGCTCAGAGCCACAGCCAATCACCCTGCCCGTGAGTATGTCCTGAAAAATAAGAGAAGACAGGTCAAATATGGCACGACAATGCAAATCCTTCGTAATCTGACTAATAGATAACAGATTCATTGATAACTCAGGAGCATGTAGGACGTTCTGTAGCTGCATAGTGGAGGATAGGAAGACCTCCCCTTGTCCAACAAGGGGCGAATGGGTACCATCTGCGATCTGCACTGAACGGCCGGGAAGAATGTCCCTGTAGGCCTGTAATCTATCTCTATCTCGGCAGAGATGATGTGTGGCTCCCGAATCTATAACCCAGTCGAATATATCATGAAATGGTGTGAATGCAGTAGATCTACCTGAGGTACTAGCAGCAGCATATGAACTAGCAGAGGCTGTAGCAGCAACATCTGAAGGACCACCAGACGAATCACCAGATGAATGTGGCATAATATCTCGGAGACGTGCCACAAGTTCGTCAAATCGATTATCTACAGTAGACGGTAATGGAGACTGAGAATGCTCTGCGACACGTGCCGATGCTGGAAACCCATGCTTAGAATAGCATGTCTCCTCCGAGTGTCCTGTGCGGTGACAATAGGAGCATGTCTGACTGAAGCGACCACCCCTAGCCCTGGGGTCCACGGCCACGTCCACGACCACGACCAGAAGGCGGGCCACCTCTCCCACGCGAGACTGCCATTGCTAATGGGGGTGGAGTAGAAGAGCTGGAGGAAACTGGAATGAGACTGACCCTTCTGTAAACATCCTCCACTGGAGGAATAACTGAATCAGCTAGGATCTGAGACCGGGCGGCATCATATTCAGGATCAAGAGCTGCAAGTAGAACACCCACCATGGTGGCATTCCGAAACGTCTTCTGCTGTTCAGGAGTAGCAGTGAGTGGAATGGTACTGTATAACTTCTCAAACATCCCTCTTAGGGATGTGTATAGGGAATGGAGAGGTCTGCCGCTCTGCTTCATTGTAAAAATGTCATGCTGAAGCTGCAACATCTTTGTCTCATTTCGCACCTGCGAATATGTAGCGGCAAGAATGTCCCACATCGCCTTGGCAGTGGGCTGATGGAGGACGTCATTAGCAATCTCCATCGTCAATGTACCAGACAACCAGACCTTTGCGTAGGAGTCATCAGCCTCCCATGAGACATATATCCATGTCTTCTCTGCGGACTCATCCTCAGTTAGAATGTGCTTCTTGCCATTCGACTTCATGAGGCTCATGAACTGCATAGCCCAGAGCTCATAGTTAGACCCGTCCATCTTCACTATTGGCGCAGGACCTTTGAATGCGCCGGTGGAGGGCATGTCGACCTTCGATTCTGACATACTGCCGCTGGAGAAGAACAAGGGTATGTAGACAAGCTAATGAGTGTCTACACCAACTGCATCAAATTTGAGTATGTATGTAGATGTTACGCACTCAAATCCATATATCGGCCGAAGAGACGAGGTGGACTAGGGCACGCCTGAGATGAGGCCTACAGCCCTTACAACGGCAAGGATGCCGCCTGGTGGTATGCGGCGGTGGGGGGGTACCGCTTGGGAGTGCTGCGGCGGGCTGGATGCCGCCGGGGGTCTTCTGCGGCGGGCTGGGATGCCGCCGGGGCCTTGGGCGGCGAGATGGAGGCCGCCGAGGGCCTTCTGCGGCAGTCTGGAATGCCGCATGGGGCCTCGGGCGGTGGGCTGGGGGCCGCCTGGAGCTTTGGCGGTGTAAGAGAGAGAGGCGGCATGTGGGGAAGCCGCTGTGGGAGGGGCGGTGGGCGGGGAGGAAGCCGGAGGTCGGCGTCGAGAAAGGAGAGGGCGGCGGGTGGGGAAGGGGACGGCGGGTGTGGAGAGCCCTAGGGCGGCTCTGATACCATGTTGGTAAAAGAGACTTCGATAATCATTCAGAAAAACCCTAGGCTCTCTTATATAGGGAGAGACCTTAAGGGTAAATTACAAAGAGGTCTATAAAAGATAAAGAAATAACGACAAGATACATAACGAGATAATAATACTAAGAACTATCTCTACACCAAGGATTTGCATTGTTGTCACATTTGACCCCTCTTCTCTTGTGTTTCATGATGTACTCAAGAACATGGTGTTTGGATGCGGCCAAGAGCAAGGGGGACTCTACAAATGGGTCCAATATCCATATGTTGGTGCTTCTTCCATTCCCAGTGAGACACTAAGTCAGTTTTTCCAATGGCATCTTCGGTTTGGTCGCCTTCCTTGCAGAAGTTATGTAAAGTTCTCCTATAGATTCCACCTTAGTATACCTTCCAATGCGAGGCTTGCTAGTTTGGGAAGCATCATCGATCTAGTTTTCCTGGTCGCCATAATTATAGTAGCGGTACTTTATTTGAGTTGTCCATTTTGACAGTTGGGGCCTAGTCGTGTTTCTCGCCATCAGGGGCTCGTGTTTTATCTTATAAAGGTTGATTTTTCTAGATTTTCATGGATTTTTCTAGACTTTCATGGACTTTCTAGACTTTCATAGTAACAGGTTTGTTATCCAATCCTTTATTCATGGAATAAAGAATATTTTTTTGTTATTGTTAAGTATGTTCGCTCGACAATGCTTTGGAGTTTTAGCACTACACAGCGTTCATCGTTCTTCAGGTCTCTTGACAGTATACACCAGGCTTCTTGAACGTACACCTCTCTCTGCAGAACGATGTTACTGAACTCAAACATTGTTATCTTCTTGATGTGACCAGGACCCTCCTTATTCAGAGTCGTGGACCCCACTCTTTCTAAGGTAATGTTGTTCTTACTACTTGTTATCTGATCAAGAAGATCATGTCCTCCGTGTTAGGAAAAAAAGGTTCCTTTTTTACTGTGCTTCTCGATCAGGACTTTTTCTCTCTAACACCATCTATTTTTTATTTAGTAATACTTGTTCACCATCTGACTCCTAACCGTGACAAGCTTTCTCCCGGAGTTGTCAAGTGTCTTTGTTGGCTACAGGATGACCCAAGGATTCATATGGAGATCTTAGGTGAAAGGAAAGAGCAAGAAGCATATTATGGTTGCTAGATCTAGTGTTGAGTCAGAGTACAGAGTCTTGGAGCAAGGAAGCACTGAAATGATGTGGGTTGAATTCATTCTAACAAACTTTGGATTCATTCTGACAAACTTAGTTATTGCACGTCTCTTTCCATGCAGTTGCAATGCGATAACCAAGCTGCTCTTTTGATTGCCAACAATCATGCCTTCCGTAAGAGGGCCAATCACATTGAAATAGATTGTCATTATACACGTGACATGATTCAGAAAGGTTTATCTCTAGTTCATGCGTCAGCTCAGGGGAACATATAACATATGTTTTCATCAAGGCTCTAGCCATAGGGTCATTTCAGAGATGTTGCTCCAAGTTGAGCATGATTGACATATATACTCCATCTTAAGGGGTGTGTTGAGAGTTCTCTTTGTCTTGCATTATTTATTATGTTTTTTTCTATTTCTTTTGTCTCTATTATGTATTTGCCCTCTAAGGTTTCTCCTCTCTATATAAGAGAGCCTTAAGGCCTCCATTCATTACCAGGCCCATTTTTTATCTCCGCGTATACCATAAAGTAATTTTCCAACAAGGTTTAGCATCTACATCCTATATATCATCATCATAAGATTAACATAATGGGGAAGGAGGGGATGGATCTAAGGGGTCGGAAGATTGTGGTGAGAAGAGGCTCTCGAATGGGATGGAAGAGCTTGGAACAGGGAAGCATGGTTACTAAGTTGGCCCTCCGATGGCGATCGATCCAGAGAGGTTGTGATGTCGGAGGCAAAGACTTGCAAAAAGATTGCGAGGTAAGATATTTCTAGTGTGGCAATCAAGGGCATCTCGCAAACTCCAGTTGTAATTCCGTAAAGTTCTAAATATATGGGGGAATAGGGTCATCGCCTGAGAAATTGTTCGGAGAAGAAAGTCTCGTCACTACAGAATAGATAAAAAGTAATTGAAGCTGATGAATACAAAGTCACCGAAGTTGTTTCCTATGGATATAGTTCTAGTGAAATCACTCATTCACACGATGTTAGCTTTCACCATACCATGGAGGATATAGGAAGGTGAATCGCCCATGTTTTGGTGGTGATGTCATCCAATCATAGAGTCCTACAGTTTGTGTACGAGGGTTATCTAAACCAGAGATATGTGTACTTCTTGGCAAAGATAGATCAATCCTTGAAGATGAGTGTCAAATAACATTGTCTGACCCTACGAGATGGGGCATCCCAGTTCATCACCCATACGATCCTCATCTTAAAAGTAATGCCTCTTTGTACGAGGGATATTGTCTCCACAGATTGGACTCTCGATGCTTACAGGAGTGATTTCCATCATTTCTAATGGCTTGTCAAAGGTTAGGGGAAACATGTTGTCGTAGAAGTTGCGATCAGAAGCTTACATTTACCATCACATCTGCGGTGGAACAGGAGAAAGCAGTCTTCCAAGTACAGGTGGAGGAGTTGTCGGACGGTGTGCTATCGATCGTTGGGAAGGTGGAAAATGCAATGATGCGTCGTTCGATTTTCCAGAACCATTACCTCAGGAGTTGTCCTCGAGAGCCACTCGACCTCTGGATTTCATCGAGTCTCAAGGTTTAAACCCTAAGGATGTGCACAATCCTTTCAAAGATATTATTATGTATGAGCATTTTGGTCTCAGGGATGGCTCATATGCATATTTGGATCCCCATCTCAACTTAAGTGGATCAGGACAGGCCCTTTCCAGATCAGTTCTTAGTTGGCGGATCCAACAGACATACTAAAGTCTTCAAGTGTAGGTCGTGTTTTTAATTGTAGCGTAAGGCAACCATTTAGTTAGGGAGAAGGCTCTCCTTACACTTAGAACAAGTCCAAGGAGCTGGGTTTTCTTCTGGGTTGAGCCCTCTCTGTTCAAATAGGAAAGGGCAGGGTCGCTACAAGACCTGGGCAAGGGAGAACAAGTCCAAGGAGTTGGGCTTTCTTCCGGGGTGAGCCCTCTCTGTTCAAATAGGAAAGGGCAGTGTCGCTACAAGACTTGGGCAAGGGAGTAACATAAGCTAGGTTGGACAACTCCAATGCCTCAACTGGAAGGAGGAACCAGTCGATTCGCAAACGGGAAGACGAACTTCTCCAAGTATACTTGCGGTTACCTACATCTAGAACCTCCAATGCAAGCTCATCCACAACCTCAGCAAATAGACCCGACCCAGAATCTCGAGCCCCTCTTCCACCCGATCTATCATCTAAGTACATGGTGACATTGAAGTTGTCACCCACAATCCACACCAGACCTGGGATAGTGTTCCTCATCTCTCGTAATTCGTTCCATAACACCGTATTCTGGGAAGCCTAGGGAATGACATATTCCAACATCACTAGCAGTCTCGACGAATCCCTTTGTTGATCAGAATAGCCGACACCGAATGTACCAAGACCTCCTCGTCAAGAAAGTCGAAAACATCTCCATTCCAAGCCACCACAATCCCTCCCGAACTCCCGTCTGCTAGAACAGCCTTGAAATACGTGAGTAGAGGCCCATAGTAAGAGCTTCATCACATAGAGTTCCAAGAGTCTATCTTTGTTTCTAGAAGGCAAACCGTATCAACCATCCAAGTGACGAGCATGGTGCCAACCGCCATCCTCTTCTCCGGTTGACCCCCCCCCCCAACCCCACACTCCAGGTCAAGAATTTCATTTAAAAATAATGAGCCCCTCCCCCCACCTGCACCCCCACTTACTTAGTCACCTCTGCTTCAAAAGCTTCATCAGATTGAGCCCCCTCTACCTCCACCCTCAGGATAGGACCCCCATCTCCGTGAATGCCACATCGGTATGAATACCACTATCCACAATGACCACCCCTTCGTTCATCAAATCAGGTGCCACCATATTACTCCGAACATCCACAATGTACAAACTCCACCATAGAAGTCTGAAATAAAGGTCAACTCAGATGTTAAGGAGATTCATGGATGTAGATTGCGCGCCACAACAGCCTCACATCACACAATATAGAACCTCCTATAAGGTTTTAAAGGTTTAACAAGACAACCTTGAAATACGCTGATAGGTTGTCTATCTATGTCGCAACAAGCTTTGTAGAGCCATGCAACCTTTGTCTACAACCGACAATGACAGTGGCCAACTAGGACGATCTTGGCCTAACTGGCTAGGTTTCTCCTAGAGATGTCACTGGTCTAATAGGTGGGGCTATGCCTAATGGTTGATGACAATGATGCCCAGCTGTGATGCTTGATCGTGCACGTGGATTGTTGACGATGAGGATGAAGAAGGTAGGGTTAGGGTTTCAATATGTTTCCAAAACTTAATCCAGTGTCAATGCTATAATACCAAGTATAGCAATCGATGAATATGAACTATTGAAAAAAGGATCCAAATAGTATCTTATATAAAGGAGACCAAAGGAAAAATAACAAAGCTAAAACAACAAAAACACTACAACAGGTCCTTAGGAAATAAATAACTCTCAACGGCATTTCCCTGAAGTAATGCATCATAGTCCAGATGCGACATATATATGCAAGGGTTCTTACAATATGACATGGGCAAATAAAAAAGCAAATCAAGAGCCAAGTTGTATCATGAATAATGTTCGACATTCCCATATCCATAGCAATACCTCAAATATTATTGATATTCAATGATATTCACCAATATATCGGTGTCATCGAGTCAACGATATCGAAAATCCCATTTATATCTTTTTCTCGGATATCAATGGCATGCCGACAATATTCTGCCTAGTTTTGCTCAATTTTATTGAAGCGCAAAAATTTCTTGGTAACTTTCCCATATTTTATCCAACTCCATTGATAGTTCTGATAATTTCACCTTATTTTTGTTGCATTGTTTTATAAAAGAAACTATTATATTGTTTCTTTGATAAGTCTACAATAAGAAGCCATAGATCCATAGTTTGTATATTGTCTCATTTATCGCTAGAACACATATGACAATTTACAATGATCATAAAGCTTATATAATCATTACTAGTATATACACAAATCATGGTGTATAGATCTTATTAAACTTGGACTCAAATAACATAAACATTTTTTTTATGTTTCGGGTCTTCGCCCTCGAGCCATGTAGGGATGGCGCACTTGCTCCCCATAGACACCCCTTCTCCCAAAGCTTGCTAACGAGACAGGAGATCCATGTCTTGGATAAACGGATTCATTCCTCAATTAATGAGAGAGGTCATGCATTTAAACCCAATTACAACTGCATTGAACTTAGTTACGATTCAAGGTATACCATCAAATTTCCATTTTAATTTTACTCAATAGAATAGTATAACTCAAGGATTCTACTTCTCCTGAAAATCAAAATGTAGTATTGTATGGTGCAAATCTAGGAAAGGTATATGTTTACATGTTTACTACATTTCATCCTCCTTCCTTGCCCCCTTGGTGTGTACAAAATGTAGGAAGTAAATGATAAAAGTAGAAAAAATGGGTTTTAGGTTAGGATTGATTTTCATTCTAATAATGGGATGGATCTCTATACATTGTTAACTATAAGTAGGCTTATTGTATGAATGTGAATATCAGTTCAAATGCTAAGAAAAGTTGCAGCATCATATTAATTCAAAGCTCCTAAAAAGACCATTTCAAATACTCAACTTTTGGTTTATCATCTTTTTTTTGAAAAGGGGAAGGGTGGAGTCCCCAAATGGGACCTACCGCAAAAGTGTATATATATAACAAATAGTAACGCATTATACTCTCCAAGATAAACATAATGCCCTACTGTACTCAATTGCATTCTCAGTATAACAAGCTCCCCCCCCCCCCCCACAAAGATGACACCATTCCTCCTGCACCAGATAGCCCAAGCGAGCGCAAAAGGATAAGCATTGTCCTCGTGTCCGTAGCCACAAACCGATCTAATGCCCCTCCAAAAACTGAGACAATCACGACCTTCAAATCATGAGATGCTAGCCATGTTCCACACCAAACTGAAGAGGGACATGAGAAGAACAAGTGGTCAACATCTTCCGCCGCCAGCCCGCATGTGACACACAAACACATCAACCTCCACCCCCAGCAGCTGCCTCCGGCGAACCTGTGTGAGAATCCTACCAAGTTTGGTTTATAATCATTTATAGGAAAACAACATAATCTTATGGATACGAAGCTTCCCCAAGACAAAACTACTTCGAACTTTATCATCTATTTGTTTATATATAAGGTATAATATACCTAGGGATTTCAAAATGTATCCTCTCTTTCTATCATATTTCTAATGGCAAAGCCTTCTCCCACGTTAAGTAGGGTCGACTGCATGGATTCTTATCAAACCCATGTTGAAAGATCCGATCGTTTTTTACAATGGCTGCTAACTAACGCAACCCTCCTGAAGGAGGGATTTGAACCCTCATCATTTGGGTGATAGGCACACTGCTCTACTGCTATCATATTTACATGTCGTAAACTACCTAGGAAAACTCATTGCATCTGATTGTTTACATATAATGAACATTCTGAGATGACTATCAATCCATGAAATCACCTGTCCACTTTCCGAATTTACCTAAAGAAAATTGATGACGAGATGTGTCAAAAGTAGCTGGTAACATCTAACATATTGGAAAATCATTTTTAAGACCAAAGAGCAAACAAATAGTGTACAAAGACATTGATTTGTACCTTGCAAATCGGTCGATGAGGATCTCGCATGTTTACTAACAAGTTTTCACATTTCAGATCGAAATGTACGATGTTTTTTCCATGTAAATATTCCATCCCAAAGGAAGCATCCATAGCTATAATAAGTCGCTTACGCCGGTCAATTGTTCTGTTCAGAGCAACTAAGATATTGTACAGTTCTAGTGTAAAATATGAATGGAAATAATATGCGTGCACAATAATGTATGATGTCTACCTGTCTTTCTTCTGCAAAAACTGTTTCAGAGAACCATTAACCATAAACTCTGTAACAGTTGCCAAAGTACCATCAGGACCATCACGAACAACCCCGTAAAAAGCAACAACATTTGGATGATGCAACGAACTTAAAATTTGGGCTTCCTTCCAGAAATCAGATATCTATTAAAGAATATTGGATTTCAATACAAAATATAATAAAACACGCACTAAAAATAAACAAGTATTAGACTAATATATAAACAGGTAAATATACACAACAATAGCCTAATAGATATACTATTGAACTGCTAGAAGACATGCAAGAAAGTCAAAGCAAAAGTGTGCAAATATTTCTTGGGACAAAGATCAATTTTACTCCTTGAGGTTGCCATTCCAGCTCCTAATTTTGCCACCAAGCTCTTTAACATCCCAAAGCAAGGAGAAGTTTAAAAGATAAAGAGTAGATTTAAGTTAATCTGACACAATTATCACATTGGAAATACAGACTTTATCGCAGTCAAGAATGAAAAGTAGGAGTGGTAGCAACGTCGGAATATTTTGATGTGACTCATTAGAATTTGTACAATTTAGTATTTCACTATATACAGGAGTCGAATTTTGAAAAATGGAATAGAATCTCTAAGAATGCTGTTCTTTACAGATCAAATTTAAGAAGGGAATTTTACATGAACACCCTTATAAATGACATATATTATATAGGCACCCTTATCTTGCATTGTTACATGTTTATCCTTAGAAGCATTTACTCATATACATAAGCCCCTCAATTTGATTGATATTAGCATTTAAACCATACAGCTACATAAAAAGCGAGTTAAAATGACTTAAACTCCAAGTAAAAAAATAAAAGATGGTAAAAAATCAAAATTCCGTTAATGTCATCGTAATAACTCTTTGGAAGGATGCTTAGCATTAATGAGCATGGACAATCTACCGATGTACTGATCACTACAGACAAAGGTAACATGTGAAAAAACACGCATTTTTTGCAAAGCATAACACAAGGGACAAATTGCTCAAGGTTGTTAACTTTGTGAACTTAACAAAGTAAATATGAAGAATATAGGAGTATCTACATACTATTTAATGGCGCCATCTATTTATGTAAAATACCTCATTTAAGAATGTGATCCTGCAAAAATATAAAGGAGAATAGATGGAAAACTTTAATGTCTTTCTCTTTCTGAAAGAAAACAAAAAAACTCAAATTCAAACAAATTGTTGAGCGGGATAAGAAATCAGAATTCTGGGTCAGCTACTGCTACTGTTATAGTATTAATTTAAAAAAAATAGCGACGTATTATGTTAAAAACGATGGATATGGGTGAAAAAATAAGAAGTTATTTTAGTAGGGACTTAACATAAAAATCTGGTTTTGTTATTGAGAAATTCAACATAGCTTAAGTAGTTGTATTCCAAGGAGTCCATCTGTTCACCACATGGACCATTACCAGGACATAAGAGTCAGACTTGTAAATTGAGGCTCTGAGTTTCGGTTTCTTCTACATATAATCAAAGGATCACGTAAAACTAATGATTATGTGAGAAGAGAAAAGCATGAAACAAGAAAGGTGCAAACTACCAAGATTAACTTATATTTCCCCTTCATAAACCCCATGCATGCTTGTAGATTTTCACCATAAGTGGGCAAAGTGAGGTTGGCTGTATATTCTTTTTCCTTATTGTAGTTGTCCTATGATCGGGGAATTATGTGCTGATCACGGAAGAAGATTTTGTCAATCCTTATATTATCACCATTATCTGGGTGAACTCAAATATGTTTAGTTGCAAGGTCGCCTTTAGCTTGTGTTAAGGAGTCTTCGGCGCATGGCATCTAATTTTTCTGAAATTTGGTCGAATTTCAGTTTCGACGTGTGACGAAAATGGCTGAAACATTAGCCTTTAAGGCTGCCAGTAGCAGCATTTGAGACCAAAATGGCCGAAATTTCAATCAACATTCCACCGAATTCAGCTGGCATTTCACTTCAGCCAATCATTGATATGTTGATCAAAACTGATATTTAAGGTCTTACTTTGGTGTTCAACACTAATCTATGCGAAAAGTGTGTGGATTTTTCAGAAAAAATGGCCTACGGAATAAAAAGGAGGAAAGAATAAAAGTTCATTGACATGCATTATTAAAATAAGCATGTAATATCCAGCTTAAATGGAGTGGGGATTTATAATGATTAATTTAAAAAAATAAGTTGAAGGTATTCTTCAACAAATTTAATTCAATTAATATCAATTTCATTCTCATGAATAAAGAGAAAGAAGAGAGACACCTTCCAAAATGAGGAAAGGAGATACCCTCCTTCCTCATCAAGGAGGGTGGCTCCTTCTAATGTAATCTTATTACATGAAATCTTTATTTATATAATTATTTATCAATAAAATATCACCAAATAATTTGCAAATTATTTGTGACAATTGCAAACAAACCATTGATTAATTATGAATCATATTCATCCGTCCAAAACTAAATGTAAATCATATTTGCATTTAATTGCTCAATGTGAATCCAATTCACATTATTATTTAAATTGCAAATCTTTATTTATTCATTTTGCAAGGAAAGAGAGTTTCTAACTAAGAGATGAGATCTCAAACAACCACATTTATTCTCATCAGCTGCAATTATATTTTTTGTGTTTTAGTTATCATGCCTTATTCCAATCCAATTTTAAATGTTTACTATCAAAAAATGGAAAGTACTTGTGACCTTAGATGCTAATTTGTATTAAGAAAGTATATTTTATCTCTTCTATCGATATTGTTGCCAGCACCAGTCTGCCATGGGAGAAATTCTGATTCTAGATGAGGAAAAATCTAATCGGATACAAAATGGAAAGGGATGTTCTGGAATATTTTGCAAAACCAGCGATAGCCATCAATATTCAATTACAAGTCCTGACACATTAAGCAGGTCTCTACAACTAATACGAATGCATCTGCATTGATCCTCTACCACATCTGTTCACAAATATTTTGACACATCCATTTTAAAATGATATGGATACAGATATTACTTTGTCATCTATAAAAAAAATTCTATATATCGGCTTCATATAAAAATATAAATATATAACATCATTTTATGCCTTCTACAACCATATCTAATATCGTTTCTTTGATGTAAATGCATAATGTATTTTCTCATATGCTACACATCTGAAACACATATATAAGCTTATTTGCAAACTAGTTAATCTAATAGCCATAAACGTATAAGATCTGTATCAGTAGTGCCTGTTTTAAGGATATGGTAACATATATCTTGTATCTGTCAAAACCATGCTAATATATTTATTTACATTAAGAAATGGAGAGGGATAAGGTAACCAATTTCTGTATCCATATATGTCTCTGGATTTTAAAACATATAAGGATATAATAACACCTATATTTGTATATATTCGGTTTACATCACAACATCACTAGTCTCTACCTCCATTTTGGTTAATCTCAAATCATATGCAGGCTTGGAGACACGTAAAGAAAACATTCCTAATCATTTTCCTCCAGCACTTCTATCTTTTTCACCATCTCATGTAAGCTTTCATAGTCTAATTCACTCTGTCAAACCACGTCATTAACTAGGCTTCTTTTCATATGCAACATTATCATATTACCTTAATGTGTCTCTCATTATCTCTATTATCGAGGCCCAACAATACAACCTTATCGCAGCATATAATCAAGAGTCACAACTAGTGCCTAATAGTGTGATTTAAGAATTGTATAGGATCTGAGAGGATCAGTTAGTTGTTTTTATTCTCGAAACAAATCATAAAACGAAGTGTCTTGTATGTATATTTGCATTTTTACTTGCTTGAGATAATTTTTTGGGTTGTAATATAATATAAATCACGATCGCATTACTTGATATATGTAGCCTGCAAAATTAAGCATAAGATTCTTCAACCAGCATGCATGCACCAAGATAATGTCTCTGATTATTTTCAGTAAAGGTCAAACTTCAATGCGCAAACTAGTGAATACTCGCAGCCAGAGACTTTTTGACGAGTAGAGTAGTAGGCAATCAACTCACGCCACTAACAGTTAGTACCAATTACCAAAAGTTTTTTTTTGCATTCCTTTAGATAACCTTTAAAAGAAAACTCAACTATCAATTCAAAGCCCGTAATTACCCCAAGAACTCCCTTTCTTTACAATAAAAGCAAGGGCATCACAAAAAAATGATAGACATATGGATAGATAGGTAGGTAGATAAAAGCGAAGCCTCCCTGTTAGGAAAGGAATTTTGCATGCCACAGAACTCCCTGTGGCATTGACTATATTAATTTTTCACCTCCAAAAAGATTTTTATTTTGAGAGAAATGGAGGGTGGCATCCAAGGGGACCCAAGTCAAGATATTTTATATATCAAAAGAGCTAGAAATTACATCATGTTGAGATATTTGCTATCGTTCTTATCGTTTTCTTATTATCTGTTTATTTTGTCATCTTCTTGTAAATTGCCCAATAGGTTCCTCTCCTATATAAGAGAACCCTAGAGCCTCTCATTAATGCAATTCATGCTTTTCCCTCTACATGGTATCGGAGCGATGGTCCTATATTAGAGTTCCCGTATCCTACCAACTCTAACTCTACACGTGCCACCCCCTTCTCCCCCGGTCGCCGTTCGTCGCCCCTGCAGGGTGCCGCCCACCGGCCGCCTCCGACCCCAGCCAGCCACCAGGCCGCCATCACCAGCCCTCCAACTCGCCGCCAGCCTCGACCCAGGCCGCCAGCTGCCGCAAGGCTCCCCCCCCCCCTCAGGCTACCGGCCACCGCAAGCCTTCACCCAAGCCTCCCAGGCTATCTCCGGCCACTTTCATGCGCAACCTTACACCTCCTCGTGCCTCTGTGTTTCTCCATTCGCCTCTCGCTTCGAACTGCAGTCCGAATCGGTCTGACTTTGATCGAAAAACGTGATTTCATCGAAAAACGTGATTTCATACCTATAAATCGTGTTTTCCAGCCCTAGCGAGTAGAGAAGATCGACAAGCGAGCACAGAAATGATGTGGGTTCGAGCGGTCTTAGAAGATTTGAATGTAAATGTCTCCTTACCCATGAATCTTCAATATGACAACTAGGCAGCATTGTTCATTGCCAATAATCCAGCTTTTCATGAAAGAACAAAGCACATCGAGGTAGATTGTCACTATACTAGAGACATGATCCAGAAGGGCTTGATTTCCACTTCACACGTCAGTTCAGAAGACCAGACTGCTGATATATTTACCAAGCCATTACTCAGAGGACCTTTCCAGAGATGTTCTTCCAAGGTGAGCATGATTGATATCTATGCTCCATCTTGAGGGGGAGTGTAGAGGTTTACGTTATGTCATGATGTATTGTTACGTATTTCTTATTTATCTCATGTACGTCTATGTAATTTACTCAAGGGTTTTCTCTCTATATAAGAGACCCTAGGGCTCTATGGAATAACACACAAGAGCATTATTGATTCTGACAGTATCCAAGAGATCATGACTCCTATTGCTGGCACCACCACTACAGATACCACAGCTGCAGCCAGAACCTCTTCGAGCTCCTCAGGCATCGCTTATGCTTTTACTGGTGGTACTGCTGCAGACATGACATAGTGGATTATGGACTCTGGTGCTTCCCACTGCCTATGTGGAGACAGAGTGCAGCTGAGGTCCAACAGGACCATACCACCTGGCAGATGGGTTGTCATTGCTAACGTCGAGCACTTACCTATTACAGGACAGGGGGAGGTGCATTTGACATCGTCTATGAACCTTAAGAATGTTTTATATGCTCCTACTTTCATATGAATTTACTTTTCATTAGTCAGATCACTAAGGATATGCATTGTCATGCCATTTTTTATCCTTCGTCTCTTGTGTTTCAGGACATACTCACGGGCAGGGTGGTCGGATGTGGTTGTAAGCAGTGGGGCTCTACAGACTGGTCCAACCTCCTCATGCTAGTGTTTCTACTATACTACTGGACCAGTCTCTCCATATTGGTGGCACCTTCATTTTGGAGACCTTCCTCTGCCGAAGCTGTGTCATATTCTCCCTCAGATTTCAACGAGATCCTCCTTTCAATGTGAGGCATGCCAGCTTGGGAAGTATCACCGTTCCTCCTTTCCATCTCGTTAGAGTCGAAACAGTTCTCAGTTACTTGAGCTCCTTCATTTAGACATTTGGGGTCCGAGTCGTGTTCCTGATCACCAAGGACATCGTTTTTATCTAGTTGCGGTCGATGATTTTTCTAGACTTTCCTGGGTCGTTTTATTGAGGAATAAGTATGAGGTTGGATCTGTGATCAAATATTTATTAATGAGATAAGGAATATTTTTTCCGCCAATGTCAAATATTTTTGTTCTGATAATGCCTTAGAATTCTGAACCTTACAGCTTTTTGAATTTCTTAGATCCCTTGGCATTGTTCACCAGACCTCATGTGCTTATACTTCCCAGCAGAACGGTGTTGCCGAGCGTAAACACCGCCACTTACTTGATGTGACCAGAACCTTGTTGATATAAAGTCGTGCTCCTCACGCTTACCGGGCGATACTGTCCCTATTGCTTGCTATTTGGTGAATCGCATGCCCTCGTCTGTGTTGGGAGAGAATATTCCTTTCTCAATTACGTTTCTCGAGAAGGATCTTTTCTCCCTTACACCTCGTGTGTTCGAGTTTGTTGCTTTTGTTCATGATGTCTCTCCTGGATGTGACAAGCTCCCTCCTAGAGCTGTCAAGTGTGTATTTGTCAGTTACTCTCATACCCATAAGGGGTATTGTTACTTTGATCTGCTAAAGCGGAAATACCTTATCAGTGCTGACGTTACTTTCTTTGAGTGTGTTATGTATTTTCTCCTACAGATGACAGACTAGCCCCATCTGACTCTGACGATGAGATCTACAAGCCTCCACCTCCTACTATCATTCATCTACCTCCCTCTACTCTTGCTCTACCACCAGTTCCTCAGCCACCACCACCACCTACACCTACTCCTGCCTCTACACCTACTCTCGTGGTTCCATCTCCTACTGTGACTCAGTTTTTTCACGTATTTTTACTCGCATGCCTCGCTCGGTTCCACGTGCTCACAGGTCTTGCCCATCATCCAGCACACCTCAGGTATGTAATGAGCACATTGTTTCCACTGATGGTACTACTGAATTGTCTGTGCAGCAGAATTCCATACAAGATGAGAAGACGCCCTCTCCAGAAGAGAACGTACAGGCTCGGGACTTGGCAGATGATCTTGACGTGTCGATTGCTCTGTGAAAGCTGAAACATATGAGTGCTACTTATCTTCTTGCAACCCAGGATTCCTTGAGCAAACTGTCAAAGGATTTCAGGAGGTTTACCTTGGCAGTCGTGGAGATACCGCGGACATATCAGGAGGCTCTTCAGTACAATCAGTGGAGGTTGGCCATGGAGGAGGAGATGGTCGCACGACAGTCATATGGTACGCGGAGTCGTGTTTCTGCTCCAGTTGATGCATCCGTTGTGGGATGCAAATGGGTGTTCATTGTGAAACATCGTGCAGATGGCAGTGTGGATCATTATAAGGCGATACTTGTGGCATGTAGGTTCACCAGACATATGGGGTGGACTAGCAAGATACTTTCTCTTCAGTTGCCACACATTCTACTCTACGTATTCTACTTTATGTTGCAATAACACGAGATTAGCCCCTTTACCAGTTTGATGTGAAGAATGTCTTCCTCTATGGTGATCTACAGGAGGAGGCGTACATGCAGCAGCCATCTGTGTTTGCTGCTGAGGGGGAGTGTCAGAAGGTTTGCAGGATACATAAGGCTACCTATGGCCTTAAGCAGGGTCCAAAAGCATGGTTTTAGAAGTTCTCGGACTTGATAGAGTAACAGGGGTTCGTGTGATCGGTTGTCGATCACTCTTTGTTTGTGCACAGGACCCAGGGATGTATTATTGTCATTCTTGTTTACGTTGATGACATTATTGTTACAAGGGATGACGAGCAAGGTATTCAGGTGCCAAGGACTTCCTAGGTCAGCAGTTTGTGACCAAGAACTTTGGTAATTTACGTTACTTCCTTGGACTAGAGTTTGTCAAGAACCAGCGAGGTCTTGTGATAACCCAGAGGAAGTACGTTACAGATCTTTCAGAGACAGGCATGGCAGATTGCAGACATGCCACTACTCCTATTGACCCGAGCATGAAGCTCTATGATGATGACACTGAGGAGGTTGACAAGAGGTACAGGGAGCTTGTTGGCAAGCTACTATATGTGACTATTACCATGCCCGACATATCCTTCGTTGTGAGCAAAGTGAGTCAGTTTATGGCGCAGCCCAAAGAGGCGTATATGGATGCAGTTCATATGATTTTAAGGTATCTGAAGACAATACCGGGTATGGGACTTCTTTTTAGCAGAGGCACGTCTCTTTCAGTTACAGCATGTGCAGATGCAGATTATGTTGAGTGTCCAAAGGATAGGAAGTCTCTTCAGTCTTTGTTGTGTTCACAAGGAATTCTCTGATTTCATGGAAGAGCAACAAACAGACCGTGGTTGCCAGATCGAGTGCTGATTCAGAATGTAGGGCCATGACACAGGCTAGCACAAAGATGATGTGAGTCAGATCTGTTCTTATAGACTTGACCTTAGAGGTGCCTCTTCCCATGCACCTCCAATGTGACAATCAGGTTGCTCTTTCCATTTCCAACAAACCAGTCTTTCGTCAGAGGACCAAGCACATAGAGGTAGATTGTCACTACACTCGTGACACGATACAGAAGGGTCTTACTGCCACTACGCATGTCAGCTCTGGAGACCAGACAACAGATGTTCTTACTAAGGCCCTAGCTAGAGGGCCTTATAAGAGATGTTGTTCCAAGCTGAGTCTGATCGATATATGCGCTCCAGCTTGAGGGGGAGTGTTGAGAAATTTGTTATCTTTCTTATTGCTTTCTTATTCCATTTATTTTGTCTTCTTCTTGTAAATTGCCCAATTTCCTCTCCTATATAAGAAAACCCTAGGGCCTCTCATTAATGCAATTCATTCTTTTCCCTCTACACATCATACTGCATTCTCCATGATATGCAACGTCCTACAATGCTCAATTACATTTCCGGTGTAAAATATCGGCCCTCCAAAAATGATTTGGAGGGTATGTGGAGGCTATATAAGAAGCCCTGGACCCTCCTGTATTAAATGAGAAAGTCAATGCAACATATGGTCCTTTGAGGCCTTCTCCCGTGGTTTCATCCCGCTCCTTAGGAAGTAAGGTTCCACGTTAAAATCACGCGTTCTTCATATTTTATTCTTTATTTCTGATACGCTTCTGCATTCTTATTTTCTAACAAGAGACTATCAATAAGATATGCAAACACTTGCTTCAAACAGATATATCTCCAACACAAGTGAAGGCAATATAATTGAAAAATATCATCGAATTTTTCTAAGTAGCTTCAAGGAAATCTCTAACTGTACACAGAGAGCATGAGGAGCTTGCTACAGATCAGGACTAGCTTCAGCTTAGAATTCTTCTCTTGAAGATATGAGCACTCGAGAGTGAGAGAGAAAAAGAAGAATGCTCGAATGAGTTGTAGTCAAAATTAGGAGGTAGGGGTCTCCTTTTATAGGAATTTAACCATGTAATTGTTTGGAGCCAAAAATAGTAACATTTAAATCTAGAAAGAGAGATCAACAAAAAATCATGATCGATCAATACTCATGTGATCGATCATATAAAAGGACATGATCGATCAAAAGGTCGGTTACATAATTCAAAATTCAACTAAATAATCGAACAAAAAGAGTTACTTATCGATCACTAAAAAGTAACGATCAAGGATAAACAACGTTCAAAAAATAATCGATCACTAAGAAAACATGAGCGATCATGTGACTTACTGATCATACAAAAAACCAATGATCAATCAGTTCAAAGCATTCATTAGCTGGCTGCAGAATGATCAATCTAGTGAACTACCATGAGCGATCAATGAATGATCGATCAGCATGAGTTTCAATGAGCGGTCATTTGAAGGTCTGACTTCAAGTTGACTTTGACACAAGAACTTTGACTTGACCCTTAGCAATACTAACTCTTAGTGTATATCATCAGAGATATAAGAATTAAATAATATTTGGAATAAATTCGACGATTACACAATAAGTACAAAGCAAAAACATGTAACAATATCTAATATGAAATAAAACCTCTGGAGAGCGTCTGTTGAAGTCATGAACCTTGTCTTGAGATCATGTAAAATCAAAACACATATGCAAGTTGAGTTAATGTGTGTGTTAGCTTTAAAACAAGAGTAAACAAGATTCTAACAAGCTAGAGTTCGAAGAGTTGTCAACTTCAAGCATAGCGAAAGCACAAAAGTTGTTTAAATTTGTTCAAAAAGTTGTTGCTTATTTACTTGTATTGTTTTGGAAAGTTGTGCTCTCTAACAAGCTTCAACAGACAATTTCCAAAGGAAGATATCATACAATTCAGTTCTAATAGACCACATATTCTCAGTGATCGACCACCACTGATCGACCATGCATTTCTATATGATCGATAATGCTTGATCGACTATCACCATTTGATATGATCGATTATAATTTGAATTCTATTCCAACAGTCATAAGTGATCAACCTTCACTTTTGATCTACGATTAATTCCATCTGATCAATTGTTGTATTTTGGTCGATCGATCATTACAGCAAATCTCCTCTGATTTGTTACTAATTTTGTTTCCAACGGTCGTATTTTTGGACTCCTATATAAGGGACTACATTCCGATTTTTGAAAGACATGCATTTAGTGTTTTCACTCTTATTCGCTCTAGAAAAGCAAAAGACTCTTTCTAAGTTATTCCCTCGACAAAATTCTTTCTCATGTTCTTCGATTTGTTCGATTATTTCGAAAAGAATTTTTTTTATCAGTTAATAGTAGTGAAACATCATTTCAGAATCAGTAGTTCAATCGCTCGCTGGTATTCAAGTTTTTCTGATAGCGGTCAGAATTCTTTTAACAGTCCTCCTTACTCCGGTGATATTTATTTTGCGATTCATATTGCTTATTCACTTGTGATATATATGATATAACTAATGTGCTTATATTTACGAATATATTGTGCAATTATATTCTACCCGTTACTTATAGATATCATTGCTCTTGATTTGAGAATTTTTATTGATATCTATTAAGATAAGTTTCTGGAAAAGATTATTGCATATCTATCTCTTATTTCAAGTTAACCTTTTTTTGCAGAACCTTTTTGCAAGTGCTACAATGTGTGTCAGTAGTGTTGATCTTAGTATTTATAGAGAAGTAGTTGATTAGCTCGACTAATCAAGAAATCTCGAGTTAGGAAGACTCAAGTCATGCTTTTTACCCCATGTGGATTTCCATGTAAAAAAATTGTGCAAGTATGCTGATTGGATTGTTGTCTAAATACTTTGTGCATGGTGGATATTTTACATTAAGTTTAAAAATTACCTCGAACAACTATTCATCTCCATAGTGGTGTCGTGATCTCCAAACTGATAGTGATAAGTTCCTCGAAATAAACAAGTTCTCTTTTTTCCCAGAATAATATCAAAGAAACCATTTTAACCTGGTAAGCGGATACCACCTAAGTTAGCATCATTCCCCTCCTAAAATCCTAGTGATAGGTCCTCCCTCCATTGCCTCCATCATCCCCCAATCCCCTCAAGGCCAAAAACACTGAGGAGAATGGCATTACGAGAATTGTTGTTTCTCCAAGTTCAGCATACCCCAACAACATCCCACGCACCACCATCAAGGCACGTCGCTACACAAGTACAGCTCTGTTGAATGCAAGTGCACCACCTCCTAAGTGCTAGGTACATTATCGCATTAGCATGGAGCAAGTGCACAAATCTAATATGGAGAATTTAAAAATCTCCCTGAATTTTCTTTCTTCATAGACTTCCTTCTGGAATATGTCTTCTGGTATTATAGGTTCATGTGATCAACCACGCCACTAGGGAGATTAGAGATGAAGACCCCTTTGATACTAAATTTCAAGTTCGATAAGACAAACTATGAGTTATAAATATAAAGTATCCTTTATGTGGTCAATGCACATGACAATGAGCATACTCTAAGGGGAAAGATGCAAAGGAGAAAAAAGACAAGTATATATTTTAGAATCACGATAATGTGCTTGTTAAGTGATGGTAGCGACCCCACTCTCATTTCATGCATCATCACACAACCTAAGGGATGTGGAAGTCCATGCAGATTATGTATTCTTTCGATATGAATAAGTCAGATCTTGCAACTTCATAGTGATGTAGCCCATGGGAGACGGAAAAGGTAATTTAATTCAAAATATCATTTTACAATAAGAGGAATATTTGATGCTTCATTGGTACGATCATATATGCATATGCCCCTCCCAAATCCAGTTCGAGGAACATATTATGGTTTGACACAGGTCTCAACGTTGCATATACTCAAATGTTGACTTTATCTAAGATATTATTGAGGAGGCACAAATTACATTGAGTCAAATGTCTATCTCTTTTTGCCCACTATTACATCTCAAAAAAAAAACTTATATCATGCAATCTGCCATAATCGAGGATGTGTCCGTGGTACAAGAAGATGTGGACTTGTAACTAGTGGATGTGCGTCCACAAAACAGTGCACATATATTTTTTCTAAAAGCAAAAAAAAAGATAGACGTTGAGGAGACATCCGTATAAAAAACTTTGTATTCATAAACTATAAGATACTATTACAAAAACCAAGAGTTTCAAAGCACTTTGGCATATTCTACCACACTTTCCACGTAAAAGTTTTCACCCAGAAAGATCACGTCATTTCTCATCAACCAAATGCTCCATAGCATCGCAGCTACCCAAACTCTATGTGAACCCACCTTGTACCTCAACTGGTCCAAAGAGACCCAAAACAAATAAACACAATCTATGAAGACCATATCGAGATATGCATGCTCCTGAACATATTGGGAGAGGTCACAAGAGAAGAATGTTTTTTTGAAAGAAAAAACAATAGGTACCGTATAGATGTATGCTCAAAAACTTCACTATTTATCACCAAAAGTTATTACAAGCCTATTACACAACAACAAAGCCTTTTCCCACATTAAGTAGATCGACTACATGGATTCTTTGCCTCCATTCAGATATATCTTGGGTTATCCTCAGGCTTAGATCCAAAAAAGTAAGATCCCTTCGTATAGTCTTATTCCAACACTTGGACCTTCCTTGCCTTCTATTAGCCGGCTCAACATCCCAAAACTCGCATTTCCTCACCAGTGCATCAGCTGACCTCCTTTGCAAATGGTCAAACCACCTTAAGAGATTTTCTCGCATCTTATCCTCGATCGGCGCTACATCAACTTTCCTTCTGGTTGCATCATTCCGAATATGATCTTTACGTGTGTGTCTATGTGTGCACATCCACCATAGCATTTTCATTTCCGCTATTGTCATTCTCTGCACTTGTCTATGGTTCGCATGCCAACATTCAGATCCATATATCATAGCAGGTCTCACGGTTGCTTTGTAAAACTTTCCTTTGATTTTCAAAGGAATTTTCTTATCACATAGAACAATAGAGGATCCTCTCCACTTTATTCTATGAGTAACATCTTCATCAATTTCCCCATCATGTTGCAAAACAGATCTCAAGTATCTAAAAGAATCTCTCTTCTGAATGTTATTGTCACCAATCTTCACCTCGGTTCCTTCACCATTGCTCATCAAAAGTGCACTCCACATATTCAGTATTAGCCCTACTTATACGAAATCCTGTCTCCAATGCATGTCGCCAGACCTCAAGCTTCTCATTTACTCCATCTCAAGTCTCATCAATCAACACAATATCATTAGCGAACAACATACACCAAGGTATCTTATCCTTAATGTGACTTGTCAATTTGTCCATAATTAAAGTAAAAAGGAATGGACTCAAAGCTGAACCTTGATGCAAACCAATGTTGATGTCAAAATAGTCGGTCTTCCCAAATTGTATTCTTACAAGACGAAGCCCTATCATGCATATCTTTTATGAGGTAATGTCGGATCTTTTCAACATGGATTACAAGCCTATTACATTTACAAGTATTACAAAATTAAAGGTTCCAACTCTCCGCCATCACCAAATGTGATTACAAGCCTATTACATTCACAAGAGAAGAACATGTGCCCACATTCTCGAATGTCGCGATACATCTCTGACAAGAGCCATCTGCACCTTGAACAAGTCGAGCCCTCCTAGGCAGCACATGATCCCGTCTTAGCAACCAAAGAAAGATCTTGAGTCAGCGGTATCTTCCACTTCTAAATATGTCTAAAGTCTTAGGAAACAATATATGGATCGAAGATTGAAGTCTCATATAGGGACATGTACACCTTCTTGACCATGAAGCTTTCATCCATTCACGGTGAGAGATCACAACCATAGGAATACTCGCACCCCCTCTGATCGAATAAGTTAAAATGAAATAGAAGGAACCAGCAATCGCCATCCCACGCATTACTATAGAGCCCGCATTGTTCAAGGCTGGAGTGCACAAATGCGGGAAACAAGCGCAAAGTGAGCCACGTCCAGACCAGTCATCGATCTAGAAGAGGAATCAATTTCCATCCGCTAACATTGGCTTGAAAAAAAGTAACATAAGTGGTGAGAAAAATCCATGCCCCTCCAGAAGTAGGAAGGAGTTCATGTATCATCCCTCAAAGAGAAGTCATTAGAGTCCCCATAAATAGCTCACAAAAGCCAAGTCACCATATCCTCACCATCACCCCAGATCCGTGCAATCCACTTTCCCAATAAAGATTGGTTCATCACCTCAATGCTTCTCACACCTAAGCCAATGTCCTTTGTTGGAAAACGTGAATGAGAGATGTTCTATTCCATAGCCCTAGGCTCTCTTATATAGGAGAGTAGCCTACGGGTAAATTACATAAAGAAATAACAAGAAAACAAAATAACAAAGAGATACAGTTACTCAATATGTGCCAACACTCCCCCTCAAGATGGAGCATAGATGTCAATCATGCTCAGCTTGGAAGCACACTTCTGAAACGGACCTCGTAACAATGCCTTGGTGAATATATCTGCAGTCTGGTTCTCTGAAGTAACATGAGATGTGGCAATGAATCCTTTCTGAATCATATCACGTATGAAGTGACAATCTACCTCAATATGCTTGGTCCGCTCATGGAATGCAGGGTTGTTTGCAATAAACAAGGCAGCCTGATTATCACACTCCAAGTTCATAGGAAGTGGTACATCTAAGCATAAATCTGTCAGCACCGCTTTCACCCACATCATCTCTGTAGTAGCCTGGGCATAGCCCTATATTCGGATTCAGCACTAGATCTAGCTACCACAGTTTGTTTCTTGCTCCTCCATGAGACTAGGGCATCTCCAACATAGACAGCATACCCTGAGGTGGACTTCCTATCCTTAGGACATCCTGCATAGTCTGCATCTGCGCATGCTGAGACAGAAATCCCTTTTCCTTTCTTGAATAGCAGACCTTTACCTGGAGAAGATTTGAGATATCTAAGTATCATACGTATTGCATCCATATGCACCTGGCGTGGCTGCTCCATGAACTGGCTCACACAGCTCACTGCAAATAATATATCTGGCCTAGTGATCGTGACATATAACAATTTGCCTACCAGTTCTCTATATCTTCTCCTGTCAACCTCCTCTGTGTCATCATCATACAGCTTCATGCTGGGGTCCATTGGTGTCGTAGCAGGTCGACACCCTAGCATACCTGTCTCACTCAGTAGATCTGTAACATACTTCCTCTGTGACATGACTAATCCATACGGATTTCTGGCAAACTCCAGCCCCAGAAAATATCTAAGGACTCCCAGGTCCTTGGTGACAAACTCAGTCCCCAGCCTTTCCTTTGCCTGCTTAATGCCCTGGTCATCATCACCTGTAATCAAGATATCGTCAACATAGACCATGATTACAATAATACCTCTTGCCGTCTTCTGTACAAACAAGGAATGATCAGCATTGGAGCGTTTATATCCTTGTTTCTCAAAGAGGTCTGACAGCTTCTGGAACCATGCTCTGGGGCTCTGCTTAAGGCCATAGATGGCCTTATGTAATCTGCAAACCTTGGAACACTCCCCCTCAACAGCAAAACCTGGTGGCTGTTGCATATAGACTTCCTCCTGCAAGTCTCCATACAGAAATGCATTCTTCACATCCAGTTGATAGAGTGGCCAGTCTCTAGTAACTGCAACTGATAACAGGATCCGCAGAGTGGAATGACGAGCCACAGGGGAGAACGTGTCAAGGTAATCTACCCCATATGTCTGTGTGAATCCCCGTGCAACTAGGCGTGCCTTGTACCTGTCAATGGAGCCATCTGCATTGTGTTTAACTGTAAACACCCATTTGCAACTCACCGGGCTGACATCTGGAGGTATAGTAACCAAACTCCATGTTCCTCTAGACTGAAGTGCCGCCATCTCTTCCTCCATTGCTAGCCGCCATCTAGAATCCTGCAAAGCCTCATGGTGGTTCCGTGGAATGTCTGTAGCTGAAAGTGCCAATGCAAACGTCCTGAAGTGTCCACATAGCCTCTCAAAAGACACAGCTGCTGATACTGGATATTTGACACAGCTTCTCTTCGGTTTGCGTAGAGCGATTGGAACATCCAGATCCTCTGTGTTATCACCATGCTCCTGTAATGCATCCTGCTGAGAAATGTCGTCAGATCCATCAACATTAATATTTTCATTACATACCATAGGCGAGCTAGTTGACTTGTCAGGACCATGAGCTGGATTCGGCCTGCGGGTGTAATGGAATGGTAACGGGGATACTGTTGATGGCGGTGGTGGTGGCGGTGGTGGTGGTGGTGGTGATGGTGGTAACGGTGGTGATGTTGGTGGTGCCATGAATACGGTATCAGGAGATATAGGTGGTGGCTGCATGTTCCCGGATTCTGAAAAATACATAATGGATTCAAAAAATGTAACATCTGCACTGATCATATACCGCCGACGCACAGGGTCAAAACACTTGTACCCCTTTTGAGTTCTGGAGTACCCCACAAAGACGCACTTGACAGCCCTAGGAGAGAGCTTGTCAGAACCAGGCGACAACTGGTGGACAAATGCGACTGACCCAAACACACGAGGGGTAAGAATGAACAGATCCTTGTCAGGATAAATAAGTGAAAAAGGAACCTGTTCATTCAAGACAGACGAAGGCATACGATTGATAAGATAACATGCAGTAAGGACGGCATCACCCCAATAGGAGTACGGAACATGACTTTGAATAAGAAGTGACCTTGTGACATCAAGTAGGTGACGGTGTTTTCTTTCTGCAACCCCATTTTGTTGAGACGTATGAGCGCAAGATGTTTGGTGTATAATTCCTTTAGAGGAGTAGTAGTTGGCTAGATTGTTGGTGCACAACTCTAAGGCATTGTCACTTCTCATAATTTTTACAGATGTGGAAAAAACATTCTGAATCTCATTTAGAAAGTGAATAATAATATTTCCTGCTTCAAACTTATTTTTCATTAGAAATACCCATGATGCTCTAGAAAAGTCATCAACAAATACAATATAAAACCTGTGCCCCTGATGATCGGGAACACGACTCGGACCCCAGACATCGACATGAAACAACTCAAACTTGGAGTTACTACTCCGACCTTGACTGCTGGGAAAAGACGACCTGTGATGTTTTCCCAACTGACACGCCTCACACTGGATAGGTGTGTGAGAGAGACTATAGGGTAGGACTAGACGCAACTTCTGAAGCGGTAAATGACCAAAACGCAGATGCCACAGGAGAGGAGATACTTGTTCAGCGGGAGAGGCTGTGATTCCGGCAAACGGAGTCTGGTTCAGACGATAAAGGCCTCCTTGCTCATAGCCACGACCAATCACGTTGCCCGTACGGATGTCCTGAAAAATCAACGAAGATGAATCAAAAATAGCTCGACAATGGAGATCTTTCGTAATCTGACTAATCGACAACAGATTCATAGAAAAATGCGGTGCATGTAGGACATTCTTGAGCTGCATAGAAGACGTCAGTCTAATCTCCCCCTGACCCGTGATAGGAGAATGCGTGCCATTGGTAATAACTACTGTCCGTCCTGGAGGAATCTGAGTGTATCCTGTAAGTAGACTCTGGTCGCCATAAAGATGATGTGTAGCGCCCGAGTCCATGATCCATGGCAATGTATCAGATCTACTACTGTGGAGTGCAAGAGTACTACCTGAAGTACTGGTGGAGGCAGAAGCAGAAGCAGCAGCATCAGTATGACTCTCTGTAGTAGGTGTTGGACCAGATGGTGGGATAATACCCCTGAGGCGGGCAACCAGGTCATCAAAACGCTGATCCAGTGAAACAGCAGACGGAGGCTCTATCTGCTCAGCGGCTCGTGCAGATGCAGGAAATCCATGCTTCGAGTAACATGTGTCTTCAGTATGTCCGACGCGGTGACAATATGAGCATGTTGGCCTAGTGCGGCCACCCCTTCCACGAGGGGTACGTCCACGGCCCTGATGATGAAATCCGCGACCTCTGTTGGCCGCCATAGCTGAGGGATTCTGATTCGCTGCTGCTGAAGGTACTGTGATCCTGCTCAATCTGTGAAAAGCTTCCTCCATGGGAGGAATAGTCGAGTCCGCCAAAATCTGTGAACGTGCTGCCTCATACTCTGGGTCAAGTGCAGCGAGAAACACACCCACCATCGTCGCATTCCTGTATGTCTTCTGCTGTTCTGGTGTGGCAGTAAGAGGCATGAAGTTATAGAGCTTCTCGAACATCCCTCTCAATGATGTATAGAGAGAACGTAAAGGACGACCATTCTGCTTTATCGTGAAGATATCATGTTGTAGTTGCAGGATTTTCGTCTCGTTCTTCGCTTGAGAATACGTTGCTGCCAGGATATCCTACATGTCTTTGGTTGTAGGTTGATGTAGAATGTCATTGGCGATTTCAATGGCCAATGTACCAGATAGCCACACCTTGGCATAAGCATCATCAGCCTCCCATGAGGCATGAACTCCAGTCTTCTCTGCAGGCTCAGGCTCGGTAAGAATATGCTTCTTACCCGTAGACTTCATCATACTCATGAACTGCATTGCCCACAGTTCATAGTTCGTACCATCCATCTTGACAATGGGCGCTGGACCACGAAATGCACCCATAGATGGGATATATGCCTTGCTTTCTGACATACTGGAGATGGAAGACTGGAGTGACCGAGAGACAACAATCTTTGTCTACAATGACATAGACGGGATTAGTTGCGTGTGTAGACGTCAAGCAACTAACCCCATGTATATCAAGATCTGTGCCCTAGAGTTTTAGGACTTGGGGCACGCAGGCACGTGCAGGAAGCACGTGCGCGCGCAACCAGATGCAGGTGCAGGCGCTACTGGATGATCACTGGTGCACGTTGTTTGCACAGCGCACAGGGAGGGCGTGCAGTGGCTGGATGCGCGCTAGGCGCAGGATGTGCGCTAGGCGCACAGTCGCTGGAGGCGCACTAGGCTCTGGACTTGCGCCGCACGTTGCGCGCTAGATGCGCTGCGCGCGAGAAGCGCTATGCGCAGAGGCGCCGCAGAGGCACTGAAGGGCGCCGCAGGCGAGCGGCGAAGATCGGCGATCGGATCGGAGAAGGGAGCGGCGCCGAGAAGGGAGAGAGAGAGAGAGAAGAGAGGCCGGCGGGTGGGGCGGGTTAGGGTTAGGGTTTCGAGAACTCTGGTCTAGGACCGTCGCTCTGATACCATGTTGGGAAACGTGAATGAGAGATGTTCTATTCCATAGCCCTAGGCTCTCTTATATAGGAGAGTAACCTACGGGTAAATTACATAAAGAAAATAACAAGAAAACAAAATAACAAAGAGATACAGTTACTCAATATGTGCCAACATCCTTTTTTCCAACATTGCAGTTCTCCAGCCAACTAGGGGCACACCACGAGTGTCACCTATCCCCCCACCCCAAAGTAATATGTGCATCAACTACAATGGCAACCAATAACATTGCTAGCGGGCATCCCTATCTTACCATTCTCTGAGGCTGGAAGAAACCACTAACAGAGCTCCCATTCACCAAGACCGAGTAGGAGGTAGTCATCAAACATCGATGCATAAATAGCTCACAAAAGCCAAGTCACCATATCCTCACCATCACCACAGATTCGTGCAATCCACTTTCCCAATAAAGATTGGTTCATCACCTCAATGCTTCTCACGCCTAACCCACCATCCTTTTTTCCAACATTACAGTTCTCCAGACAACTAGGGGCACACCACGAGTGTCACCTATCCCCCACCTCAAAGTAATATGCGCATAAACCACAATGGCAACCAATAACAGTGCTAGCAGGCATCCATGTCTTACCCCTCTCTGAGGCTGGAAGAAATCGTTAACAGACCTCCCATTCACCAGGACCAAGTAGGAGGTAGTCATCAAACATCGCTTCATCCAAGCATTCCACTCATCCAAGAAGCCATGATGAGGAAGTGAAGCCAGGATGAATCTCCAGTCAATACCATCATAAGCTTGGGAGAAATCAACCTTCCAAAGCATGCCTTTTACTCCTCTTTATTGTCGATCATCCACAATCTCTGAAGCCAGGACCATACCATCAGCCATAAGTCGTCTGTGTAGGTGCAATGATTGTGCCCAACACCTCACGCATACAGTAGCGAGAATCTTCTCCACAATTAGATAGATGGAATTGGAAAGCATTATTGGTCGCAAGTCCTCTACCCTCCAAACTGACTCCTTCTTAGGCTAAAGGAAGATAAGGGAGTGGTTCAACCTCAAAGCCTTGATTTTGTTGTTGCAATTCATTTACTACAATGAACACCTCTAGCCCAAAAACACTCCAAAACTCCCATAAGAATAAGACTGGGAAGTTGTCCGGTCCAAGAGAGCCATCCACATTCATACCAAAAACCGTCTCCCGAACCTCCACAAGCGTGAAAGGTTTCATTAAAGTAGCTTCATGCTTCTCAGAGAGTCTCAGCACTCTCCAACCCGTCCAAAAGAGAAGGAGAGGGAGGATGATTATGATTTGGTATGCTTATGATATGATTATGACTGCAGATAATGGCTAACCATTTAGAAGACCAATAACTTCTTGCATAATGTCTTTGATACAAAGAATATTGGTTAAGTCCTTAATTTCTTACAATTTAAGTTGTTTAAACTTTTAAGGGTATAGTTCTTTCTCAGAGAAAAATTTTACAATTGATATTATGGAGAATGTCGGGATTCAAGCCTTATATTCTTGATGATTCTTTGGTTGAGTTTGGGATGAGTGATGTGATACTAAATAATACAAGAGCTTTGGTGGGAAACTTCTGTATATGATAGTTATCAGACCTAATATCAATCGTCAATTGTCATACAAACCTATAGATGAAGAATCCTTGTTATAGACCTAGCAGAGTGTTTGTCTTATTCTCAAGTACTTGAAAGATTCTCCAACCAAATGCCTACACTTAAAAAGCAATAGATACGTAGATCTTTAAACATTATTTTGTAACATCTCAAAATCCTAATGACTAATTAAGCCCAAGATGATGAATCATTAGTGAGCTTGATGGAATTTTAAGATGTCATTTGTGGTTAAGTGGAATTAAGAGGCTAAGTAAGGTTTAGTAGTTAATTATGGGTTACTATTCATAGGTGGGCCTTAAGTGCAAATACAAGGAGTAGGTGGGTTTTATGTTGCAATTTTCCCAAGGGCATAAACACCCTTAACGCCACCTTCATCCCACTTATCTTCTCTTCTCATCTTCCTCCCCATTAAGCCATGGCCGACCACCCTCCTTCCTCCACCTTCTCCCTTTGATCCACTCCTCATTTCTCATCCAAATTTGAGTTTCAAGAGCTCAAATCAAAGCTGGGGAGGAGAGGATCTTGGATCTTGCATTGCATGTAAGATCAAGGGCCAAAGAAGAGGAGAAATCCAAGCTTGAAGCCCAAGGTGTGGACTGCTCAACACTTGTTCTTGGAGTGTACTTCTTCCTCAAGCTCTTGAAGCTTGAGTTTGAGGTACAAATTAGCCCTCCTTTTGCTGCCATTTGTAGATTTGATACCACTTATATCCCAGGTCTTAGATCAAGTCTTTGTTTTGGGGTTTTTGTTGCTAAAAATTGGGGTTTTGAGGTTTTAGAGTGGACTTTTTTTGTGGTGTCCAGATCTGATTGTGTTCTTTAAATCCAAGTTATGTATGTGTTTTGGGATCTTTCTTGAGCTCTCTTGGGTAGAATTACTTGTTGATTATATCTCCATTAAGTTGGCCTTCAATCCATGGGTTTGGACACGAAATTGCATGTGATTAGGAATTTTTAGAGAGGATATACATGGACAGTTTTTCTAAAATTTCAGATTGTTGTTGCTGAATGTTGGCCAATAATTTTCATGATTTGGGAACCTTCTTTGAGTTTCCTTGGGTAGATTTGCTTACTGATTATATCTCCATTAAGTTGGCCTATGATTCTTGGCTTTTATTTTGGAATTTGAAGTGATTTGGAAATGATTTAGCTGCTGTCATATACAAGTAACTGAATGTGTTCATATCTGTCCATGCACTTTAAATTAGAGTTTTATGATGGATTTGAGGAGTTCCTTCATGTCTCCTTGAGTGTAATTACTTGTTGATAGATACTCCTTCATGTTAACCCATGGTTTTAGTTTCGAAATAGGATGAGTTGGAGGAGTTTATGAATGATGTTATTATGATTACCACTGAATGTCCAGATTTGATATGGTTGCATTATGGCTAAGGAGAAGCATGATTTTGGAAATATTCTTAGACACCCTTTGGTGGATTTGATGTTGGATATATGGGGGATACAATACCCATGAAATCCATGTATTTGGATTGGTTTTGGTGGTGAATTTGAGAGCAATTTGGTTGCTGTCCATGGACCTTGTTGTGGTCGAATTTCATTGTTGAATGCATGTTTTAATCAAAATTTTAGGCATCTTTTAATAGGTTTTAAAAACCCCCAAGTCCCCATGTTCTCCTTATATTAAAAACGAAAATCAATTTAAAGTTTAATCCCATAAAGGAGAGGGATTAAGAGAGGATGAATAAATGATTTTGGCTATTGATGCACTGCTATATGGTACCGTGCACCTTTGCAAGTCATTGTTGAGCATTGATGAATTTAATTGGGTATTGACCACTGATTTGATGATCTTTAAGCATGGATTGTTAGTGGATTTTGTGGTCTTGAAAGCTATAACTTTGATTGAGTAATTAGGAGAACTTCGATGCTTTGAATTACCTTATGTTTGTGGCTATATGCTTGTTGTACACATAGATCTATGAGCAGAATAGATGCATGATTGGAGCATGTGATGCCCTCTAAAGGATCCTATAAATGTTAGACTTTAAAGTCAATTGAATGCCTAGATGGTGTCTTTGAAGCCATGAAGTTGGGGTGTGAACTTAAAAGGATTAGATGCCTTGAACTACTATGAAGTTAACATGCACATTGCCCCTGTTTTGATATGACAAACTTTGAAAGGGTAAACCCCTATTAGTAACCATTTAGAGCATGCCTTAGGATAATTGTTACTTATAAAGGTGGGCTTGAAACACATTATGAGTTATGAGATTGGGGATGAACTTAATGATATATACGTGGTTATCATACATGATTATGAGACTATATGAACTTGCCATGAAGCAAGTTTTCCTCTAATAGGTAGCCCGATCTTGTGGGTGCTTGTGAATCCTTTGGGACGTAGGAAATAAAGATGGTTTCCGATAAGATAGCCAAGATCATAAAATTGATGTTCTTCAGTAGGAGTTGAGAGAGAGACTATCATAACAGGTCTGTATCCCTGACCTAGGATCAGTTGAGGTTCTTTTTTTTAGGCTCAAAAAAGGGGGAGACACTCGTTGGTGTTCGCCCCAGAAATGTATAAAATAAAATAAGAAAAGATAATTACAAAGTCGAGGTGGGAGAAATGAAAAGAGAAGCCACAAGCCAAAACGACAAAACCCTGGGGCTATAGAAGGCACCGGCCCGCAACAATAAGGCCCAAAACGCTACAGAATACACCAGTCTCCAATGAAGCGAGCGCACAGAGTAAGAATGTTTTCCCGATAAAACCGCTGCCCGGAGAAAATAGCTTCGTTCCTGCCAAGCCATATGCACCACAGTCGCGCAACGGGAGCCAAGAGATACGGCATATCCATGTTCCTGTTGGTCCAAAGAAGCTCGCAGAGAGCAGAGAGGTTGTCCGCTCTCGCCCAAGGCAAGTCGTCCCAGATCCCCGACACCATCTGGCAGCCGAAGAAAAGGTGGTTAATAGTTTCGTCCTCAGCATTACAAAGGGTACAGGAGGCACTGAAATTAGCAAAGATTCTAACGCAACGATCACGAGTCATCAGCCTCCGTCTGCACAGGAACCAAATGAATATGCCGATGCGCTCCGGCAAGCGCAAGCCCCAAAAGAATCCACAGTCACGCACGAGAAGAGAAGAAGCAGGAGGTGGAGGATTGACCAGAGCCCGGTATGCCTTTCTCGTGGAAAATGGGTCGTCCTTCCAACGCCAATGATCCACTTGCACATTCGGCGTAGGAGCATCACGAAGGGCTACCAACAACGAAACAAAATCGTCCACCCGCTGCTCGGAGAAGTTCGCGGAGAAGCGTGGACACCAGCATCCATCCGACCAACAATCAGCCACGGTCGCATTCTTATGAGACGCTAATGCGAACAAGCGCGGAAAACGCATCTGAAAAGGACCATCGCCCGACCAATCATCCTGCCAAAACTTGAATGAATCTCCCTTCCCCAACACCGGGATGAAAAGCGCAGCATTCCTCGCAAAGGCGTCCATCACACTACGCCAAAACGGGGAGGGATGGAAGTTCAGTGCCCCCCGTGCCAACCCCAACCAATCGTCGCCCAAGAACGCCCTGAGGACAGAGATAAAGAAGTTATCATCCGTCCTTAAATTCGACTCACCCACTTGAGTAACAAAGCATCATTCACCACATCTAATCTCCGCACACCGAGGCCACCATAACGCTTAGGCATAGTAACGTCATCCCAAGCAACAAGATGCAGGCCCCTACCCTCCCCCCCCTTCCTTCCCCACAAGAAACGACGCATACAACGCTCGATCCGCAATCGAATCCCCGCCGGCATTCTACGAACAGAGAGAAAGTATAAAGGGATAGAGGAGAGCACCGACTTGAGAAGAATAAGGTGCCCCCCTAGAGAGCAAAGCCGCCCGCCACCCAACAAGGCACGTCTCCACGCACTCAGTAATCACACGCCAATCCCGGACTCTGGCCCGACCCACCGACAAAGGTAAGCCAAGATAGTCAATAGGAAGCTCACCACGAGAAGAACCAAGCAGCCGACCGCATTCCTCCACCTCCGCTGGCGAAAGGCCAAAGGGAACCACCTTGGATTTGGGGGCGTTAATCGACAATCCCGACAATTCACTGAAAAGGGCAAGAGTAGTCGCCATACCGGAGACCTCCGCACTACCACCCTCAATAAAGCAGATAGTATCGTCTGCAAATTGGATCAAGGGCACACAGACATCCCCCTTATGGAAGCCGTTAGAGAGCCCAGCGTCAATAACGCGGTCCACCATACGCGCGAGAACATCCGATGCCAACACGAAAAGGAGGGGCGCAAGGGGACAGCCCTGGCGCACGCCCCTTCTAGGTTGGAAAGAACCACCACACGGCCTGCCATTGATTAACACAGAGAGGGAAGCAGTGGCGACGCATCTGCGCATCCACGAAATCCACACATCAGGGAAGCCGCGCCTTCGCAGCACCGACCAAAGAAACCGCCAATCCAGGCAATCGTACGCCTTAGCAAAATCGATCTTCCAGAGTACCCCCTTCTTTTGTTCTTTTTTCCACTCAGCGACCACTTCAGAGGCAACAACAATGCAATCAGCGATCTGTCTTCCCTTAATGAAAGCGGCCTGGACCGGAGATATAAGAGAGTCCAAAACCCGAGCCAAACGAGTGGCTAAGACTTTAGCCACGATAAGGTAAATGCCATTAGCGACAGAGATGGGCCAGTAATCCTCTATGCGCTGCGCCAGCGACTTTTTTGGAATCAAGACAATGTTAGCCCGATTAAGACGATCAAAACCAAAGTTACCCGCATAAAAATCCGATATGACGTCCATAACGTCGCCGGCCACTAACTCCCAGAAATCGCGATAGAAAGCAACCGAGAAGCCATCGGGGCCCGGGGAGGAATCAACATTTAAGGCCCACACGGCCTCCTTTGTCTCCTCCACAGAAATGGGACGAATTAGAATCGCAGAGTAAGAGTCCGAAAGAGAAGACGCGCCAAGACCCAGCCAGCGCCACCTACGCGGAGAGCAAGACGATGAGAAGCGCCGGAAGTGATCCACAATGGCACTCCCCATCTCCCTATCCCCAGAAATCTAAACGGCATTGACAGAGAGACCCCGCATCATATTGAAACGTTTTCTATTGCTCGCCACACGGTGAAAGAATGCCGTATTCGCGTCGCCCTCTTTTAGCCATTTTAACAGCGATCGCTGCCGCCATTCAACGATCCTTTTCTTGTCCTCAGCCTGCACCCGAGACTGAGCAAAGAGGCGCTCCAGAAGTTCCTCAGGCAATAGGTCCTGCTCGTTCTCTGCCGAATCAAGGCGCAATATAATTTCCTCCGCCTCTGCGCGCAAAGCAATACGCGCCAGCCTAGAGTCCTTCTTGAACCCCGCAAGGACCCTGCGCAACAAAGCAAGCTTTTGATCAAGTTTGTGGGCCGCTGAGCCCGAAATCGGAACAAGAGCCCAATGGTCATGCACCACCTCCTTGAAATTGGGTTTCAGCAGCCAACATTTCTCGTAGCGGAATAGGCCCCTAGGGTGAAGGCCCTCGCCAGATTCCCAGATAATGGGGGAATGATCCGAAAAAGAACGGGAGCGGGAAGAGATCGAACAAAGGGGGAAGGACTCCATCATCTTCCCAGAAGCCAAGAATCTATCGATTCTGGAACGAGAGGAATTATTCTGCCAAGTGTAGCTGATATCGTTCGGGACCATACTTTCCAACGCAAGTTCATCCAACGTTTCAATAAAATCAAGCGAACCCGGATCCTGACCACCCCTGCCGCGAGGTAGATCGGAAGAATGAATCGTGACATTGAAATCTCCCCCCAGGAGCCAAGGGAGGCCCCCGAATAAAGAAGCCGCGACACGAATGTCCTCCCATAATTCCTTCCTCAAAACATGGCACGAAGGGGCATAAATACAAGAGAACACCATCGGCTGAGTGGAATCGTACCGGTTCAAAGCCACTGAAATCATATGCCGCCCCACGAGGATCGAGCTAAAGGAAAACATTTGAGAACGCCAAGCTATTAAAAAGCCCCCCGCCGAGCCCAGCGCATCGACCGCACGGAATTCATCGAAAGAACATGCGCCAAGAGAACGCCACATGGTATCATCCACACCTCGCAACTTCGTTTCATGGAGGAGAGCAACATCACAGCACCATTCAGAGAACCGCGAACCCAAGGAACGACGCTTGTCCGAGTCCCCAAGGCCCCTAACATTCCATGAAAGAACCTTCATTAAAAACCTCCGTCATTTCCCCCAATACCACATAGCCCCGCAGCATCCGCCACAGCCTCCCGCTGAGTCGCAAAAGAGTGCCTCGCCACAGGGTCCTGCCGGGAACAATTGCGTCTCCTGTAGCTCTTCCCGAAACGGCTAACAGAAAGTCCTTCCTCGTCGTAGTTTACCGCCGATCCCAAGGGAAGCTGGGGAGAAAAGGCACCAGCCAAGTCCGATGAGGCCCGCAACGGGGTAGCAGGAGAAGCCCTAACCGAGGACTCCCCCCCCCCCCGTCCACATCAACCCGCACTTCCTCGATGTGGATCCGTGGCATAACCGTACCAGAGGCGGGCGCGAAAGCCCGGGCATTCGGGTGAAAGGCCCTCGGCCAAGATCCGAAGTAGAGGGATCCGCCATCCATCACGTGAGCAAGATCCGACGAAGGACCCGAAAAACCAACAAAAGGCGCAGGAGCCAACACAACATGTTGAGAATGAAGAACAGAATCCACCTCGGACACCCTTATCTCGGAGAATCCAGGAGTTGCAGGCGAAGGGCGCGAGATACGAAGAGGCGCGTCGAAGGGTCCAGCCACGTCATGCATGGGGAGAGACGCTTCGGAATAATCAGCAAAACGCGACATCTGGCACGTCGAAGGCGAAGCGTCGCGCGCTGGCTCCGAAGCCACAGGACAGGCCGTCAGCGCCACCCGGTCCGGCACCGCCGCCGGCGAAGGGACGATGATGGAGAGTTCCAGCTTGAAGCACCACCGGCCAATCTTTAGGAGCCGAAGAAAATCTTTCCTGGCGCATCACAGAAAAGACCCTTGTTGCACTCGAAAAGAACCCTGGTTATCTTCCAATCTGACTCCGGTGCAAGCCCGTCGTCCACGACCGCCAAGATCTCCCCCCATCGATGGAAAGCCTTGGAGAGACAGGTGACATTCCGCGAGACGAGAGGAACACCACGAATCGCCGCCACACAGACCTCAGTGGCGTAAGAGGCGCCATCCGCCACTCGAGTCACCCTCCAAACAACGTCCTCAGTAGACCCATCAGACAGCAGCCTATCTCGTTGCTCCAGGGACAAGCCACGCATACAGCAGCGATAAGAGTCCAACAGAAAGAAGTCCCCACGGAAGAGAGGACCCAGGAAGGCGCCAACATGCGAGCTGACACCAGCCCAGTCGACATTGCACCGCCGAGCCACCCCAACAGCCTCTACGCGCCTGCCGACGTCAAACACCCCCTTCCCATGCACCGCCTCGCCATGCAGCACATCCCCATGCACATTCGCACGCAACATGGCCTCCTTCAACGACAAAGTAACCCCTGCTGTCGCCACCCCAACCGAGACACGACCAGCACCATCACCACCACCAGCCTCCATCTCTTCGCCCTCGCGACAAGAGCTGTGCTGAAGCGACTCAGCACCAGTCGCCTTAACACCCGTATTGAAAAAACCATCGCCCGACGAGGAGGAACGAGGAGCCACCACCCGAGCGTAAGAGCGTACCTCCCTCCAAGCAACAGGACCGGAACGAGAACATGGCAAGCCTCGCATCTTTATCGGAGAGGAAACCACCCCAGGCAGCAGGGGGCGGCGATCACGAAGGAGCCAACAAGAAGCGCGACGGTGACCCGGCTTCCCGCATGCAAAGCACCGAGCCGGAAGAGAACAACGAGAAGCCAGATGACCCCTCTCACCACAACGGAAACAACGCTTACCAGGCTTCTTATGCGAAACTTGCACCCAGTCCCCTTCCGCGGCTCGCCTCTCGAAAGCACCTTCCCTACTCCTAGAGCCATCAGCGCCGTCAAAGAGCACCCCCTTCCCCTTCGCTGTATCCACAACCGATCTCCCCACGCTCTCCCCTTCGCACTCCGCGCTTGCCATCCTCAGTTGAGGTTCTTATAGAACAAGTTCGGGTCTGGCACTGACAGCTTGTAGATGGGAAATAAATCAAAGAAACCGTAGACACTTAGGGTGAAACATGAAAATAAAAGAAATGGTGATGTCACAAATGGTCAGTCATGGAGATTTATACTCCGACTGTGCGAGGGCGCGGTGACCCTCACCTAAGTAGGAGATGAGATCGCTCAGGCTTGGGTAGCGGACACTGAGAGCATAGGTCTAGGATCCCAGTCTTTTCCACTTGTTTTCTTCGAACCAGCTCGGTTTTTACGCTTCTTTGGGATCCACGAGTTGTCTAGACCATTCCGCTGACCCGTTGGTTTTTTTTAGAGAGCCTCGGTTGGGGGTTCTCCGCAGTTAGTTACGAGCTCGTCTGGTTTTTCTTAACTCTTCTCCTCCGGGAGTTGAGCAACGAGAGAGGAAGTCGGGTCCGGCAGGCTGACCTCTTCTCTTTCCTGCCTCTAGTGGCGTAGTAGTCGTACTACAACTGCCTTTTCCTTGGACCACACTTCCACTGGGATTGGCGAGACAGACAAATCCCTTCGGGGGTTTCCTCACCGCAGAAATTATTACCTTTCCGCCAGGCTTGTGACTTGGTGATGGGGTAGTGATAGATAGACATGTGACAGTTCACCAATTGCCCAGTTAAGTTGTAGTTCCATCAGTAGACATTAATGACTTCATGATTATCTTTCCGCCAGGCTTGTGACCTGTTGATGGGGTAGTGGTCAGTAGACATTGATGACCCCTTTAATTACCTTTCCGCCAGGCTTGTGACCTCGTGATGGGGTAAAGGACGGATGACTTTCCGCTATCTGCCTAGTGACGACTTTTCCGCTAGGAGACTAGTGACGACAGTACCGTTAGTAGAGACTAGCGAGGGTTGGGTATTGAGAGAGTTGTAAGTATGTTTCCTCTTGTACACCTTCGTGAGCGAGTTATCACACGTGTCGACCGAGGATCAATGAGAGTTGAGAAAAAGCTAGAAGAAGTATTGGGAACTTAGTTAGGAGGCAAGATACCATCGCATGCCTACGGAGGCACCCCAACCCTGAGGCGTACACCATACCTCAGAGTCATATTGTGAGGTTCAACCTGGAGTTTGAAGTCCTACCCGGATATCAAGGTCCTAACCGGACCAAGACCACAGGCTTACTTCTAGGCTTGAGTTGTTGTTTGGTTAGTTCCATTGATCGAGGGAGACACGGTGTGGTAGTGAGAGAGTTTGTTCTTCTTGTTAGCCTTCCAAAAGCAAGTAAATAACTTAAAACGAATCAATTAAACCGTTTTTACTTGCTAGTTCTCTTTTGTCCACTACAGTTACCTTACTGTTTTTCTAGTTGTTCTAGCCTTTTCTTACTACTTTCCTTAGTAGAACTGTGTAGAATTTGTACTTGACAATTTTGTGACAGATACTTGCTTGTCCCCTTTCTACTTGTGGCAGGCAAGGGTCCGGCAACCGAGTAGCCGACGTAGTTTGGGCTGCAGTCGTTCCTTTTTGGAGGATACGCTTTTAGAGCAGGTATATCTTTTGGAGTTCATTGGTACAGTTGTTTGTTATGCTCCCCTCAGAAGCCTTATTTCTGGGATATATATGTATATTGGGTATTGTGAAAACCCAACATGTTTATATGAATGAAATGAAAAGGAATGGATACCTTGTTGTTCAGTTCTGGTGCATTGTTACTTCCGCTTTTAGTTTTCTCGTGGTTGCTTGTTTAGCCAAAATAAATCCTGTGAATGTCATGGTCAAAAAGCGAAAAATTTCCCCAGGTTTTTATAACAACGGATTAACTCTAAGCTAATTAAGTAGGCGAATGACGTGTTTGACGGGTAACCTAAGGTCCTCGGGAGGAGGTCGTGACATATTTTAACACTCACTATGTCGGCTCAGTTGGAATAGGAAATCACTACACTAGTGATGCTACCTTCTTGGAGGAAATTTGGCTACTTGATGCAAGTAAGAAGCAGTATGTTGTGGCAAATTCTAGAGAAGAGGTTGAATATTGAGAAATGGTTCATACTAATGAGGTGTCACGGGCTGTTTACTTATTCCTTCTAGACCTTGGCCTTCTGACATCTAGCCATGTTCTCATGTGATGTAACAAGTATATTACCTACACTGCTTCCAATTATATATTCCATGAGCGGAAATAGCATAGTTATGTCAATAGTTATGATTTGCAATTGTCACTGTAGGAAATATTACTACATATATCTTCTGTGAGCTTCAGCTAGCAAACATCTTTACAAAGGTCCTCCCAAAAAAGGAGATTTTCTTTATTACAAACTGGACATGATTGACATCTATGATTCAACTTAAGGGGATGCTATTTGTTATCTTATATCAGTGTGTTTTTTTTATTTTCTTCTGTTGGATGCCTCTTGTAATTTACCCATCCCTCATCTCATGAAAAAGAAGTGTTAGGATTTCATCGAAAAATACAGCATATGATTTGTTAATAATAGGACACTATTCGACACTAGTAGTACACCATCTGCATTAACACATACCAACGCACCTGTTAACATTTTTTCATATGGAGGTTAAATCAGGTTTGCTCGAGAAGTCAAAATTATGTCATTCAAAACTCATAATAAGATATATTTATAAAGAAATACACATGCCTGCGAGTCATATTTAAACATCTCATCCCATATTATGGCCATTAAAAATGCATTAAAAAATACTTTTACATATATTTTCCAATCAATTGTCCATCAAGGTAACAATAATCCCCTACACCCTTGTCTCTGGACACACAACCCAAAAAAAAGGAAACACAATCACGCAACAAGAAACTCTCCACAAAGCATCACATTAGATTCATACCATCCATTTAACCTCTAATGCTAGCCACAAGGAACTCGCTCTCAAAAGCGTTATATCAGATCCAAACCATCCATTATACATCTACCCATAACATTAACAAAGATACATGCAAAGAAAAGGAAGCAATGGTGGATTAGGATACAAATGTTGCTTCTAGGGAGAATAATTCATATTAGACTATATATAAGAGCACGTAAGTCCTAGAACTGATGCTTACAAGAGTCGACAACATTTTTTTAGTCTTTAAAATATTTTAAAAAATATTTTCTAAAGGATGATAATTTCATATGTTGTAATAAACTTCAGACGGAGATAAAGAATCTGCACTTGGACATACCAAACGTTCTCTTTCAGAGGGCTTGCCAGAGAAACAGCTTGCCTTTATTCTTTTTATGGCAACATCCGTACCCTTCCACTTACCATGAAATACAGAACCATATGCGCCACTTCCTAACTCCCGAATCTCTTCAAGGTCATTATTATGTATCGCCTGCACAGAAGTAGATCAAGTCAGATACGAGATATCTGATCTTTATATATTTATTTAACTATGGATTTTATTTATCTATATTTACGTTTAGATTTTCATATTTATATATGCATACACACGCATACATATACATCTATATATGTTTATGTGTGTGTACTATGTACCATGTGTGTATCAAATGTACATACACACACGCACATGCAAGCATACATGTGTATGCATGTCTGTCTCTCTATATGGGAGAGTGGATGAACCTGCAGCCCCTTAGCTAAAGCTTCCTTTTCTGCTGCCGTTCCTTCAATCTTAAAGTCACCTGCTTGTTCATTATCTGAATCAACATCGCCATCCTTGCAGCCATCCTGCTAAATAAAAGTTAACAAAAAAATAATGTATACGTAACCTATCTATAAGCATTAAATTTCTCAAACAGCAGATTTTTTTGTTCACTAAAACACACATAATTCCAAAACAAGATTTTGAAGACGTTGGACTCCAAACTTGTTTGGATCACCTTATTGCAAGAGAACCCCGTAAAAAACCAATAATTACATGTTCATTTATTACAAGTAGGAAAACTATCTCGCGAAATTCAATCATGATATGGAAATCACAACGAGTCAATGAAAGCAATCTAGGTACCAAGGCATAGTTTGTGGTAGCGAAATTACACGGTTGCTCTTAGGCACCTGAGCTCCATTTGTGTCCTCTCAGTTAAACAGGCCTAAGTTATCAAAAGGTGACTTTTCAAAAAAAGTTATGAAAAGGTGCATAGGTTTTTATGCAATCATTAAATTGAACCTACTTGAAGAGAAGGTAAATTTGGAACGATATGCCGGTGGATAATCTACGGCCATGCCTAATTGTCCACATTACAGTAAGTGTGCCCCTGAAAGGGACCAAAGCACCGTTAGATATGTAAGCTCGTGGGAAGCTATTATGTAATAGAAGTTATTGTGAATTATGGTAATGAATTAAAGCATTATTGTATTTGCAATAATGTTAAGGTTCTGCTGTACAAATTGGATAATGTATCATGGCCATCTTGATGTCATACAGCTATTGATATAAAGAGTTAGATCACACAGGCCGATGCATGGTTGTAGATCTAGTAGATCTAAAGAATTGAATCGAGAATACAACTGCCATCGTCAAGTGAAATTCAAGAAGGATCTCCAGTTTGAGAAGAGATGGCAATCTTCTCTAACAACTATATTCGACTGACACTCTTGATACAATTCCTCTGCGTGGGAGTAAAGATTCGGAGGTATCAGATGAGTTAAGTTAAAGAGTTAAGTTGACAAGATCAAGATAGTAAAGACATGTATTGTATATTGTCACGAGCAGGGACACACCCTTTGACTTGAGACAAATATAGATCAATAAATCTGAGTACGTACATTTGGCAGATCAATAGGCTGATGGCCTGACAAGTTCTATATATCGTGAGCTAGTGTGCATACGATAAAATATGATATGTATGATCTCTCAAATGAATTATACAAGTTCATACTTTCAAAGCAGGAAACATACGCTCACTCATGAGACATTAGGGTGGGTCACAACGAATTCCATCCATTATCAACTTGTCTATGAAACACGATAAGAATTTGATAATATTAATATATGTTTTTTGGAAAGAATGTGATTGATATTATTGCTCAATAATCAACTAAGAATCTATGGATAAAACCCTTGAAGGAAACAACCAAATATGGGATTGAACTTCGGATTTATTCAAAATCTTCCAGTATGAAGGACGCATGAGCATTGGAAATGCTCGAGATCGATGCGATCTTAATAGATTATATACCATGACACTTCTATTCCAATGGAATGATGAAATCAAATGAGTTTTACCGACTCCGCTTTGAGTCTAAATGAAAGAAAATTAATTAGATTAACTATTAATTCATGGATATATAATTTAGATTCAAAGAGATGAAAATTGAACTAATAATCCGAATCTTGATATTAGATGTAAATATCAATATCAAGTCATTATTTGTGGCCTACATAATCTCCCTTGTCGTATTTCTAAGTATTCATGAATGTTGCACACCATGGTTGGCAATATCGTGATATATCGGCGATATATCACGATATATTAGCGATAAATCTGTATGGATGAGATATGGGTAACGATATTCATATAGATATCCTTTTCCAGGATATTGGCTGATATCTCACGAGATATCGGCAATATATGATCATATGAGCCATATCACTCAAAAATGATTGGTTTATGTACAAAATTTCTCGGATGCCGATATCATCGATAATTCGCAGATATCTATATATATATATATATCAATGTTATTACCCTTTTAAGCTTGATTTCACTACTTATTTTGGTACTCCTAGTATTAAAACACATCATTAATTATATTATTTTGTTTCTGGTCGAGGGCATTGCCCCCCACACCCCCGCAGGGGGAGCGCACCTGCTCCCCTTCACCCCTCCACCCCCACCCTCCTGCTCGCTGACTAGGCAGCGAGACCCCTGTCTGGCAAGGTATGATGCGATAGGGGGGTGCATACGACGGTTCTTCATTTGGTGAACTTCGTCCTCTTTGGCAATAGAAATGAAAAGAAGTCTAATGTTGATCAAGTTAGAATCACAGCTACTTTGATTCCAAATTTCCAATTCCAATGTTTATTATTCACCACCAATCAACATTAACAACTGCTAGAAAAAAAGAGTTGATTGTATTATTCCAGAGAACCCTAGGCTATCTTATATAGAGAAGGCATATGGGTAAACTACATAAGATGGATAAAAGAAACTAAACATAACAGAAAAGGTACATATAGTCTAGAAATATCTCTACACTCCCCTTCAAGATGGAGCATAGATGTCAATCATGCTCAGCTTGGAAGAACACTTCTGGAATAGCCCTCTGAGCGATGGCTTGGTAAAGATGTCTACAGTCTGCTCTCCTGAACTGACATGGGAAGTAGAAATCAAGTCATTTTGAATCATATCTGATGCAAACGAAAAGACTCCAACAGTGAATAAGAATTTTTATGGAAGGAATATCGGTGGAGAAGAAATAAGAGGGGTTGAGAGGAGATAACTCGTCAGAGAAACGAGGGATTTCTGGAGAAGAAACGCAAGAACGCACCAAGGGAGAGACAGACGAGAGAGAGATAATGAGATGAATCTCAATTTTTAATATCCACTAACTTTGTTTCCTTATTGCGGTGATCGAAAAATTGATGAGGCACATTTCTCAAACACTAATCTTTTCGAGGATGAAGTTATTGTCCAGGAATCAAAAAATGAAGATTTTAGGCCCATATTTAATGAAAATACGGAGGATGAAGAACCCGAAATGATGGATTTGTTCTTATCGAAGGTGTTGTCCAAGAGGTCGCATCACCACTTCCGCCGCATGTCGAGGCCATCGTAACAACCCCATTTCCCCCACAACCCCAAGGGCGCATACAATGCATCCACGATTCTAGGTAGAGAACCCCCAACCGTTGCTATGCACCCTTCATGATCGCCAACGAGAAACGCCCTCATCATGGATGTCGAATGCGCAAATCGTGCAGCTTCCGCAGTCGCTATCTACTCCAGTTGCAGCCATCCCGTCGCCTACGCCTCCGCCATCCAAGGAGCAACTACCATGGAGGCCACGACTCGCGTACGGCCCGCGCACCACCGGTGAACCGCCTTCGCCGCCCGTGGTGCCACCGTCGCTCGATCTAGAGCTACAGCAGCAAACGCGCACATGTCAGGCGCGGTCATCACCGCGCACACGAGCTGGGGTTGTTGCACCTCCTTCCTCCGTGCCGCCCGAGGCCTCCCTGGCTGTTGCGCCACCGCTGCTTACGGCCTCCCGACCCATCTCGTCGATGCCGCTGCCTTTTATCCTGGAAGTACGAAACCCTAACGTGGAAGGATGAATTCTCTCTGAGGGGATTCGGATCCCTCAACTTTAGGGATTTGAGGCTGAAACAGGAAATTTGCAACAAACTGCCTCCACCTAAAAATGTTTATCTAAAGGTGAAAGATGGTGGCCACTAAAAAAGGGATATTTTAAGTGAAGGGATAGAAAATTTGCAGCCATACCCCTCATAGGAAAGAAATTACAAACGCAACGTTGAAAAGGATCTAATTGGGTTTGAAGCTACCATTTCAAGATCGAATTGTCCAACGGCGCATCGAAGATCAAGCAATTCGTCAGGAGACGAATTTTTCAAGCAGAGGAGAATTGATGCAATATTTCCCAAATTGGCAGGGCAAATCAAATTGAATCAGAGGGTTGATTTGGGGATTTTTCAAATTAGGGAATTTCATCCTCAATTAATTATTTTCTATTCATTGCATAATTTATTTAAATAAATTGAGATTGTTATCTCAACTTTTGGTATATAAAATTAGTTAGAGTCTAATTAAAGTAAATTAGTTAGAGTCTAAGAGTCAATTAGATAAGTTGGGATTTAAATTTGATTCTCTTTCTATTTTTGTAATTCCACCCCTCCTATATAAAGGGGTTGATAGTTTATTGTAAAGGACAGTTCAGAATATATTGAAATTGGAGATTTATCTCTTTTATCTCTCTCTCGTTATTCTCTCTCTCAACGTGTTCTTCACGATTCCTTTCCAAAACCCCGCGTAACCGACGCGTAATCTTTATCCTCACTTTCATCAAAAATTGGTCATGTATCTTCATGATTTTGTTGTACATTGACTGTGGCAATAAAATCCACTTCCAAACTGAAAATACCTTCGGTGAAATTGGTCTTGTCTCCTTATTGCGGTGATCCGAATCCCGTAGATGAAGAGGAGCCCTGCGTTAGGGTTTCTCTCCTTTTAAAGTAACGGCGGCGGCGGCACCAAGGTTGGAACTAGGGGCAACGCGGGCGGCACAAGGATCGGTGACATCAGACTGTGTTGGGAAGCCATGAGCAGTGGTGGCTGCTTGAAAAGGGAGTCCATGGATGGTGGCGACGAGAGGAATGGCGCGGGCGGAGCAGGGTTGAGGAGAGACCGATGCGGTTGGAGGGGTTCGCCGAGGGGGCATATGCAACAGGTGGGGGTGTGGGGGTTGCGGCGGTCGGGGGTACGGGTGCAGCGGATGGGGTGGTGTGGCTGGGGCATGCATCCCAGTAGGTGTGGGGATTGCGGGAAGGGGCTCTAGGGCTGGCATCACAAGAGGTGCGGGGGTGGTGACGGGAGGGGGTGGGGAAGGTTGCCGGGAAAGTATCGGGATCACCTGTGATGGCTTAGGCGGTGTCGGGATGGTCGGAGATGGTTTTTCTTCGTGTTTTAGTTCCTGGACAACAACTTTTATTGCTAAGAAATCGAGGATTTGGCATTCTTCATCCTACTTTCATCAAATATTGGGCATGTATCATCATCGTATTGTTGTACACGAGTAGAATCCATGAAATCCACTCCCGGACTGAAAATAGTTTCATTTTCTTGTCAAAAACGGGTTGTACAGCAACTTCTGTGATCTGAATTTTGTCGTTGTCGAGCGAATCTTCATCGAATGTCGTGTCCAGCCATGCTTGTATCAAGACGCTTGATATAAATCGCTTCTTGAACATTCGTTGCCGCGAACGAGCATGCGAACCATGAGATATGCAACTGAGATTGAGTTGCAAACGCCAATGCTCGACAGGATCGTCGAATCGTAGGAACGATTCGGTTGCCACGCTCTGATACCAAATGATGCAAACGAAAAGACTCCAACAGTGAATAAGAATTTTTATGGTGGGAATATCGGTGGAGAAGAAATAAGAGGGGTTGAAAGGAGATAACTCGTCGGAGAAACGAGGGATTTTTGGAGAAGAAACGCAAGAACGTGCTAAGGGAAAGAGAGAGACGAGAGAGAGAGAGATAATGAGATGAATCTCAATTTTTAATATCCACTGAACTTTGTCTCCTTATTGCGGTGATTGAAAAATTGATGAGGCATGAACAACATAGCCTTCGGAGAACCCATAACAAATGTGTGGCACAAACCTAGGATGAGAGGAAATGTGGGCAATGAACTAACCCATAGAGTCCTTATATAGATGAATCCCATACTCCTATTCTTATTTGGAGAAGGTAGCAGCCTTAGTTTCCTTTTCTCAGCACCTGTCTTTAAGTTTTCCCGCTCCAGGGAGTAGAAATGCAATTTTTCTACCCCTTCATTTAAAGGAATGCCTCTCCAATTCCCACCAACTCTAACCTTAATATAAAACTCTTTATGGGGGAGAGTACCTGCCCAATTTTTCCAAGTCATATAACAATTCCTATTTTCATGGGATCCGATTTCTCTGGAAAGGAAACCACACATTAGGGTTTCTTGCTCCCAATGCAAGAGGCGGCGGCGGTTACTTGGTATGTATGGCCACAGGGGCAGCGAGTTCTTGGGATGGACAGCCACGCGCAGTGGCGCCGCCGAGGGGGCTGCGCAAGTTGCGCACGAGGCAGCATGCTCGGGCTTGGGAGGCGGTGGCCCTTGCGTACGCAAGGGCTGCTTTGGCCAAAGCTACTGTTTCGAGGGCTTCAATTCTGTTGATGATGGAATCGCTGACGATACAGGCATTGCGTGGATTGGTGACACAGGACTTGTCCTGAGTTGCTGGCACACGGGCTTGGAGGAAGATGACGCAAAGTGTGGTTGTATCGAAGCCGTTGTCTGCCATGGGGATGGAGTGGATGTGAGTTGGGGTTCCGATTAGAGGAATTCAGAGCCCCTTGGTGCTGGTTGCAGCGCCGATTCAGGAGGGTGACCATTTGCTGGTGGCATACCGTCACCTTTTGGGTGAGGATCGAAGTGCAGAGGGGGGCACAAACTGATGTTGGTATTGTCTGTGGGGGCAACCATACCGCGAGTTTCCCCTGAGCAATAACTTTGCTCGGGAATAGATTGGGGTGTTCGACCTCACCATCCACGGAATCTTCGTCAAATATGCGCTTCAGATCTCTATTTTTCTCATTTTTTGAATTCTGGACAGCAACTTTGAACTCGGAAAACTCGACGAGTTCATATTCTTCCACCATAATTTCATCGAAAATCAACCCTTTATCTTCATAGTTTTGTTGCACAGGAGTTGTATCAAATAAATCTTCATCTAGAATGAAAATACCTTTGTTTTCGTGATCAAAAGTAATTTGTACAGCAACTTCTGTGATCTGGATTTTGACGTTGTCATCATCGAATGCCGTGTCCAACCATGCTCGGACTTTGAGATTTGATAGGAGGCGATGTTTGAACTTTCTCAAACGCGAGCATGAATGCATGCCGTGGGAGAGACGACTTAAATCGTATTGAAGTCGCCAATATGCAACAGGATCGTCAAATCGTAAGAACGATTCGGTTGCCATGCTCTGATACCAAATGATGCAAATAGAAATTTGCAACGGTGAAAAGTATAATTTTGACAGTGGAAATATAGGTAGAGAAGAAGATAAAGGATGAAAGAGGAGAAGAGCGCGCCGGTTGCGCGGGATTTTGGAGAGGAATCGCAAGATCGCGCTAAGGGAAGGAGAGAGAAATCAGAGATAAACTCAATTTTTCATATAATCTGAACTATCCTTTTACACTAGACTACCAACCCCTTTATATAGGAGGGGTGGAATTACAAAAATAGAAAGTGAATCAAATTTAAAATCCCACTCGATCCTAATAGACTCTAATTGATTTGAATCAAAATTCAAATCTACCTCTATCCTAATTTGACTCTAGTTCGAAATTCGAAATTCAAATTTAAAATTTACTGACTAATTTGAGATCACACGCGATCTCTTTTATTGAAATAAAAATTGCCACGACTCAAATAAACATAAATAAAATTAACGGATAAAATTCAACCCTATTAGTTAATTCCGTGCTGCATCAATATCTCTAGTATAGTGGCAGTCTACCTCAATATGTTTTGCTCTTTCATGAAATGCAGGATTATTAGCGATGAATAGCATTGCTTGATTGTCACATTGTAGTTGCATGGGTAGAGGTACATCTATATGCAAATCTTCTAACACAGCTCTAACCCACATCATCTCTGTACTTGTTTGTGCCATGGTCCTGTACTCAGATTCAGCACTAGATCTAGTCACCACTGTTTGTTTCTTGCTTTTCCAAGAAACCAAAGAACTGCCAACAGACATTGCAAAACCTGAAGTAGACTTCCGATCCTTAAGGTATCATGCATAATCCGCATCAGCACATGCAGAAACAGAGATACTTGTTTCTTTCCTGAACAGTAGTCCTGCACCTGGAGACGACTTTAGATATCTCAGTATCATGTATATGGCATCCATATGTACTTGTCTGGGTTGTTCCATGAACTGACTCACCCGACTTACTGCAAAAGCGATGTCAGGTCTAGTGATAGTAATATAGAGAAGCTTTCCTACCATCTGTCTATATCTTCTCCTGTCAACCTCATCCGTATCATCACTATATAACTTCATGCTAGGATCCATGGGAGTAGTCGAGGGTCGACAGTCAATCATACTCGTCTCAACAAGCATGTATGTAATATACTTCCTTTGGGTCATCACAAGACCCTGCGCATTCCTAGTAAATTCCAACCCCAGAAAATATCGTAGGGCACCAAGATCCTTAGTAACAAATTGATGGCCTAGAAATGCTTTTGCCATCTTATCCCTTGTGTATCATCTTCCGTAACAAGTATATCATCAACATAAACCACGATAACAACAATACCTCTGGGAGTCTTCTGAACAAACAAAGAATGATCTGCATTTGATCTTTTGAACCCTTGCTTCTGAATTAGATCAGAAAGTTTCTGAAACCACGCAGTATTCGGAAATGCGGTCCATGCGGCCGCATATGCGTATTCGGTCACTTGACCGAAGCGCATAAGCCATATGCGGCAATATGCGATCAAAACGCATATGCGGTCCGCATATGCGGCTGCATATCTACAAGGATTCATGTTAATCCATGGCATGTTGATGACACATTAACTCGATTTTTTTTAGCAACTCTAATATCATCATTTGCATTGATGCATCTTTTCATTATTCTCGTATATGTTGTATTTGTGAATATAATCTAGGATAATTTTTTCTCTCATCCATTTTTTTTCATTGTTCTCAACAATTATTAATGAATTGTTTACTGCTTTTTGAATTTTCTATATAATGAAATTCATTCTAATTCATCAAATAAAACATGAAATAATTAACTAACATTCTGACACTTTACATTTTTGTGTTTCTAATAAATTTTATATGCAAACAATCTTCCCCTATATTTTGTGTCAACATATTTTATCCCTTGGAGATACATATATGTGTATAATTTTGGGTGTATGTACCTATGATTATTCTTTAGCTTTTGTTATCTATAGGATCTATATATACATTAAAGGTTTTCTTATAGAATTATGTATTCCCTGTTGTATCCAATTTTGTATGTATATATATGCATTAAATTCAAAATACACACTAAAAAATAATCATATATCTTATTGATTATATTATCTTATTTGAAATTTTTGATTTTGAATTTTGTTAGGTCATCAACTTATATATATAAACACATTTTATTGTTTATTTTATAATATTTTAAATTAAAATATTATAAACCGCATGAACCGCATATACTTCCATATACTCCTCCACATATCCGCTTACTCGCTTTAGACCGCATGACCGAACGAATACCGCATACCGCATTTCTGAACCTTGAAACCACGTCCGCGGGCTTTGTTTAAGGCCATATATTGCCTTGTGAAGTCTACACACCATCTGACTCTCCCCATCAGCAGTAAACCACAAAGGTTGCTGCACGTAGACTTCTTCCTGCAGATCCCCATACAAAAAGGCATTCTTAACATCAAGCTGAAACAATGGCCAATTACATACCACAGGTCCACAGCAACTAAAAGGACAGTAGAGTGGAATGACGCGCAACTGGAGAGAATGCGTCCATATAATCCACGTCGTATGTTTGAGTGAACTCGCGTGCCACTAGCCTTGCTTTGTAAAGATCAAGGCTGTCATCTGCATGATATTTGACAGTAAATACCCATTTACAACTGACAACAGAGGCTCCTGAGGGAGCAGAAACCAAGATCCATTCCCCGCGACCGCAAAACAGCCATTTCCTCCTCCATGGTTGAATGCCAGCAGCTCTCCTTCAATGCATCCTGATAATTCCGTGGTATTTCCATGGTAGATAAGGCCACAGCGAACCGCTGAAAATCACCGGTGAGGCGATGGAATGAAACCTGTGAGGCAAGTGGATAGGATGCACGGGTACGCTTCTTCTTCCATAAGGAAATAGGTACATTCAAATCATCAACAACCATACTCGTCGATATGCTACTCTCCTGCAAAGATCCCTGCACTTGCACATCTTCAGACCCATCGTTAGTAATATTACATGGACAAACCTGAGGTGTGGTGGATGATTGACGAGTTCCATGAGCAGGGACATGACGATGGGTATAAAATCTCAGTAAAGGTGGCACAAGTGGATGTAGAGGTGGTGGTTGTGGTGGTGGTGGTGGTGGTGGTGGAACAGTAGGAACTGGTATGAGAACAGACGGACGCATAGGAGATGGTGGCACATAAATCTCATCATCAGTAGTGAAGGAAGTCAACCTATCACCTGCAGGGGAGAAATACATCACAGACTCAAAGAATGTGACATCAACACTGACATAATATTTCCTGTTCAAAGGATCATAGCATCGGTAACCCTTCTGAGTGCGAGAGTACCCAACAAACACACACTTGACAGCCCTAGGTGAGAGCCTATCAAGTCCTGGAGAGAGCTAATGGACGAAACACGAAAGTAACCAAGCCAAAGACACGAGGAGTAAGGGAGAATAATTCCTTGTCAGGGAAGACAATTGAAAGAGGAACTTTCTCACCTAAGACAGAGGATGGCAAACGATTCACCAGATAACATGCCATAAGTACAGCATCACCCCAAAAGGAAATGGGTGCGCAACTCTGGATAAGTAGAGTCCGAGTGATATCAAGAAGATGACAATGCTTTCTTTCTGCAACGCCATTTTGTTGGGATGTGTAAGAACAGGTTGTTTGATGGATAATACCTCTAGACAAGAAGAAGTGTGAAAGAGCACGAGTACAAAATTCCAAAGCATTATCCGTATGCACAATTTTCACAGTAGACAAAAAAACATTCTGCACTTCATTTATAAGATTTTTTATCACATCCCCTGCTTCAGATTTATTCTTCAACAAAAACACTCAGGGACACAACTCGAAGCCCAAATGTCAACATGAAATAATTCAAAAGGGGAGCTACTGCTCCGAGACTGGCGACTAAGGAAAGTAGATCTGTGATGCTTTCCCAACTGACATGCTTCACACTGAAAAGAATATCCTGGTGGGATCTGAGACAAGATATGATGCATCTTATGAAGAGGGAGGTGGCCAAATCATAGATGCCATGTGAATGGAGAGACTGGTCCACTAGACTGAGACGAGACATCAGCATAGGGAGTTCGGACCAAACGATAGAGACCATCCAACTCACAGCCACAGCCAATCACCCTGCCCGTAAGAATGTCCTGAAAAACAAGAGATGATGGGTCAAAAATAGCGCGACAGTGAAAATCCTTCATAATCTGACTGATAGATAAAAAATTCATCAAAAAAATCTGGAGCATGCAAGACATTCTGGAGACACGTAGAGGGTGTTAAATTGATCTCCCCCTGTCAAACGATGGGGGAATGGGTCCCATCTGCTATCAGACAAATCACCTCGGTGGAGCCTCCCTGTAGGATGTAAGCTTATCTTTGGCTCAACAAAGATGATGTGTCGCGCCAGAGTCCATAATCCATTCTGAAACATCAGATCTATGGCAAGAAGTAAAGGCATAAGCACTACCTGAGGTGCTAGCGGTGGCTAACGTACTAGCAGAAGCTGAAGCAGCTACGTCCGAGGGGCCTCCTAGAGAGTCAGTAGAGGCAGGAGACATGATATCTCGTAGCCTGGCAACAAGTTCCTCAAACCTCTGGTCTGAAGTAGATGTCTGTGGAGATGCAACATGCTCGGCTACACGCGCCGATGCCAGAAAATCATGCTTAGAATAGCATGTATCATCCGTATGACCTGGGCGATGATCGAATGTGCAGGGCAGACGAATGTGGCCACCTCTACCATGAGGTCCACGGCCACAGAAAGAAGTAGAGACTCATATGTCTCTGAAGGAGGCTGAGTAGTAGCAGTAAACGAGACTGTAATTCTGCTGAGCCTACGGTACACTTCCTCCATTGGAGGAATAGTGGAATCTGCAAGAATCTGCGAGCGAGCAGCATCATATTCAGGATCAAGTGCCGCTAGTAAGACCCCCACCATGGTAGCATTCTGAAATGCCTTCTGCTGCTCGGGAGTCGTCGTATGGGGAATGATGTTGTAGAGCTTCCCAAACATCCCTCGCAAGGATGTATATAACGAATGCAGAGGCCGGCCATTCTGCTTGACCGTAAATATGTCATGCTGGAGTTGAAGGATCTTGGTCTCATTTCGCATCTGCGAGTATGTCGCTGCAAGGATATCCCACATCGCCTTAGCAGTGGGCTGGTCGAGTACACCATTAGCAATCTCCATCGTCAGTGTGTCTGAAAGCCAGACTTTGGCATACAAATCATCGGCCTCCCATGAGGCATAAACCCCAGTTTTCTCTGTTGGCTCGTCTTCGGTAAGAATATGCTTTTTACCATTTGACTTCATGAGACTCATGAACTGCATAGCCCAGAGCTCATAGTTTGTCCCATCCATCTTGACAATGGATGCTAGACCTTTAAAAGTGCCTATGGAGGGCATCTAGACCTTCTTTCTGACATAGTTGCAGGAGATGTAGAACTAGGGTTTGTAGACCAAGGAACAAATGGCTACATAAACATCCAAAGATTTGAGTGCATATGTATACTTATGCACTCAAATCCATAGGAGAGGGGTTGCAGCGCCGGCGGCGAGAAAGAGGGAGGGGGAGGGGGTCGGTGCCGGTGGGAGAAAGGTAGGGAGAGGGGGCGGAGAGAGAGAGGTGGTGAGGAGAGGGCGACGGAGAAGGGAGGTCACGGGGCCGGCGACGGAGAGGAGAGAGAGAGGTGGTGGGGTCGGCGGCGGAGGGGATGGTGGGCGGTTAGGGTTTGGGCGACTAGGGTTTAGGGTGGTGGATCTGATACCATGTTGAAAGAAAAGAGTTGATTGTATTATTTCAGAGAACCCTAGGCTCTCTTATATAGAGAAGGCCTATGGGTAAATTACATAAGATGGATAAAATAAACTAAACATTACAGAAAAGATACATTGAGTCTAGAAATATCTCTACAACAACGATGTGTTCGATATGACCGATATGTGTGATATATGGGTCATAGATGATTGATATGTGATCTAAGTGTATTTTATAAGTTATTTAATATTATAAGAACTTGGATGAACTCCATTTCCAATATTGTTGAGATATTAGTTATCTTTATTATTGTTTTCTTCTCTCCTATTTCTTTTTCCTTCTTTCTGTAATTTGTCCAATAGGTTCCTCTCCTATATAAGAGAACCCTAGGGCCTCTCACAATGAAATTCATTCTTTTCCCATAGCATGGTATTAAAGCGACGGTCCCAGATCGGAGTTCCCATATCTCACCCTAACCCCATCCCTCCATCCCCGCGCCGTCGACGCTGCTCCAGGTCGCCAGAATCGACACTCCAGGCCGTTGGCAGCCACCAGGTCGTCGCACGCAGGATGCCCAGGCCACCGCAGCGCAGCCAAGGTCGTCGACCAGGCTGTAGCGGGCTGCCCAGGCCACCGCCTCCGGCCGCCCAGAACGCCATGCAGGCTGCCCCAGGCCCTCCCAGGCCATCGCCGACTCTCCCGTGCGCATCCACGCCCCTCCGCGGCTCGATCTGCAGTCTGATTAGGTCTTGTTAACGCATAGTAGTTTATGTGTGTCTCTTTGTTATTTTTATTTTTCAGTTGTATGCTTTATGCAATTTACCCATAGGCTACTCTCCTATATAAGAGAGCCTAGGACTTATGGAATAAACAATTCGTTCACTTTTCCCAACATGGTATCAGAGCGACGGTCCTAGACCGGAGTTCTCGAAACCCTACCCTACCCCACCCGCCGGCCTCTCTTTCTCTCTCCCTCTCATCGACGCCGCCGGGGCTCACCGCAGTCGCACCAGCACCCTCGTGCGTCGGTGCTGCTACTCCTACGCGCCTGCGCGAGTGCGCTAGCGCTCCTGCGCAAGTGCGCAAGCCTTCCGCGCTGCGCCTCTGCCGCGCACTGCGCGAGTGCGCCTCCTCTGCGCGCTGCAGCCCCCTGTGCCTGTAGCCCTCTTTGTGCGCGATCCAGCACTGTAGCCCTCTTCGCGCGCGATCCAGCACTGCGGGAGTGCGCCTCCCCTGCGTTGTAGCCTCCTCGCCTGCGCGCTAGTCTTCCGCGCGCCGCACTCTTCGCGCGCGATCCAGCATGCGACTGCTTCCTGTGACTGCACGTGCTCCCAGTTGCGTGTGCGCGTGCTCCTTGCGCGCGTGTGCGTGTGCTAAGCCCTAAGCCCTAGGGCGCACACCTTCATCTACATGGGTTTAGTTGCTTGAGGTCTACACGTGCAACTAAACCCGTCTATGTCATTGTAGACAATCTCATCCTCTGTCAATCGCTCCAGTCTTCAGTCTCCAGTATGTCAGAAAGCAAGGTGGATATCCCATCTATTGGCGCCTTTTGTGGTCTAGCGCCTATTTTAAAGATGGACGGTACAAACTATGAACTGTGGGCAATGCAGTTCATGAGCATGATGAAGTCAACGGGTAAGAAGCACATTCTTACCGAACCAGAGCCTGCTGAGAAGACTGGAGCCAATGCCTCTTGGGAGGCTAATGACGCATACGCCAAAGTTTGGCTATCTGGTACATTGGTAATTGAGATTGCTAATGACATTCTACATCAACCCACGGCCAAGGATATGTGGGACATTCTGACAGCTACATATTCGCAGGCAAAGAACGAGACAAAGATTTTGCAACTCCAGCATGATATATTCACTACAAAGCAGAATGGTCGCCCTCTACATTCTCTCTACACATCACTGAGAGGGATGTTCGAGAAGCTCTACAGCTTCATGCCCCTGACAGCCACGCCAGAACAGCAGAAGACATACATGAACACAACTATGGTGGGCGTGTTCCTTGCTGCACTCGATCCAGAGTATGAGGTGGCACGATCCCAGATCTTGGCCGACTCTACTATTCCTCCCATGGAGGAAGGTTTCCATAGACTGAGTCGGATCACAGTTCCTTCCGCAGCCACAAATCAGAATACTTCAGCCATGGCAGCCAACAGGGGTCGCGGATTTCATCATCAGAGCCGTGGACGTGGACCCCGTGGAAGAGGAGGCCGCACTCGGCCAACATGTACTTACTGTCATCGCGTTGGACACAATGAAGACACATGCTACTCGAAGCATGGATTTCCTGCATCTGCACGAGTCGCTGAGCAGATAGAGCCTCCATCTGCGGCTACTTTGGATCAGCGGTTCGATGATATGGTTGCCCGTCTGAGGGGTATTATTCCCCCATCTGGCCCAAAACCTACTACTGAAGGTTAATCTGATGCTGTTGCTTCTGCCTCTGCGTCGACCAGTGCTTCAGGTAGCATACTTGCATTTACCAGTAGTAGATCAGATTCATTACCGTGGATTATGGACTCGGGCGCTACACATCACCTATGTGACGATCAGAGTTTACTTACAGGATACTCTCAGATTCCTCCAGGCCGAACAGTAGTCATTGCCAATGGTACACATTCCCCCATCACTGGTCAGGGGGAGATTAGATTGACATCTTCTATGCAGCTCAAAATATGCTACATGCACCTGACTTTTCAATGAATTTGTTGTCAATTAGTCAGATTACGAAGGATCTACATTGTCGGGCAATTTTTGATCCATCTTCTCTTATTTTTCAGGACATCCATACGGGCAACGTGATTGGTCGTGGCTATGAGCAGGGAGGCCTCTACCGCCTGAATCAGACTCCACTCGCTGGAACCTCATCCCTTCCCACTGGACCAGTATCTCCTTTATTGTGGCATCTGCGCTTTGGACATCTACCGCTTCAAAAGTTGCGTCGTGTGTTACCCCAGGGTCTTCCTCACACACCTATCCAATGTGAGACGTGTCAGTTGGGAAAGCATCACAGGTCGACCTTTCCCAGTCGTTTAGGTCGGAGTAGTACCTCCAAGTTCGAGTTATTTCATATTGATGTCTGGGGTCCGAGTCGTGTACCTGATCATCAGGGACACAGATTTTATATAGTTTTTGTGGATGACTTCTCTCGTGTGTCATGGGTATTTTTGATGAAAAATAAATCTGAAGCAGGCAATATTATTATCCATTTTCAGAATGAAATTCAAAATGTTTTCTCCACATCTGTGAAGTTTGTGAGAAGTGATAATGCCCTAGAACTGTGCACTCATGTCCTTGCCAACTATTACTCCTCAAAAGGGATTATTCACCAAACATCTTGTGCTCATACCTCTCAACAAAATGGAATTGCTGAAAGGAAACATCGCCATCTTCTTGATGTCACAAGATCACTTCTTATACAGAGTCATGTTCCCTACTCTTACTGGGGTGATGCAGTTCTCATTGCATGTTACCTAATCAATCGTATGCCGTCCTCTGTCTTGGATGAACAGATTCCGTTTTCCCTTATCTATCCTGGGAAGGATCTGTTCTCTCTTACTCCCCGTGTGTTTGGTTCAGTTGCCTTTATCCATCAGTTGTCTCCTGCGACTGACAAGCTCTCTCCTAGGGCTGTCAAGCGTGTCTTCGTTGGATACTCCAGAACTCAAAAGGGGTACAAGTGTTTTGATCCTCTGCGTCGGCGGTATATGGTCAGTGCAGATGTTACATTTTTTGAAGCTGTAATGTATTTTTCAGCCTCAGGTGATCAGCAGCTACCTCCTCTGCCTACCGATGCCATATACATGACACCACCACCTCCAGCACCGTCACCACCGCCTCTAGCACCGTCACCACCACCACCACCGTCACCACCACCACCAAAAATCCCTGTCTCACCACTACCGTTCCATTATACCCGTAGGCATCCTCCCGCTCATGGTCATGACTCGTCTCCTAGCTCGCCTATGGTATGTAATGAAGATACTTCTATCGATGGATCTAGTGATATTTGTGAGCAGGATATGTTGCAGGGGCCAGATGAGGACACAGCTGATTTAGATGTTCCTATTGCTATACGCAAATCGAAGAGGAGTTGTGTTACATATCCCTTGTCAGTTGCTGTGTCATTTGAGCGATTGTCTGGGGATTCCAGGAACTTTGTTGTGGCCCTGTCAGCTGTAGATATACCACGGAATTATCAAGATGCTCTGCAGGACAGTAGATGGCGGTTAGCAATGGAGGAAGAAATGGCGGCACTTCAATCTAGAGGAACTTGGAGTCTAGTTCCTATACCTCTAGATGTGACCCCGGTGAGCTGTAAGTGGGTGTTTACGGTGAAGCACAATGCAGATGGTTCTATTGACAGATACGAGGCACGCCTTGTTGCACGTGGTTTTACACAGACATACGGGGTGGATTACCTTGATACATTCTCACCAGTAGCCCGTCATTCCACTCCCCGGATCTTGTTGTCAGTCGCAGTTAATCGAGAGTGGCCGCTGTATCAGTTGGATATGAAGAACGCGTTCTTATATGGAGATCTGTAGGAGGAAGTCTATATGCAACAGCCACCCGGTTTTGCTGTTGAGGGGGAGTGTTCCAAGGTGTGCAGACTTCATAAGGCTATCTATGGCCTTAAGCAGAGCCCCAGAGCATGGTTTCAGAAGCTTTCAGAACTCTTTGAAAAACAAGGATACAAACGCTCCAATGCTGATCATTCCTTGTTTGTACAGAAGACTTCTAGAGGTATTATTGCAATTATGATTTATGTAGATGACATCTTGATTACAGGAGATGATGAGCAAGGCATAAAGCAGGCGAAAGAAAAGCTGGGAAGCGAATTTGTCACTAAGGATCTTGGAGTCCTTAGATATTTTCTGGGACTGGAATTTGATAGAAATCCGTATGGATTAGTAATGTCGTAGAGGAAATATGTTACAGATCTGTTGAGTGAAACAGGTATGCTTGGGTGTCGGCTTGCTACGACACCAATGGATCCCAGCATGAAGCTCTATGATGATGACACAGAGGAGGTGGACAGGAGAAGATACAGAGAACTGGTAGGCAAACTGTTGTATGTCACGATCACTAGATCCGATATATCATTTGTAGTGAGTCGTGTGAGCCAGTTCATGGAGCAACCATGTCAGGTTCATATGGATGCAATACATATGATTCTTAGATATCTCAAATCATCTCCAGGTGCAGGTTTGCTATTCAAGAAAGGAAAGGGGATTTCTATCTCAGCATGTGCGGATGCAGACTATGCAAGATGTCCCAAGGACAGGAAGTCCACCTCAGGGTTTGTTGTCTATGTAGGAGATGCTCTAGTCTCATGGAGGAGCAAGAAACAGACGGTGGTAGCTAGATCTAGTGCTGAATCCGAATATAGGGCTATGGCCCAGGCTAGCACAGAGATGATGTGGGTGAAGGCTGTACTTACAAACCTATGTCTAGATGTACCACTTCCTATGAACTTGGAATGTGATAATCAGGCAGCCTTGTTCATTGCAAACAACCCAGCATTCCATGAGCGGACCAAGCATATTGAGGTTGACTGTCACTTCATACGTGACATGATTCAGAAGGGGTTCATTGCTACATATCATGTTGCCTCAGAGAATCAAACTGCTGATATATTCACCAAGGTATTACTACGAGGCCCATTCCAGAAGTGTGCGTCCAAGCTGAGCATGATTGATATCTATGCTCCATCTTGAGGGGGAGTGTTAACGCATATAGTAGTTTATGTGTGTCTCTCTGTTATTTTTATTTTTCAGTTGTATGCTTTATGTAATTTACCCATAGGCTACTCTCCTATATAAGAGAGCCTAGGGCTTATGGAATAAACAATTCGTTCACTTTTCCCAACAGGTCTGATTTTGACCGGAGAACGTGATTTCAGACCTCTAAATCGTGTTTTCCGAACCTAGAGAGCAGCGACGATTGATGAGGATGGTTGTATGAGTCTACATACAACCAATCCTCCGTATGATCGTGTAGACTCGTTCCCATCGCTGTAGTCCCCAGTTGAGTTTCGTTTTTCGGCTATTTTTCTGTCATGTCAAAGAATAAGGGTGATATTTTTTTCATCCGGAGCCTTTAAAGGTCCGGCTCCCATCGCTAAGATGGATGGGACCAACTATGAGTTGTGGTCCATACAGTTTCTCACCCTCATGCAGTGCAACAACAAGGAGCACATCCTGATAGGTCTAGAGCCAATGGATAAGACTGGGGCAAATACTTCTTGGAAGCAAGATGACGCATATGCTCATGTTTGGCTATGTGGGACACTTACCACAGAGATAGCCAATGATATTCTGAACCAGCCCACCGCCAAGGCGATGTAGGACACTTTGGCTTCCACCTATGCTCAAGCGAAGAATGAGGCCAAGATTCTTCAGTTACAGTTTGACATCTACAAGGCCAAGCAGCATGGTCGTCCTCTGCACGTGTACTACAATTCACTCAGCGGTATGCCTACTACGACATCTCTTGAGCAGCAAAAGGCATACAGGAACTCCACGATGGTCGGAGTTTTCATGGTCAGCCTTGATACAGGGTATGATGCAGCACGTACTCAGCTTCTCACCAGAGCTACCATACCTCCCATGGAAGAGGCTAATAGCCGACTCGTCCAGATTATCATGTCTCCTATGGCCACTCCCCAGCCCTCGTCCGCTATGACCATTTCTCGTTGACGAGGAGTGACGATCCAGTCTAGAGGACGCACTCCTCGTGGTAGAGGAGGTGGACGTGTGCGTGGCCCTTGCACCTTTTGTCGTCGACTGGGACATGCAAAGGATACATGTTATCAGGAGCATGGATATTCTATTTATGGTCGCGTGGCTGAACATGTTGAGCCTTCAGATACTCTTGCTTCCCATCAAACCCTCGCATGGATGATATCGTCTCTTGCATTCGAGAGATTATGACTCCTACTGCAGGAACCTCAACTACAGATACAGCAGCCGCAACCAGGGCCTCTTCAAGCTCCTCAGGCTTCGCTTATTCATTCACTGGCAGTAATGGTGCATGTGAAGATATTTGTATTTTCATATTTCATATGTGTCTCTTTCTTATTCTCTTTTTCTATTTTCTATTTTATGTAATTTACCCATAGGCCTCTCTACTATATAAGAGAGCCTAGGGTTCTCAGAAATAACAACGCTCTTATTTTTCTCCAACATGGTATCAGAGCGGCGATCCTAGACCGAGGCTCTCGAATCCCGAAAAACCCTAACCCTACCTCCAGCCCTCTCCTCGCGCACGCGCGCGCGCCGCCGCCTCCTCTCTGGCACCGCAGCCTTGCGCCTCTCCCCAGCAAGGCCCGCGCGCACACCTCACACGCATCGTTCGCCTCGCGCGCACAGCGTGCTCGTCTCGCGTGCACCGCGTGTTCACCTCGCGCACCTCGCGTGCTGTCTCGCGCTCGCGCGCCGCCTCAGCTTCGTCAGTTGGTTGATGGGTTGGTGTGCATGAGTCTACACGTGCACCCAAACCCATATATGTCTGTGTAGACACACAAACGTTGATTTCTTGCACCCATATCAGTCTTCTTTCGGCAATATGTCTGAGAACAAGGTTAATGTACCCGCCACTGGCGCATTCAGAGGTCCAGCGCCTATTGCGAAAATGGAAGGGACAAATTATGAGCTCTGGGCTATGCAGTTCATGAGCCTGATGAAGTCGAATGGTAAGAAGCATATTCTTACCGAAGAGGAGCCGGTGGAGAAGACTGGGGTGAATGCCTCGTGGGAGGCGGATGATGTGTATGCCAAAGTCTGGCTATCTGGGACATTGACGATAGAAATCGCCAACGATGTATTACATAAGCCCACGGCTAAGGCTATGTGGGATATTCTATCGGCGACATATTCGCAGGCACGGAACGAGACCAAGATACTTCAGCTGCAACATGATATTTTTACAGTCAAGCAGAATGGGCGCCCCCTTCACTCGTTGTACACATCCCTATGAGGGATGTTTGAGAAGCTCCATAGCTTCATGCCGCTGACGGCCACTCCTGAGCAGCAGAATACGTACAGGAATGCTACAATGGTAGGTGTATTCCTGGTTGTCCTTGATCCATAATACGATGATGCCCGGTCTCAGATTCTTGTTAACGCTACTATTCCTCCTATGGAGGAAGCTTTTCGCCGACTGAGTCGAATTACTGTCCCAAGCTCGACTGCCAGCCAGACACCTTCAGCGATGGCAGCCTCCAGGGGTAGAGGTGTCTCCTCCACCTTTCGTGGTCGTGGCCCCCGGAGTCATGGGGGTCGGATTCGTCAACCATGCAGTTATTGTCGTCGCCCTGGTCACTCCGAGGATACATGCTACTCTAAGCATGGCTTTCCTGCATCGGCTCGGGTAGCAGAACAAGTTGAGTCTCCTGCACCTTCCTCGTTGGACCAGCGATTCGATGATCTTGTTGCCAGACTGAGGAATATCATGCCTCCTAATACAGCTCCTGGAGATCAGTCAGATGTGGTCGTCTCTGCCTCTACCAGTTCACCTGCCACAGCCAGTACTTCAGGTAGTTCTTATGCTCTCACCTCTTGTGATGGATCTATGATTACAAACTGGGTTATGGATTCTAGAGCGATACATCATCTCTGTGGGGACAAAGAGCAGCTCACTTCATATAGACCGGTCTCTTCAGGACGAACTGTGGTGATAGCCAATGGGACACATTCCCCGATCACAGGACAGGGGGAGATTAACTTGACACCTTCCATGAGATTGCAGAATGTGTTATATGCTCCCGATTTCTCTATGAATTTACTGTCCATTAGTCAGATTACAAAGGATTTAAACTGTCGAGCTATTTTTGACTCATCATCTCTTGTTTTTCAGGACATACCCTCGGGCAAAGTGATTGGCTATGGCTGTGAGCAGAATGATCTCTATCGTCTGGTCCATACTCCTTATGTCGGTGCATCTCTCCATTCCACAGGATCAGACTCTCCATATACCTGGCATCTCCGTTTTGGTCACCTCCCTCTTCAGAAGATGTGTCATGTTTTGCCCCAGATTTCTCCGAAGTCGTCCTTCCAATGTGAAGTGTGTCAGTTGGGAAAGCATCATCGGTCTACTTTCCCGAGTCGTCAGAGTCGGAGCAGTAGCTCCTTGTTCTAGTTAGTCCATATTGATATTTGGGGTCCAAGTCGTGTTCCTGACCACCAGGGACACAGATTCTATCTGGTTGCAGTAGATGATTTTTCTCGCTTGTCTTGGGTGTTTTTATTGAAGAATAAATCTGAAGCAGGAGATGTGATTCAAATGTTTATCAATGAAGTTCAAAATATTTTCTCTTCTTCTGTGAAAGTTGTGCGTTCTGACAATGCATTGGAGTTTTGTACTAGAGCTCTGTCCTTATTCTTTTCATCTCGTGGTATAATTCATCAAACTTCATGTGCTTACACTTCACAACAAAATGGTGTTGCAGAGCGGAAAAATCGCCATCTATTGGATATCACTAGAACCCTACTTATTCAGAGTCATGCTCAACGCTCGTTCTGGGGTGATGCGGTTCTCACAGCTTGCTACTTAGTAAATCGCATGCCCTCGTCTGTCTTGGGTGAGAAAACTCCTCTCTCTATAGCCTTTCCTGAGAAGGAGTTGTTTTCTCTTCCACCCCGTGTCTTTGGTTGTGTTTGTTGTGTCCATCAGTTGGTGCCAGGTCTTGATAAGCTCTCTCCCGGGGCTATCAAATGTGTGTTTGTAGGATATTCCATGACACAGAAGGGATATCGTTGCTTTGATCCGCTGCGTCGAAAATATTTTGTTAGCGCCGACGTCACATTTTTTGAATCTGTGATGTTTTTCTCTCCTACTGGTGACAGAATGACTACTTCTCATTCTGATAGTGAGGTCTTCATGCCACCTCCTCCTATGAGTCAGTTACCTTCTATGCCATCTCCACCACCACCTCCTGTCATACCTTCACCTCCACCTTTACCAGCTCCAGTAACCATTGTCCCCCCGTTACCAAAGTACTATACTCGTCGGTCCTCCTCTGCTCAAGGTCATGGTCCGTCATCCAGCAGCCCTCAGGTTGGTTCTGATAACTTGATTTCTAACGATGAGTCTGAGGATCTATCGATACATGGAACACAACAGGATGATGATCATGGAGATTTGGACGTGCCTATCGCTATTAGAAAGCAGAGGCGTACTTGTGCTTCCTATCCACTTGCTTCCCAGGTCTCTTTTCATCGTCTTACAGGCAATTTCCAGAGATTTGCAGTAGGTCTATCTGCAGTAGAAGTTCCACGCAATTATCAGGAGGCACTACAAGATAGCAAATGGTGTCTCGTTATGGAAGAAGAAATGGCCGCGTTGCAGTCCCGTGGAACATGGACACTTGTTTCTCCTCCTCCCGGAGCGTCTATTGTTAGTTGCAAGTGGGTGTTTACTGTTAAATACCATGCAGACGGAAGCCTTGATCGGTACAAGGCAAGGCTCGTGGCACATGGTTTTACTCAGACCTATGGAGTTGATTACTTGGACACGTTTTCTCCAGTTGCTCGACATTCTACTTTACGTGTCCTTCTTTCAGTTGTTGTAGCACGTGATTGGTCGTTATTCCAGCTTGACGTGAAAAATGCATTTTTATATGGAGATCTACAAGAGGAGGTCTATATGCAGCAGCCTCCAGGGTTTGCTGCTGAGAGGGAGTGTCAACAGGTGTGTAGACTCCATAAGGCAATTTATGGCCTTAAACAGAGTCCTAGAGCGTGGTTTCAAAAGCTTTCAGATCTGATTGAACGATAGGGATTCAAGAGGTCAAATGTAGACCATTCCTTATTTGTGAGAAGACGTCTAGAGGTATTGTTGTTATCATGGTGTATGTTGATGATATTGTTGTTACAGGAGATGATGAGCAGGGAATCAAGATGGCGAAAGAATTTCTGGGCAGTCAATTTGTAACTAAGGATCTGGGCACTCTAAGGTATTTCTTGGGGTTGGAATTTGCAAAAAATGCACAGGGTCTTGTGATGACCCAAAGAAAGTATGTTACAGATATGCTTGCAGAGACAGGCATGATTGGATGTCGACCTTCCACGACTCCTATGGATCCTAGCATGAAGCTATATGATGATGATACAGATGAAGTCGATAAGAGAAGATACAGAGAGATGGTAGGAAAACTCATTTATGTTACAATTACCAGATCGGATATTGCATTTGCAGTGAGTCGAGTGAGTCAATTCATGGAGCAACCTCGACGGTACATATGGACGCAATATATATGATATTGAGATATCTAAAATCATCTCCAGGCTCAGGATTACTATTCAAGAAAGGAGACACACTCTTTGTATCCGCATATGCAGACGCGGATTACGCAGGTTGTCCTAAGGATAGGAAATCGACTTCGGGATTTGCAATATTTGTTGGCACTTCTCTCGTTTCTTGGAAAAGCAAGAAACAAACTGTTGTAGCAAGATCAAGTGCCGAGTCCGAATACAGGGCTATGGCTCAAGCAAGTACAGAAATGATGTAGGTCCGAGCAGTGCTATGTGATCTACATGTAGAGGTTCCTCTACCCATGGAGTTACACTGTGATAACTAGGTTGTCTTATTCATTGCAAACAATCCTGTGTTCCATGAGAGAACAAAACATATTGAGGTAGATTGCCACTACACCAGAGACATGATTCAGAAGGGCCTGATCTCTACTTCCCATGTCAGCTCTGGAGAGAAAACCGCGGACATCTTCACCAAGCCACTGCCCAGAGGATCATTTCAGAAGTGTTCATCCAAGCTGAGCATGATCGATATCTATGCTCCAGCTTGAGGGGGAGTGTGAAGATATTTGTATTTTCATATTTCATATGTGTCTTTTTCTTATTCTCTTTTTCTATTTTCCACTTTATGTAATTTACCCATAGGCCTCTCTACTATATAAGAGAGCCTAGGGTTCTCAGAAATAGCAGCGCTCTTATTTTTCTCCAACAGTGCAAATATGACAGAATGGATTATGGACTCCGGTGCTTCTCAACATCTTTGTGGAGACAGAGCACAACTGATGTCCTACAGGACCATACCACCTAGTAGATGGGTTGTCATTGCCAATGGCGACCACTTACCAATTATAGCTGACGCCATCTATGCATCTTCAGAATGTTTTATATGCTCCTGACATTCAGATGAATTTACTTTCCATTAGTTAGATTACTAAAGATCTGCATTATCATGCCATCTTTGATCCATCTTCTCTTATGTTTCAAGAATACTCACAGGCAGGGTGATTGGATGTGGTCGTGAGTAGCGGGGACTCTACAAACTGGTCCAACCCCCTCATGTTGGTGTTTCCACTATACCTACTGAACCAGTCTCTCCATTTCTGCGACACCTTCGTTTTGGTCACTTTCCTCTGCAGAAGCTATGTCATGTTCTCCCTCAGATTTCTACAAGATCCTCCTTTCAGTGTGAAGCATGCCAACTTGGGAAGCATAATCGCTCCTCCTTTCCATCCCGTCAGAGTCGAAGCAGTACCCACGATGATTTTTCTAGACTTTCTTGGGTATTTCTTTTGAAGAATAAGTCTAAGGTTGGATCTGTGACCAAATATTTTATTAATGAAATAAGGAATATTTGTTCTGCTAAGGTCAAATATCTTCGCACTGATAATACCTTAGAATTCTGCACCATACAGCTTTCTGAGTTTCTTAGATCTCTTGGCATTATTCACCAGACCTCATGTGCATATACTTCTCAACAGAACGGTGTTGCCGAGCGCAAACACCGTCTGTTACTTGATGTGACCAGAACCCTGTTGATACAGAGTCGTGCTCCTCACTCTTAATGGGACGATGTTGTCCTTACTGCATGTTATTTGATGAACCGCATGCCCTCATTTATGTTAGGAGAGAAGAATTCTTTCTCGATTGCGTTTCCCGAGAAGGATCTTTTCTCCCTTACAACTCGTGTATTTGGATCTGTAGCGTTTGTTCATGATGTCTCCCCAGGTCGTGACAAGCTCTCTCCTAGAGTTGTCAAGTGTGTGTTTGTTAACTATTCTCGTACCTAGAAAGGGTACCGTTGCTTTGATCCGCTAAGGCAGAAGTACTTTGTTAGTGCTGATGTTACTTTCTTTGAGTTTATTATGTATTTTTCTCCTACAAGTGACAGACTAGCTCCATCTGACGATGAGAACTACATGCCTCCACCTCTTATTGTCGTTCCTCCGCCTCCCTCTACTCCTGTTCTACCACCACCTCCTCAACCACCACCACCACCTACACCCACTACTGCCTTTACACCTGCTCCTGTGACTCAGTTTTTGCCATGTATTTTTACTCGCAAGCCTCGCTCGGTTCCCTCTGCTCACAGGCCTTGCCCATCATCTAGCGCGCCTCAGGTATGCAATGAGCATATTGTTTATACTGATAGCACTATTGAGTTGTTTGTGCAGTAGGATTCTATACAAGATGAGCAGGTGCCCTCTCAAGAGGGGAACTCACAGGTTACGAACTTGGCAGATGACCTTGATGTACCAATTGTTCTACATAAGCCGAGACAAAAGTGTGCTACTTATCCTCTTACAGCCCAGGTTTCCTTGAGCAGGCTGTCAGGGGATTTCAGGAGATTTAACTTGGCACTATCAGTAGTGAAGATACCATGGACATATCGGGAGGCTCTAAAGGATAGTCAGTAGAGGTTAGCCATGGAGGAGGAGATGGTTGCGCTATAGTCACATAGTACGTGGAGTCTTGTTTGCTCCAGTCGATGCATCTGTTGTGGGATGCAAATGGGTGTTCACTGTGAAACACTGTGCGGATGGCACCGTGGATCGCTATAAGGCGAGACTTGTGGCACGTGGGTTCACCCAGACATATGGGGTGGACTATCAGGATACTTTGCAGTTGCCGGACATTCTATTTTGTGTATTCTACTTTCTATTGTGGTGCCACGACGAGATTGGCCCCTTTATCAACTTGATGTGAAGAATTCCTTCCTCTATGGTGATCTGCAAGAGGAGGTCCACATCAGCAGCCACATGGGTTTGCTGCTGAGGGGGAGTGTCAGAAGGTTTGCAGGCTATCTATGGCCTTAAGCAAAGTCCAAGAGCATGGTTCCAGAAGCTCTCGGACTTGATAGAGCAGCAAGGGTTTGTGAGATCGACTGCTGATCACTCCTTGTTCATGCAGAGAACCCAGAGATGCACTACAGTCATTCTTGTTTACCTTGATGACATTATTGTTATAGGGGATAACAAGCAGGGCATTCAGGGTGCCAAGGACTTCCTAGGTCCGTAGTTTGTGAACAAGGACCTTGGACATTTACGTTACTTCCTTAGACTGGAGTTTGCCAGGAACCAACGAGGTCTTGTGATGACCCAGAGGAAGTACGCTATAGATCTTCTTTCAGAGACAGGCATGGCAGATTGCAGACCTACCACTACTCCTCTGGACTCGAGCATGAAGCTCTATGGTGATGATACTGAGGAGGTTGACAAGAGGAGGTACAAAGAGCTTGTTGGCAAGCTATTATATGTGACTATTATCAGGCCCGACATATCATTTGTCGTGAGCAAAGTAAGTCAGTTTACGGAGCAGCCCAGATAGGCACATATGGATGTAGTCCATATGATTGTGAGATACCTGAAGACTTCACCTGGTACTGGACTTCTTTTCAGCAGAGGCACATCTCTCCAGTTACAGCATGTGCAGATGCAGATTATGCTGGGTGTCCAAAGGATAGAAAGTCTATATCAGGCTTTGCTGTGTTCACAGGGAAATTCTCTTGTTTCATGGAAGAGTAAGAAGCAGACTAGGGTTGCCAGATCAAGTGTTGAATCAGAATACAGGGCTATGGCGCAGGCTAGTACAGAGATGATGTGGGTCAGATCTGTTCTTACTAACCTAACTATAGAGGTGCCTCCTCTCATGCATCTCCAATATGATAATCACGTTGCTCTTTTCATTGCCAACAACCCAGCATTTCATGAGAGGACGAAGCACGTAGAGGTGGATTGTCACTACACTCGTGAAATGATACAGAAGGGTATTATCACCACCACGCAAGTCAGCCCTGGAGACCAGACAGCATGTGTACAAACAAAGGCCCTTGAGAGAGGACCTTATTAGAGTTATTGTTCCAAGCTGAGTCTGATTGATATCTACGCTCGAGCTTGAGGGGGAGTGTTGAGATATTAGTTATCATTGTTATTGTTTTCTTATTTCTCATTTCTTTTTCCTTCTTTCTGTAATTTGCCCAATAGGTTCCTCTCCTATATAAGAGAATACTAGGGCCTCTCATAATGAAATTCATTATTTTCCTATAACAAAAATCTATAAGTCAGCAATCAACATTAACAATATGACGGATATGTGCGATATATGGGGTATAAATGACCAATATGTGTGATATAAGTGTGTATTGGTAGGTTATTTGTTGTTTTAATATCTTAGATGATATTAATTACTAAAAAAATGGTAAAAATGACTTTTTGAGCCATTTCCAACATTTCCACTAATATTGTCGATATATCCCTATATATTCTTTTCCGGGCAGACCGATATGATATCGATATTTCCTACCTTGTCGCACACAAGTCCTAATTGAATTAGGAATCATACATAGAGAAATTGATAATGAATACAATAATTGTTTTTATCATTAATAGTTTACATAAGAATATGTGAATGAGATTATTAGAATTTATTTAATATGGATATGGATTCATAATAATTAATATAATATGAATACGATTCATATTTAGTTTTAGACTTACGTAAATATGATTAACATGATTAACTAATGTTGATGTCAATTGATTCACATTCTTCATTAAATAATGTAAATTAGTTTTACATTTATTTTGGATAATAAATTGGATTCATTAAATAATAGGATGATTTTATAATTATTCCAAATAATTAATGATCATTATCTAGAGAGATAATTCCATAACTATTGAATACCAAGTCTATGGTCACAATCCCCTCCAAGTAACCCTTTGAGTAGAAGAGAGGGGACCAGATTTGTGAGCCTCGAAGAAGAGAATGTCCTTGCTCAATGCCTTACCTTAGTCATGCCCCCCTCCACAGGCCAATGGTGCCAAAAGTTCCAAGACCACACCAACAGTCACAAGAAAGCACCACCCATGGCAATTGCAGCGCCCACCCCTATACCACAAAAAAGGAGAGAAAAGGAAAAGGAGAGGAAAAATCTATAGGAAAATGAACAACAACCAAACAATGCTTAAGCTGCAACAATGGGGGTTGGGAATCACCAAGCTAAAACTCCCGACGGGCCCAACAAGTGGAGAAGATTTAAGGCAATGTGTGCCTCATCACTATTAGTCATTCAGTTGATAACCAAGTAGTTATTTGACTGCCAATTATCGTGTTCTTTGTCCTTTTCATCTAGAGGATCTTGAGTCAGGATGTATAGTTTCCATGGACAACCAATGAACACCATGAAAAATCGAAACCATAGTACATAATTTTCAGTGCCCTTAAGTTTGATAGTAGTGCCTTGTGCCATTATGTTTGTGGCCAATGGCTTTGTTTCAGTAGAGGAAGTAGGTGCCATGGTGGTCTTAAAGATAAAGGAGATTTTGTGATCGACTAAGTATGCATATGAGGACTAATAGATGCCCTAGAACTCATGCTTCAGACGTGCAAAAGGTCTGAAAAATGCGCTCCACAACAGTTCAGGAGAAAATCAAGGGCCTGACAGAAGCAGGGTGGCCCTGGGAGGTTGGCGACGGTCTAGGAGGCTCTGCCAGTGACCACGGAGACCCTGGAGGGTTGCTGATGGAGGATGCGGAGGCCCTGGAGGGCTGTTGCAGCATCTGTGGTTGCCCTATGGTTGCAACGACTACTAGCAGCACCCTAGGGAATGTTGTGGTGGCCCTGGAAAGGCTACAGCTGCTACTGTGGAGCCCTAGAGGCTGCTGGCAACGGCCCTAGCCCCTAGGGGTTTCTGCAGCAGGATCGACGCCCAAGGTGGTTGGCGGCAGCCCTAGGAGAGCCTGCGCGGGACCCTAGGCAAGTAAGAAGGGCCCCCGTCTAGGATGTTGCTCTGATACCATGTGGAGAAAAGAATGAATCGTTGTGTTTGCTTTATAGTTCTAAGGTCTCTTATATAGAGGTAAACCCTAGAGAACAAAAGGAAATTACAGAAAAGACCTCGAAGGATTATAGGACACAAATAAAGTCGAAAATACAACAACTCTAACATGCCCAAAATCTAAAGATCAGGCAACTCATCAAGAGATGAGTTTTCAAAGCGGTAGAGAGTTGATGTAGCATGAAATTCTTAATTATGGCAAAATTAGGACTTCGATTAATTTAGTATTTGTTGTACTTCTTTTAATCAAGATTTGTTGTATTTTAAATTTCATCAAATTAGAGTATAATTAGGGTTTTCCATCCAATTTAAGTCAACTGCAAATTTATTTTATTTAAATAAGTTTAGTAATTTTAGGGATTCTAATTAGGTGTATTGAGGTTTCTATTAGTAGTTATTTATTTAATTTTATATCTCCGCCCCTTTATATAAGGGAGCTAAGAGTCATTGTTTGACGGCACTTGAAGTTAAATAAAAATTTAGAGTTTCTCCAATTATCCATTTCTCCCTTTCCATCTTTCTCCCATGTGTATCCCCGCACTTCTTCCCAAACACCCCATACAATAAACGTATTCTTCCTCTCCCTCCTCTGCCCTCTACTTTTTTCTCTGCCAAAACTCTAGTTTACACCACTAAACTGCATGTTTAGCACCCATCTCTAAACTGTAAAATTTACTTGCACATCTTGCAAAGATCATTGATTTTACTTGATTTCTTATGTACTTTTATATAAGAAGCCTTGACTTCGTCGATTCATGGGTTTCAAGCTTAATTCACCCACGTAGACCCCATTCTACTAAACTAGGTTGTGTTTTAGGTAAATAGGTAAATTACAGAATCCATAACCATTCTCCACCTCACCAACAATAAAACAATCAACTCATCTAAGGTTGACCAGAAGAATCTCTTCATCAGTAACTCCAGATGACCTCTCACGTCTATAGGGAGAAAACATAATGGAAAAGGGACCAGACTAACAAGAGTGTTGCAGGCAACCATAAATCAAAGGCCAGCCCATATAGATAGATGATCGATTGTTCTCCATGTGGCATGTGCAGAGAGGCTACACAAGCTAATACAAGCAAAGGTTTTGGTGGAGAAAATTTTTGAGGGTGAAGGAGGAAGAACACGACTGTTGCATGCGATCTTGGGGAAGAATGCGTAGAGATGTGCAGGGGAGAGAGACAACAGATGGGAAAGGAATAATTGGAGAAACTCCATCTTTTGATTTAACTTCAATTGCCTTCAAAGAACGACCCTTAGCCCCCTTTATATAGATGGATAGAGATATAAAAATAAATATATAACAAAAATAGAAACCTTAGTAAAAAATTACTCAATCTATTAACTAATTGGAGATCACATGCGATGTCATTAATTAAATAAAAATCAAAATCACAATTGCCTTAAATTGGATGGAAAATCCTAATTAAAAGTAAATTGGATGAAATAAAAAGTATAATAGACCTTGAATTAATTGAAGCACCAATTTTTCCTAATTTAGAACTTCGTGCTACATCATTTAGCCGTAAGAGGAAATTGTTATTCAGAAGTAATGTCTTAATATAGCTAGACTACCAAACAATGATCTAAAGCTAAGCCTACGAGAGTTATGTGTGATAGAACAAAAGAAAAGATGAATTTAGATGGTCGTATAAATGTGCTTAGGTACAAGAACTCCAAAGAGAAACATTCCATGGAGCCAAAAATGAAATTTGGCCACATAATTTGGCCTTTCGGATTTACTCCCAGCCATACAACAACAAAGTCTTCTCCCATATTAAGTAGGGTGGCTAAATGGATTTTTTTGCCTCCGTTCAGATTTATGTTGGGTCATTCTCGAACTTAGATCCAAGTCATTGTTGCAAAAGTCGGCCGACTAGTCGGCCCGACTATGCGACTCGGGTGGGTGCCCGACTCGAATAGGTCAAGTCGGACTATAGTCGCTTGAGCCCGACTAAGCGAGCGTATAGTCGGTCTAGGCGGCCGATTAATCGGTCGATTTCTGCATAGAGGATCCGAGATTCGGATCCGGGTAATGACTTAAAGGGTTACTGTTAAACAGTAGCCCTCCACTCCACTCGACACCCCCGACCCCTCCAGTGTGTGATACCCTCGAGGGCCCCGACCACGCGCCACCTTGCCGCCTCCAGTGCCTCGTCGGCGCCGCCTCCAGTGCCTCACTGCCCCCGCCGCCTCCATGCTCCAGCGCCTCACCGGCCCCGCCTCTAGCGCCTCGCCTCCCCCGCCTCCGGCGCCTCGTAGCCCCCACCTTTAGGTTAGGTTTTATTATTTTTTGTTTTTGCTTATATTTTGTTTTTGCTTTTCTTAGGTTGATCATGTTGAACTTAAATGTTGATATGTTATTGTTAGCAAATAACAATGTTAGGTAAGGTTTTCTTCAATTTTTTTTGCTTAGGTTGATCTTAGATGTTGTTGCTTAGATTTGCTTAGGTTGATGATGTTGAACTTAGATGTTAATATGTTCTTGTTACTTGTTAGCCAATAACAATCTTAGGTTAGTTTTCTTCAATTTTTTTTGGTTTTTGCTTAGGTTGATCTTCGATGTTATTACTTAGATTTGCTTAGGTTGATGATGTTGAACTTAGATGTTAATATGTTATTGTTACTTGTTAGCCAATAACAATGTTAGGTTAGGTTTTCTTCATTTTTTTGTTTTTCTTAGGTTGATCTTAGATATTATTCCAAATGTTTGTTAATTTAGATACTTGTTGTTCATTTTTTAAGCTCTTGAAAATATTAAAATTGCTAAAAATATGAAGATAAATGATAATATATGTATTAAAATTTGATTTATATATTAAAAATAATTAAAAAATTCAAAACCGACTAATGTCCGACTGAATCCGATTACTCTCCCGACTGCCGATTAATCCTTAGTCAGTAACCCTGCCGACCGAGTACCGACTGCTGACTTCTGCAACCTTGATCCAAGTAATTAAGATCCCTTCGGATAGTCTCCTTCTAACACTTCTTAGGCCTTCCTCACCCTCTCTTATCTGGTTCAACATCTCGAATCACGCATCTTCTAACCGGTACATCAACATACCTCCTTCGCAAATGGCCAAACCACCTTAAGCAGTTCTCTCTTATCTCATCCTTAATCGGAGCTACACCAACTTTCCTTCTGATCACGTCATTTGGAATCCAATCTTTTCATGTATGACCACAATTCCACCATAGCATTTCCATTCCTTCTATTATCATTCTCTATACATGTCTACGGTCCACATGCCAACATTCAGATCTATTAAGTATAGCATGTCTCACCGTTGCTTGTTACTACTTCTTTTGATTTTAAAAGGAATTCTCTTATCAAAAAGAATAGTTTAGGCTCCTCTACACTTTAACCAATCTGTATTTATTCTATAAGTGACATCTCCATCGATTTCTCCATCATGTTGCAAAATAGATCACAAATATCTAAAATAATCTTTCTTACGAATGTTAGCTACTCATATATTCACCTTGATTCGCTCACCGTTGTTTCCATCAAGTGTGCACTCCATATATTCACCGTCTCTAAGGCATGTCTCCAAATCTCAAGCTTCTAATTTACTATATCTTTGATCTCAAAGGATGCACTCGCTTAGGAACTAAGTTAGTTTCGGAGAAAAAAATCAGTACTCACAGTATTTTCCATGTTTTCATGATGAGAAGTTTCCAGCACGAGGTGATGAGAAGATGAAGCATCAACAACAGGATCAGCTTGAGCCAAACTCTTCACATCATCCACAGATTCTAAGGCAATATGCTTTACAGAAGCATGCTGGAAATGTTCTTTGGCCCTATCTTGTGAAATTGAAGTGTCGTGATTGTCGACTACAAGATGATTTTTCTCTTTGTTGGGGTCAAGCTCGGTTACTTCGTATCGCTGCCTTTTGTCAGCATCTATCACCAACATTTCCATCTGACCAGCAACAACCTCTAGGAAACGATCATTCATGAAAGCAGTGGGATCCAATACTTTTTCGTCCAATAAGGGAGAAGATACAGAAGACAAGAACCTAGTTTCTTCATTATTGCCAAGGTTCCCTCCAACTGCTCGAACTTGCACCAATCCCTCCATGCCAAAGAGCGAATTGTCCTGATTGGGAATTTTACAGTTAGATTTCAGGGCATAGTCAGGAATGTTGACGCCCTCGATCGGGAAGTTCACATGTGCCATATTACCACCCTGTCCAGTCCAAGGACCATGTAGATTGCCAGCTTCTCCGACATGAGGAAACACCGAGGTCTCTTCCAGTGTGTCTCTAGGATATCCCGCATTAGCAGCGCCATTTGCCTGCATGATGCCTGGTGGTGGTTCATACACAGGGGCAGCACCCATCAGACCATGGGCATTCCTCCTCGAGCCATGGACTGAAGATGCGCGATCAGGAGCATGGCAAATACCAACCGTTCCATAAGAGGAAGCAGCATTGGTATACCGCAGACCTCCTTCTTCCTGCCTTGGTATACGCAGGGGAGGCAAAGCTCTGTATGGATCAGGGTAAAACTCATTGCCCTGTTCAAGACCCACATAAGCATATCGGGAATCCGGATGGCTGACACAATTTGGAGGTACATAGTTCCCATTGTACAGACCACAGTGTGCGGAAGAAAAATTTGTTGCACTTCCGTCCACTACAGGCTGTACCTCATTCCGCCCCGCCCTCACCTCCTCTGGATGATGACTGAACTGATGCGGGTGGGGTGCCCAATTCCTATCACGAACATGAAAATCATTGTAAAATGTGGGCCGATCGAAGTGCTCATGCTCAAATGATATCTCTTGATTCAGTAGATAAGCATCCCTCTGGCAGATGCACTCAGGACAAGAGTTAACAAACTGAGTCCCACAAATCTCACCAGGTTGCTCAAGATGGAACTGCCCGTACTGCATACTGCGAACATGGTAATACCGTGCATCCTGCATCCTCTGCAAAGCGATCCTGCACTGTTCGCAGCCACCATTCCCATCATAGATACTCACATGGCTATGCCCCAGATTCCCCGGGAAACCTGAAATCTCCGCTACTGTACTCCCTGGAGGCACCCATACCAAATTTCCTCCTTCTACAAATGGAGGCGCGTGGTCGTACTCATTGAACTGACCTGGAGACGGCGAGAACTCTCGGTAATCCTGAGGCGTGAGCTGTCCCGGGGAGTAGAACGCCGCAGGGCTCCATGAACCGTCCACGTCCCCATAGAGCTGCCCGTGGGATGGGCGCCGGGGCATGGCGACCCGATTCATCCCGCTCAACTGGTGTATCCTAACCCCATCCCAATCCGGCGACTGGGGGTTCGGGTCTGACCCACAATTCAAGGCGTCCACGTACCTACGCTCGGTCTCCCGGTCATCGTCGAAGTGAGAGGGGATCCCAGAGGAACTCGACTGATCGTGTTGCGCGAAGAGGAAGACGCGGAGGCGGACGAAGCCGTCACTGGTGTGGCCGAGCTTGTCGTGTTCCTCCATCATATTGGTGACATCGTCGTCGTTGACGACGGAGACGAGGGCGTCAAGGTCCTCGTCGGGCTGCTGGTACTTGAGGACGAAGGAGCCGTCCTCCTCGAAGAGCTCGCGCATACGCGCCATGAGGTCGACATAGCTGACGTCACGGGGGAGGCTGACGATGCGGGTCTCTCCGCCGACGTAGCGGAGCCTGCCGTCGAGCGGACGGGGGAGGATGGTGCCGCCGAAGCTGCAGAGGAGCTTCACGCGAGGGTGACCCTCGCGTTCAGGTGAGGCCATGGGGAGGTCGGGAGGATCGGAGGAGGCCATGGGCCACGGCCGAGGGTTGGGGATGAGGTGGGCGGTGGAGCCAAGTAGACAACACGTGGCGGAAGTGGGGGAGGTGGGGTGGCGTTATCCCCGGTGAGGTTCGGTTTGCTTACGGGCTCCGATGGGAGGTCGTAGATGTAGCAGTGGAGGGAGGGAACGGGGCGGTGGGGGTCTTATTCCCGAATAGGAAGGATACGGTGGCATATATCCCCTGCGAATGTCCGGATGCGGTCCTTCCGTTTTAATCTGGTGATGGCATCGAGTAGGTTCTCGGGATCAAAATTTAATGGTAACAAGTTTCCCATTCTATTGGAAGGCATTCATTTGTTTTCTTATCTGCAATGTTATCTTTGAACGTTTCCATCTGCTGGGGAAAAAACACAACTGCGATGGAGGAGAACATTTGAATCGTACTCGTCAGCAAGCTCACCGGTGGCCAGAATAATGTGCATGTATTCTGATATAATATCTGTTAAATTATTCATCTTGTCTTAGTGGCTGGATTTTTTTCGTTTCTTCTAAATTCTGATGATGTAAAATGGAAGGTTTGCCATGTCGGAATTTAAAATATCAAACAGAGCAACCTTCTTTTGTTTTCTCAAGACTGCAATTGGTCAGACCATGAACAAATATGGTGGGAGTATTATTGTAGAATAAAAACGAAAGAATGGCATATCTTTAAATTTGTCAAGGTGTCATTTCTAATTTGGTGATTGTGGAAGGAAATGTTCAGTTGTGGGATCGACCTCAATCTCAAGATTTTCCAGTACGATTAAATTCTCCCCTATGATGAAAAAACTCATCGGGAGAAGTGATCTCCTCTCCTCCCTATCCTCATGTTGACTTGCAAGTTATTAACAACTCATTAATGTAATTAAAGTTATTATCTTAGCATGTCCATCTGAAATGAAATTAATGAAAATGAATGCGAATGCACTTTACTATTAAGGTACTTTTGTACAACTAAGGTTATGTACCATGGTCATATTGAATACCATGCAACTGCAATGACACCGCTGACTTCAAACATGTAATATTCAAAAAGATCTCTGGTCTGAGGAAGATATGGTAATTTTTCTCAAAAGACTGATTTCCAACCGTTCTTGATGCAAGCCCTCTGCCTAAGAATGAAAATTCAGATGTGTTGGAATAATCAAATCAAAGAGTTGATTTGATGAGGTTGAGATAAACTAAGACATGAATCGTAATTGTCATGATCTGACACATATTCTTTGACCTGAGACATGTTTGAGCAAGCGCATTTGACAAACCAATAAGTTGGTGATCTAACCAAGGTCCATATACCGACGAGTTGGTGTGCATATGAAGACATGGGAAGTACGATCTCTCAAAGGAATCACACAGGTTCATGGTTGATGAATCAGGAGACAGAGCTCACTCATGAGCGATTTTAAGGTCAAATGACTTCCATGCATGGTCGTCTTATTTATGAAATAAGACACGAATTCGAGATATTAATATATACTTTTGGAAAGTATATAATAATATTATCGTCCAATTATCGAATGAGAAATCAATTAATATATTCTAAAGAAAAGAGTCAAACTAGGGTTTTAACTTCAGATATATAAGCGTCTTCTAGTGTGAAGGATGCATGAGTATTGGGAATACTCAAGGTTAAATCTATCATAACAAATCATCTACCATGACACTTCCATTCCGATGGAGTGATGAAACATGATGAATTTTAGTGACTCTATTTAGCTAGATGATTTTTAGTTTAATTGGATTAAATCACAATTCAATTGAATTCGATTCCCAATTCCAATTTCAATTTCAATGTTCGTATGTTGGAAACGAAAATGGTCATGGAAATTAAAAGATACAAGCTCTTAAGCTCATTTCTAAGATCCAAAATGGTTCGAACTATGACTAGAAATGGTCAAGAAAGCTGGGTAAAGCTCCAAAGTTGCTAGTGTTTTGTTGAACTCACTTAGAGTGCAAAGTGTTCCACTCAAACTCAATTGAGAAGAGTGTATCAATTTCAATCTAAAATGGTATAAACCTTGAAATTGGATTGATATCCTTATTTCAAGTCACTATTCATGGATAGTATGATCTCCTCAATATTATCTTTAAGTACATGTATTTGTATCTAATTAGTCCTAATTGGGTTAGGACTCATACTAATTGGTATCAATATTGTAATAAATTGTTATTATTATATTTTATTCATAAGGTCAATTTTGTGAATATGATTGACAAACATAATTCATTAATTAATGTGAATAGTGGTTAACAATAATTAACATTTCTATGGACATAATTCATGTAAATTTTATGTAAATGTAATTTACATAGTTATTTTCAAGGCATGAAATTGTGTTAATTTGATTCACATTAATTTCATAGATGTAAATTGGATTTACATTTAATTTTTTGCTTGTGAATATGATTGATAAGGTATAAGGATTATTTCCATAATTTATCCAATGTGGATAAATAGATTATTCATTTAATTAATTAATTCGGCTATATTGGCTATTTTAGATGGTAATGTACACATGGCTCCATGTTATTGAGTCCTTATTAATTAAGGGCTTAATGTTATTTCTTATTTTTTTAATTAATATTAGTTGAAGATAAAACAACGGATATAATTCTTGTTGAACAAGGACTTATTCTTAAGCCCTTGATTAACGATCCAAGGGCCACAATTTCACACGCCTATTGGACATACGAGCCCACAGCGAGCCATTATGCAGTAAATGTTATTACAAATGTCATTTCCTGATCTGAAATGAAGAATAACTAATTTACATAATAAGCCCCTTAGTACAATTAGGGTTATGTTCTATGGTCATCTTAATGATCATACAACTATTGATTCAATTATTGAAGCATAGAGGATGGTGCTTAGATGAATATCTAAAGAGTTAGATTGGGGACTCATCAAGCATCGTCAAATGATTATTAAGAGATGATTTCCAGCCTGAGAAGGAGATGGCAATCCTTTCTCTAAAGGCTAATATCAAACCGACCTCTTGATGCAGGTCCTCTGCATAGGAATACAAATTCGGAGGTGTTAGATAAGTTAGGTCAAAGAGTTGACTTAACAAGATCGAGATAACTAAAGACCTATGGCGTATGCTATTATAACATAGGCACTCATCCTAACCAAGGTCTATATGGTTTACTATATGTCTAAGTATGTACATTTGGCAGACTAATAGGTTGATGACCTAACCAAGGTCTATACACCAGCGCGCTGGTGTGCATGCAAGGTCATATGAGCAATACGATCTATCAAACTGATCATACATGTTCAATTACTGAACAGGAAGGTATGAGCTCACTCATGAGATATTGGGAAGAATCAAATTCCGTACACGTCATCTTACTTTGTAATCTTGACTGAATTTGTAGGTTTGATATATTCTTTTGGAAAGTATATGATCAACACCTAGGTATGATATAGATTTTTGGAAAGTATATGATCGATACCGACTCCCAATGATCAAATGAGAAACTTAATGATAAAACCCTGAAGTAGACAGTGTAAATTTAATCTAATACTTTGGGTTTATTCTGGTCTTCCAGTATGTATGATGTACAGGTATTAGGAATACCTAAGGGTGATGTGATCATAAACGATTGTATAACCATGACGCTTTCATTCCTAGGGAGTGATGAAACGTGTATGGATTTTAGTGACTCCTCTCAGTAGAGAAGTGATCTGATCTTGGTCAAAATGTTGGACATTGATCTGAATGTGATTCAGATACAATTAGAAGATTAGATTTGTGGTCTTGATTTAATCAAGCATCAATGAGAGATCCACAAGATCTGGATTTCAAATGTGATCTCAATATCCAAGTCACTATACGCTGAACAATACAATTGCCATGTCCTTATCTTTAAGTATTCATGGAGAAAGCGTATTATCCTTGAAAGAGTCAAGGATAATTTCATTGTTGATTTATGTATCCAAGCATTGAGACCATTGATAATTAAATGTGATTTAATTATCATGAATAATATGAATTTGATTCATATTATAAGGAGAGTTATCTAAGATAATTAAATGTGATTTAATTATCAAAGATGTAAATAATGTGAATGTGATTAATATTATTTGGGCACATGAGAATAGAGATCCATGATGATTAAATGTGATTTAATTATCATGGATATGAATAATGTGGATAGCACTATCCTAATTATTCATATATATTATAAATGTGATTTATAATATATAAGAGAGAGCTATTTGTAAATAACATTATAAATTAAATGTTGATGTGAATTGGATTCACGTTGTACAATTAATTGAAAAATATAATATACATTTTATTTTGGGTTGTGAATATGATTCACAATCTTCTAATGGCAAGATTGCAATATTCACAAAATAATTATGAATTATTTTTTAGAATAACATACAACAAGTGTTGTTGAAAATATTAGGGATTTCCATGGAATAATGTAATCTCATGAGATTACATGAAGATTGCACCTTCCTACTGGGGAGGGTAGACGGTCACCAAATCCCATTAGGAAAGGGTGATTGTTCCCCCCTCTTAATGGAAGGAGGCAATCTTGCTTCGATGTATCTCCATGTTTGATTGATTTAATTAAGATTAATTTATTCTGATTTATCAATACATATATTTAATTTAAATTAAATTAATTGTTGTTGTGTTTTACAACAAAAATCTTGGCCATTGAAAGAAGCACAAATCAATCTCATCCATCGATTTTGTGGAGTCCATGGATTGTGATCCATGGACTCCCAAAATACTATATAAGAAGAGGCACCCCTTACTCTTCAAAAGTTATAACTACAACAACATATGCTCTCTCTCTCTCTCTCATTCTCTATACATCCTATCTCTCTCTCATTATGACCGTCCACCCTGGAGCTCTAGAGAGAGTCGCCATCGCCACAGCGTCGTCGTTATGCTGCCAGATTGTTTGCTCATGGATCTCTGTCTTCTTCAGTGTACCTCGCTCATGAAGAAGACATTGAATCTTGTATGACGAGATCAGAAGATTCGTCGCTTGGATCATCAACGTGAATTGCGAGGAGCATGCATTTCATCAATGTGCACGCAAGCATCTCCTCCATCGGATCAGACTTGAGACAGGAGGTCTCTTCATTTAGAGACTCGATCGCAACCACGCTTCAAGAGGTAACCCTAACATTTGTTTGTGGTTTAGATGAAATGATCCGAGAAGTGTTCTTGGATCATGTTGTTTCATCGCATGATTTTTTTTAAAATTTCGCTGCCTTGAGCCACTAGTACGACTAGTCGCTCCCGTTCGCATACGATGCGATCCTCAAGATTCTGTGATACGCTTAAGGATCTTACCATATCCTTCAAGTGGTATCAGAGCCTTTGGTCAGAGTTTTTGGACATGATCCATAAATTTAGGACCATTTGGGCTCATTAGGGTTTGCAAAATTTTATCGCATTTCATTCATGCAGCCTTATTTTGTGAATTTTTTCAGCTCTGTTTAAATTATAAATTTGAAATTGTCACTTGGATTATGTTCCCCATTAAATAAGAAAATCATGGGATTTGAATTTGCGTGATTTGAAATCTGTTTGCTCAAGTTTTGAACATTTTAGTGAACATGTATCCACTGTTTCGAGGATGGCGATCTTGACGAGATTAAAGAGTTAATTAGGGATTTGAAACACCTATAAATGCTTGATAATCACTTGTATTCTATTTTAAATCAAATTATCAGACTTTGGAAACTTATTTTTCATGATTTGGATTTAAATTGATTGAGATATGCTAATTTTAGTAAGTGAATCTTCGGCAGGAGTCCATTGCATAGGCTCATCGATAGCTTTCCAACGAGTCCAAGAATGCTAAAATCTAACTTCGAGAGTCTGAGTTATGCCCATTTTAGTAAGAGGGGGTCCAGTCCATATACGGATTCGGACCCGGATCTGAATCCGAGTCCCAACCCATATACCATCCCTCCCCCTTCGTGAAACTCGCCCAAAACGCCCAAATCCTCCTTCCTTCGACCTCCAGCAGTTCCCTCCTCCATTCCCCTTCCCTCTCCTTCACCAAGGGCTGCCGGAGCACCTTGGATCGCGATCCGAAGCCGTGCTCGTGTAGAGAAGGTACGATGCTCCCCCATCCTCTTGCTGTGGTTCCACACGAATTTCCACCTCCATGATCTAAATAGTAGTATAACCTTCATTACAGCTTTGTGGTGTGATCCTGGTTTGATATATCTTTTTTTTCTCTTTTGACATTAGTCGCATTTAATCACAGTTCACTCCATGTTCCCTGGAATTCTCCAAGCATTCCATCATCTCTCTAGACCCTCATAGATTACCATGTAAAATGTGGTATTTCTCTAGTCTTTGAATAGACAGGAGTCGATAAATATAAATTCAGGATCGTAGGTTCACGCCTCAATAGTTACAAATGCATATTCTCTTTATGGATATGGTTCCCAATTGCTGGTGGAGAGTGATTCACCTTAGAATCTAAATGAATATATTTCTTATGGTAGATGTCCCTTGAACGTTTGAGGGTGTTGCTGCATAATTCTTGAAATTATACCCATACGTCAGTGATAGATAGCAGAAAAAAGAGGGGGAACCTGGGAACTTCCTCCTTTGACTAATGTTTCCAATTCCTAATTCTCTTAATTCTACAATGAAATTGGAGATGACTTGCATGTATGCAGTATGTGCTCCTTGATGTGATTCCAAATTTTGATCCTCCAAAAAAAATGGAAGAGAATGAGGTTCCACTAGTTACAGGGATTTCGACTGCATTTCGGTCAAGACCTCTACGGGGACTATGTCTGCTCTAATTCCTGTCTTTGATAATAGGGCTGATCTTGGCCAATGCCGTTGGTGATGGTGACAAATGTTACATAGACATTGCAAATTTCCATCAGTTAATTATGATTAGCCAGTTTGGTTGTTTATGGTGAGGATGTATACCCTGTAGTGCAATGAATAACTTTAGGGAATTAATTTGCCTACCCATGTGAGTGCACGTTCTTTGCTTTTTCATCTACCAAAATCTTAAACGTTACACTTTTAGTAATATAGAGGAAACTAATACCGATTTTGGTAAAGACTTGTTTAAAATCCTGCAATCTATGATATGTTGAGATATGGAGTCACATCCTGAGTATGAGCATGCATGATCACTTATTAGTTAATTTTCTTATGTTCTCTAGCAGTTAGCAACACTACCATAGACAAAAATAAAAACGAAAATCAAGCATTCTTTTACACTGTAAGGGATATTGCTGCCTCAGAATAGTTATATCTTGAATATATGTATGATTGGTAACATCCGCTATAGATTTTCCGGGCACTAAAAAATGGTAAAGATTTTTCTTGCTATTGATACTATATCTTTCTCTAATTAGTCTACATTTTATGCATATCTCTCCCTAGTGCTCCATTCCAACAATGATATTAAATTGAACCAGGATATTCTACTAAATTCTATCCCTATATTCTATATTGTTCTTATATCTAGTAGTTTCATAAATTATGACAACTCATCCTTTGGGAAATAGCGAGTAGATGAAGTAGTTGCTGCCATGGGAGGGGCATGCACCATTGGGGTCCCTGGTAGAAGCCTAGATGACCGCGATCTCAACTGCTATTGTAGCTGCGATGGTTGGGAGACATGTTGCTTGGCACACCGAGGTGCTAATCTGACGGTGTTGGCCTTGGCACTTGCGTGCGTTAGCTCGGTGCACGCGCGCGGGCCAAGAAGTCATGGTTGGTCGGCTAGTGTTTCGCTTGTCACTTAGAGTTAACACTCGTTTATGGGCCAATGTAGGCCACATTGGTTGGTATTCCGAGTGGGAGCTCTAAGAGGGGAGTTCTAGGAAAATATGGTTAATGAAGTTGGGAATGGGACGCGAATCTCCTGTGCATAAGGAGTATGGTTTACTCGCGATGATTCACGGGTTGGAATCTAAATTGTGAATCGGAAGTATCATTGGGAAGTGGGGCTAAGTGGACGTGTTGGAAACTTAATTAGGATGCATTGTTATCCACGAAGCTTGTTTACTCATATCCATATCTAATAAAAAAAGAAATGTAATTCTTGTGAGATCAGTTATCTAGTTCCTTTCTCTTTTGCACACATTTAAATTTATATGTTGCTTGTTATTGTATAGTTGTTTAAATCATATTGAGAAACTTTGCTCATAACGTACCTACGTGTGGATCTGCAGGTTCGCAGTAGTGACTAGTTGGAGGTACCATCCTTTTGTGCAGCCTCACGACACTTTTGCAGTACAGTTGTTGGTAGTAGTTTTACTATCCTTCTTCACTTGTAGTATTTTGTTGAGAGACATGACATGTAATGTATAATTGTGGATGCCTATTTTATGCTTACATGTATATTTTTTTGTGGACATGGAAAATGATCAATGGAATGTAATGGAATTGATGAATGTAATGAAAAATTTTAAATTTCCAATGTTTTGTGCTATTTTCTCCTACTTTTGTGAATGCCAAGTATTCGAATGTGGGAATGTGTATGCGTGGAAATGGGTTTGCTGAGTACCCAGATCCTAGGGGCGCCACAGATTGGTATCAGAGCTGTGGTACTCCATTCCATTCCACACATATCATTCCTTATTGATGTTCGAATACTGGATAGTGTGAAGGTCTTCTGACTCAACACGAGTCCACAGGAGAACAACATAATTACATCCATGTCCACATGTCTCACATAATGTCTCTCTTAAGAAATATGTATTAATGCCTTATTCCTTTTTGCAGAACCATGCCGCCTCACATGGATCCAGATGTGTCGCAGCAATTGGCTCTCCTTGTACATGCAGTACAGGGGATCCAGCAGCGCCAAAAGGCGATGGAGCAGCGGCTCCAAGGGTAGGATGACCCCTCCTACCGTCCCTCTCATGGCGGGGAGAAGAGTGTCAACTTGTTGTTTTTCATGGAGCCTGAGCAGCCAGAGGATGCAGATGCTTTGCATAAGCATCAGAGCACGTACATCGCATACCAGCATGCGGCGGTACCACAGTTCCTCAGTACCACCACCCCTGACGATGCTGAGATATGGATGTCATAGGTTTCCAAAATTCTGAAGATGATACGTGCACCCGAGGATACGTGGGTGTCATTTGCAGAGTACTCATTGGATGGATATGCAGAGCGGTGGTGGAATGCCACCAAGGAGCACTTGACGGGACCCATCATGTGGGAGACCTTCTTTGACGAGTTCCATGCAGAGTTCTACCTAGACCATTGGGTGGAAGATCAGAGGAGGCAGTTTGCTGAGTTAAGACATGGGTCGATGACGACCCAAGAGTATCTGATCCGATACACATAGCTCTCTCGCCATTCCCCTGCTACAACAGGCTACCCCCAGGAGAACTTGTAGAAGTTCATCCGGGGAATGTGCAAGGAGGTACAGGAGCAGCTCTCTACCCTGGACCTCACCTCCATCAAGGAGGTTATTGCGAAGGCGACAAAGTGGGAAGCTACACAACGTCGATTATATGGGGGTCATTCATAGTTACCTCCACTCTAGCCTAGTAGAGTTGTGCGTTGGGACTTCTCTCAGTTCTGTAGAGATCGCTGCCACCACCCGATAGCGGCGGCACCATCCACTAACAGGTTTACACCGTCTCCTACCTTGGGGCAGGCCTTGGCAGGACACAGTTTAGTTTCTTCTCGCCCCCCTACACAGGCACCGAGTCGTAGGCTTGGAGCTAGCAATTTTGCTTCTGGTGGGAGCTTGTCACAGGCAGACAATCGTGCTTGCTACCTTTGTAGACAGTCGGGCCACTTCAATGCCCAATGCCCTTTGCGTGCCAGCAGCTCAGGCGCGCAGCAACAACAGAGTGGAAGACCAACTGGGTCTTCTGGCAAGTTTCAGAGATCAGGATCCGATGAATCTGCGATTCGTCATCTTTATTCATTTATTTTAGCTTAAAATCCCTTATAAAACACCTGCATATAACGCTAACTCCATATTCTTACTAACTTGCATATGTGTGAATATTGTACATTTCTGACTAATTTTAACCTAAAATAAATAAATAAATAAATAAATAAAGGAAAAATAAAGAAAAGAAAATAAAAAAAGGAAGACCGTATACAGGTTGACCTGAACCCCGAGAGAAGGTCAAGACTTGACCTGATCAGCCAAGAATAAAGTAGGGGGAGGTAGGGTCCTTAACCAGAAAATCCAAAAAAATGTGTTCTTACTTATTTTGTATATATCTGTATAAACTGACACTAATTTATTTGTACCTTAATTGACTTCAAATCAAATAACATTCAAAATCAAAGTTGTAAATAAAAATGTGTTCTAATTACTAAAATTGATTGCACAATTAAATCTTGTACAGAATAAAAGTAACCACACTTGGAAAAACCCACTAAGCACTAATTGAAAGACCAATTCCAGCTCCATATGAGCTCAAATTGAATCAATCTCAGTTCCATTGGACTCGAAATTAAATTATCTTTAAAATGGCTGTATTTTCATAATTTTTGGAGTTACTGTTGAAAAGTCGGTTTTTGGGGTGGTTTGTGCAATTTTCCATGTATTTTTGTGCATATTGTATTTGTATTTTTTTTAAATTAATTCTACTAATTTTTTAAAATAAAAATAAAAAAATAAATAAATTCTTAAAAACACAAAAGGCTAATTTCGTCATTTATCCTTGTATATAGTGTCACATATGTATATAGTATATGTATATAGTTGCTATTTTTAATTAACCTTCATAAAAAAATAAAAAAAATAACATTTTTTAATTCAAATTAAATAAGTGACGAAAATTCAAAAAAAATTAGATAATTTTGTAATTAGTTTTATCTCTCTTTTATTTTCATTTTCAAATTTCATCTCCCTCCCACCAAAAAAAATTCAAAAATTCATTTCAATTTTCATCTACATTATCTCTTTATTTAAAAATTCAAAAATTCAAATTTCATCTCTCTTCTATTTATATGGCTCCTTCTCCCTCATTTCAATTTGATCAATCTTTAGAGAGAGGAGCCCGATCTCCGAGAGAAATTTCGTCGAGAATTGTGCCTAGCCTCCGAGCCGTCCGGTGACAGCGAGTCGGCCTTGTCGAGGCGATCATGGTCCATTTTCCACTCCTAAGGTGAGATCCAAAATTTTCTTCGCATTTTATCTTAGTTTAATCGTTTTTTTATTTTGTCGCATTTTTTTTATCGTCATTTTGTTCTTCTAGATCTTAAGAAAATCCACCATGATTTATTCCACCACCGATTCGATTTTTCATCTCAATTTCTTGATCTCTACGCCTTCGAATTCTATCTCCCACGATCTCTTAACTCCAGCCGCGTACGGTGGTCGGAGATCGGATTCGAATCCTCCATTTTCGCCGAATCCCCATTCACTTTCCGATTTTGTAGATAAATAAAAAAAAATTCCTTTATTTCTAACGTTTGTTTTGCAGGATAATAAAAAATAAAAAAAATTATCTCTATTCTATCTAACGTTTGTTTTGCAGGGAAACATTACAAAATAAAAAAAATAAAAAAATAAAAAAAATCTTCTTTCTTTCTTTTTTTATTTTCCCACACAATCATCCATCACAATCATTTTCCCACACAATCATCCATCACATGTCCCAATCTTAACCCCGAGGATTCCACTGTAGAGACTGCTCTTGGCAATCCTCATGTAAATGATGATTCCGACCTCCTCTCTTGTATGGATGAGGTCCAAATATTCAAAAAAATATTGACTGAACCCGAAGTGGTAGCCACCCTTAATGAGATCATTAAAACTCCACTTCAACAGGCCATGACAGGTTTATCTACTCCTCAACAGAAGAAGAGAAAGCGAAGGAGAAGATCTGAGCGTCACATCTTGACCACGGCCACTGCCTACGCCATCTCTCGCCGTCCATATTTTAAGAAAGGGAACACTGCCACACCTCTTGTGAGTTGCTCCATATCTGACTATTCCCGTGATAACACTCTCCTTGACGGCGGTTCGTCAATCAATGTAATACCCTTCTCTATGGTACAGTCTCTTCATCTTGGGCCTCTTAAGAAAACCAGGACGATAGTTCAATTTGCTGATGGATCCATCAAGAGGCCGAAGGGTATTCTAGAAAACACTGTCATTTCTATTCAGGGCCTGAATTTTACTTCGGATTTTATTGTAATGCCCATGGAGACCTCTGCTCCTGTGGAGCACCCTCCAATCATCCTGGGACGGCCTTTCCTCGCATCTGCAGGAGCCGTTATTGACTATGGTTCAGGAGAGATTCTCTTCCGTTCTGATGTAGGGAGCAATGTGTTGATCACTACACCCACTACTGCCCAGAAACCTGCATCTCATGAGAACCCGCCCGTGTTAGCCAACCCTAAGGAATTTGACATCGATGATAATATCAGAGATTCTTGTTATATGTTGGATGATAATGAAACCCAAGAATTCCTCTTGAAGGAGGAAGACTCGGAAAGCATAGACCTTGGAGTTCCCCCTTATGGTATGTGGCGATGTATTGATGACACCCGCGGAATTTACACGATAGACACCCTAGAGCAGAAGGCAGAGTCTGAGACTAGACAGGACGGACATGATTTGATTACTTCCACTGACGAGTCCGTTCCTATTCACCCTGATTAAGATGAGACCGATCAGGACAAATTTGATTTGATTGCTTTTATAAAGGAATTTGGGCCTTTTGATAAAGATGATGATCCAATAGAGGCTCGTCAGGCTGAAAATGATCCTACTTTTTCGGATAATGATTTCGAGCCATTTTACTTTGATGTTTACGAGACTTCTCAGGCCAGACATGATTACACTACTTCCAATAATCGGTTTAGGCCTGCACAATCTGAAACCGCTGAGGATACATTCTTGATCGATCCTACTCAGTTTATGTCTAATGATGATCCTAATATCGACCTACACCTTGTCAAATCCATACCTCAGCGGTCCCGCAAGAAGGTTCGTTTTCAACCTTCTTGACCTTTGTACATCCACTCCTCTTGTATATCCTTTCGTTTTAATCTGTCTTCTCCCGTTTTATCATTCACCCCTTTTCCGTGTGTGTGTATATGCTATACTTAGGATGTGCTTTATCCTAAGTATGGGGGGGGGTGATTGATTTGTGTTGTTCATTTTCGTCATGTTCATCACTCTTATTGTTGCCTATACTTAGGGATACTCTACCCTAAGTATAGGGGGTGATGTTGTTCATATCGTGTCTTTTTATTTTTGAGTCTGTACATTCTCGTCATCGGTTTTCCCCTTTTGTACACTCCACTATACTTAGGATTACTTGATCCTAAGTATAGGGGGGGATCACCATCTTCTTTTCTTGTTATCTTTTCTTTTCACTTTTCTATACTTAGCACGAGTTATGTCTTCCTTTTTCGCTCTCTGATCACTATGAGGACATCATTCGAGCTAAGTATAGGGGGGTGTCGTATATATTGTATATATACTTTAGACATAACTCGTACTTTTAAATATGTTTATTTGGGGGGTTATGTGTGTATAGTTTGTAAAATCCACGTGCGTAAAAAATAAAAAAAAACCCAAAAAAACACAAATAAAATCAAAACACAAAAAAAAACAAACATTATATATACTTGTATATTTTACTAACCCTTTTCAAAAAAAAACACACAAAAACAAACAAAAAAATACAAAACCAAAAATCTATAAAAATTTGCAAATTTCAAAAAAAAAACTTTCTTTCACATTTGCATTTTTTCCTTAAAAAAAGCCATAAAAGGTTCAAAACTAGAAAATTGTAAAAAAAAGTGTGTTCTTTTCACATATGCATCATTCCTTTTTCAAAAAAAAACCCCTTGCATTTTTCATATGTTGCATTTGCATGTGCATTTTTCAGGATAGTATTGGTATTTAAACTATGTCTGGAATAAAATTGAAGAATGGAGCTTAGTTGGACCTTAATCCACCTAATTCTTAGAGGAACTTCACCAAGAAATAGGATTTTAGAAGCTTCAGGTCTTTGACTTAATTGTTTGAGTTCCACATGACAATGTGCAGCGTTTGACTCTTAGTGTCTAACCTGGTCTCTTCATTCTGGGTATAACTCTGGAATAGGGAATCAATTTGTACTCTCGCACTATGCACTTAGCTCAACTCAGACGGGATGTTGGAAGACTGTGTGAGTTTCTTTTCTGGTAGCGTGGAGATCTAAAGACCGGAGTACGGGTTGAAATAAAGCTTCGGAAAAGGGATGGACGGCTAGGCATAATTTTTTCTAAGACCCCAAAAAATGTACGGAAACAAAAGATTCTATATCCGTAGGGGCACAACACGATCCAAGCAGAACCACCAAAAATCCAAATACAAAGAAGCCACTACCAAATAAATATCTGACAAAAAAGGTCCAAGCTTCAAGAAACCTGCAGATTCTGGTGGAGACTCGGCTACACTGGCCAGCTCCACAAGGAGAGGTGACTACACTGGCCACCCTCCAGTTCTTTTCTCCTTCTTCTATCTTCTCCCCCAATTCGATTGTGAACACAGCGCGACAGACCTTAGAAGGAAATACCTGACTCCCCGAGGACGAGTTATTGGAGAGGAGATTTGCATGGTAGTCCAGCATTCTGGATGGGAAGAGCTAAAATCTTTCACACACATGAGTCGATTGTTCAATGTTCATAGGGTGTGCTTTAGGAAGAGGATTGATCTAAGATGACTTCTGAGCCGAAACTGTGACAATGATGTGTAGAACTTGAAGGCTGTCGATTTTAAAATTCTAAGTCTCACAGAAGTTCCGACACACTAATAATCTAAACGTCCGACAGAGCTCCAAACTACAATTTTATGAAGATAAGTTTAATACACAGTATTATCCTACTTTCTTTATTTTCCCTTTCTTTTTCTTTTTCTTTTCACTTATTCTTTCAAATAAGTGTTTGCTAAGGGACTAGCAAAGGTAAAGCATAGGGGGATGATGAATATGCGATTCGTCATCTTTATTCATTTATTTTAGCTTAAAATCCCTTATAAAACACTTGCATATAACGCTAACTCCATATTCTTACTAACTTGCATATGTATAAATATTGTACATTTCTGACTATTTTTAACCTAAAATAAATAAATAAATAAAGGAAAAATAAATAAAAGAAAATAAAAAAAGGAAGACTGTATACAGGCTGACCTGAACCCCGAGAGAAGGTCAAGACTTGACTTGATCGGCCAAGAATAAAGTAGGGAAAGATAGGGTCCTTAACCAAAATCCAAAAAAATGTGTTCTTACTTATTTTGTATATATCTGTATAAACTGACACTAATTTATTTGTATCTTAATTGACTTCAAATCAAATAACATTCAAATTCAAAATTGTAAATAAAAATGTGTTCTAATTACTAAAATTGATTGCACAATTAAATCTTGTACAGAATAAAAGTAACCACACTTGGAAAAAGCCACTAAGCACTAATTGAAAGACCAATTCCGGCTCCATATGAGCTCAAATTGAATCAATCTCAGTTCCACTGGAGTCGAAATTAAATTATCTTTAAAATGGCTGTATTTTCATAATTTTTGGAGTTACTGTTGAAAAGTCGATTTTCTGGGTGGTTTGTGCAATTTTCCATGTATTTTTGTGCATATTGTATTTGTATTTATTTGTAAATTAGTTTCACTAATTTTTTAAAATAAAAATAAAAAATAAATAAATTCTTAAAAACACAAAAAGGCTAATTTCGTCATTTATCCTTGTATATAGTGTCACATATGTATATAGTATATTTATATAGTTGCTATTTTTAATTAACCTTCATAAAAAAATAAAAAAATAACATTTTTTAATTCAAATTAAATAAGTGACGAAAATTCAAAAAAAATTAGATAATTTTGTAATTAGTTTTATCTCTCTTTTATTTTCATTTTCAAATTCCATCTCCCTCCCACAAAAAAAATTTAAAAATTCATTTTAATTTTCATCTACATTATCTCTTTATTTAAAAATTCAAAAATTCAAATTTCATCTCTCTTCTATTTATATGGCTCCTTCTCCCTCATTTCAACTTGATCAATCTTTAGAGAGAGGAGCCCGGTCTCCGAGAGAAATTTCGTCGAGAATTGTGCCTAGCCTCCGAGCCGTCCGGTGACAGCGAGTCGGCCTTGTCGAGGTGATCACGGTCCATTTTCCACTCCTAAGGTGAGATCCAAATTTTTCTTCGCATTTTATCTTAGTTTAATCATTTTTTTATTTTGTCGCATTTTTTTATCGTCATTTTGTTCTTCTAGATCTTAAGAAAATCCACCACGATTTATTCCACCACCGATTCGATTTTTCATCTCAATTTCTCGATCTCTACGCCTTCGAATTCTATCTCCCACGATCTCTCAACTCCGGCCGCGTACGGTGGCCGGAGATCGGATTCGAATCCTCCATTTTCGCCGAATCCCCATTCACTTTCCGATTTTGTAGATAAATAAAAAAATTCCTTTATTTCTAACGTTTGTTTTGCAGGATAGTAAAAAAATATCTCTATTCTATCTAACGTTTGTTTTGCAGGGAAACATTACAAAATAAAAAAAATAAAAAAAATCTTCTTTCTTTCTTTTCTTATTTTCGGATTCACAAAAAAGATAAAAAAAGTTTTTTTTCTTTGTTTCACTGTTTACAGTGAAATAAAATTACAAAAAAAATTAAAAAAACCAAAAAAAATCTCTCCCAGGCAGCGGGGTCGCCACCCCCGCTGCCACCAAGTCCACGCCCATCCGCCGCGAGGGGCGGCAGCGCCGCCCACAGCTGCGGCTCCCTCAAGCTTCCGCCGCGGCCCGCTCCTCCGCACAGAGCCGGCGCCCGCTCCTCCGCTTTCGACGTTGGCCTCCGCCGTGAAGACCCTTCCGCGCGGCGGGTCACCGCTCCCAGCCTTCGCGTTCCCTCTCCTCCGTCTGAAGTTGCCGTCAACCTCCTGCCTTTCCAGCCCCGCGGCCCCCTCCGTCCAACGCTGCGCGCAATCGCGGGCTTCCATCGGCCTCGCTCGCGGCCGCGCCGCCCTGATCTCCCACCACGCGCGCCCTCCTTGCACCGTCGACCGCTGTACCTGCGTACCCCTCCAGAACAGCGGGAACCACCCGTGACGCCGCACCTCCTCTCTCCAGGTGGCGGCGCAGCCGCCACGACCCTTCGATGCTGACCTCCCGCGGTAACCGCCGCCACCGCGCTCCTCCTTCAGACCGCAAGACCCGCCGACGCCGAGTGGGGAGGAAGAGGAGGAGTGGCGCCTTTAGTCCCTGTGGTTTCCTGATAGAAGATACGAAGAGGCCCTTCTAGGGTTTGATTTCTTGAAAAAAAATGGAGAAATTACGTGGACGTCCCCGACAGTTCTGAAAATAACAGAAGCAACCTTGGTTTAAATTGGTAGAATTGCATCAAAGACTCCAGAAGTTCACGAAATTACACACGAGTCCCTGTCAGCCTCAAGCACGTGGCATGCACATTATATATTGGTAAAAATTGCGCTTTCACTTCTCTGTTTATTTTTGTTATTTATTTTTTGCCAAACATTGAATCTTTGCATTTTAGTCCCTGGACTGCCGAACAATTGCTCTTTTTGAATGAAATAAATGTTTTTATTAGTCAAAAAATCTTGCAAAAATTATGCCATGCTCCTGATTTGATTATCTTATTAGCATAAATTTTTCATTGCATTTCTCTTGCATTTATTATTATTAAAAAATAAAAAATAGTGCCTTTTTATCTTCTTGAAATTCGAAAATTCATAAAAATTCGAAAATAAATCTAAAAATTCTAAAAAAATTAGAGTAGTTTGATTTTATTGTCTTTTAATTTCTGACCTTTTTTGACGCATTAATTATTTATAAAACACAAAAAATTAAAAAACATCAAAAAACTTCTAAAAATCATAGAAAATTCTACAAAAATCCAAAAATTGTGATTTCAGTTCCTATTTTTAGATAATTATTTCTAGTTTTTCATAAAAATAATTGATAGGAGTTTTCGGCATTTAAAATATTTTTAAATTGCCAATTACTCCAGGCTGTGCACATTTTCTTGTTTTCTCACTGTTTGATTTTTAAAAAATACAAAAACATCTGAAAATTCCAAAAAAATTCTCAAAAATATTTTAAAACTTTTAAAACTCAAAAATATTTTCTTTGGATTTGTTTGAGCATTATTGACTAATCGAAAAATTACAAAAAAGAGTTGGTGTGCATATTCTTGTTCTCGTTCATATTGTTTGTCATTTTCGAGAATAAAAAAAATACAAAATCAAAATCACTAAAAATTTGAAAATTAGAAAATAAAAAAATTAGAAATAAAAAAATAAAAAAATAAAAAATAAAAAGATAAAAAAATCATAAAAACCAAGGATAGTTGTCCTTTGAGATTCTTGTTTTCTTTTAATTAGTTTCTGATTAATTAAATAACCCTCGGGAATTGTAGCCTCCCTGAGTTCGACCCTGTCCGCTATACAGGTTAATAAGTAGCAAAAATAAAAAAAACATTTTTTGTTGACACGAGTTTCGGGGATAACAACGACACGACAATATTTTTATCATTAATTTTCCAACCTCCGGCAATAAATTCCTTGCTCAACAAAATTTTGTCGTTGCCGGGAAAAAGAAAAAAAAATCAAAAGTCCCTCGAGAATTAGCGTCACAACAGGATCCCACCAAGGAGGCCGTGATTTCCAGTGAGGCCCACAACAGACAGTCAGTGTTGCGGGATCCAGTGCACCACGACGAGGACAACTGAATGTAGTGACACAAGAGCAGGCTCACGCTTCTGGATCGGTCGTCAAAGTTATGATTTCAGCTCATGGGACATACTTACATGCACTGTTTGATTCAGGGGCTATACATTCCTTTCTTGCACATCGTATGGTGCCCACATTGGGCAAATCAATGATTGAGGTTGCTTCCCCGTACTACATCAAGGGCGTAGGAGGCCAATTATTCATTATCCGCCAGGCAGTGGAGGATGTGGATGTACAGATAGGTGGGCATGAGATGCCAACATTCTTGTTGTTGATACAATTAGAGGATTTTGACATCATCCTCGGCATGGACTGGTTAGAGAGGCACCATGTGTGCATGGACTGTTTTAGGAAGACGGTGGTCTTCCTCTTATTTGGAGTGCCGCCATTTCAGTTCGATGGACCCACATCTGAGGGCGGGATTGAGCGCATCTCCGCCTTGAGGTCACAATAGTTTCTTACCCATGGTTGCATAGGCTACCTTGCCTACGTGGTAGATTCAGCGGCAAAGGATCAGATGATAGAGGATGTTGGAATTGTGCGTGAGTTCCCTGATGTATTTCGAGACGAACTGCCTGGATTACTGCTAGTACGAGAGATAGAGTTTGAGATCACACTATTGCCAGATACACAGCCGATTTCTATCCCTCCATATAGGTTGGTACCAGCTGAGCTCAAGGAGCTCAAGATATAGTTGCAGGAGCTGTTAGAGAAGGGATTCATCCATCCTAGTACGTCACCATGGGGAGCTCCAGTCCTCTTCGTGAGGAAGAAGGATGGATCCCTAAGGCTATGCATAGACTATAGGCAGTTGAACAAGAGAACGGTCAAGAACCGTTACCCACTTCCCAAGATAGATGATCTATTTGACCAGTTGCAGGGAGCAGCAGTGTTCTCTAAGATTGACCTGCGGTCGGGATATCATCAATTGAGGATCAAGGAAGTCGTTGTAATGAAGTCTGCATTCCGCACCAGATATGGCCACTACGAGTTCTTGGTGATGCCATTTGGACCCACGAATGCACCTGCCACATTCATGGATTTAATGAACTGAGTCTTCCGTCCGCATTTGGATAGATTTGTGTTTATTGAGGATGTTCTAGTCTACTCTCACGATGAATACGAGCATGAGTCTCATCTCCGCACCATACTAGAGACGCTCCGAGAGCACCTGTTGTATGCGAATTACAGCAAGTATGAGTTTTGGCTTTCTGAGGTGGCTTTTATTGGCCACGTGGTTTCTGGGCCAGGGGTGTCAGTTGACCCTGCCAAGATAGAGGCATTGGTGTCTTGGGAGCGGCCCAAGACAGTTACAGAGATTCACAGTTTCCTTGGCCTCACCGGATACTTTAGGAGGTTTATCAGAGGGTTCTCTCAGTTGGCTCTACCCCTCACTCGGTTGACGCAGAAGGATGTTCCATTTGTTTGGAGCGACAAATGTGAGTTGAGCTTCCGAACGCTCAAGGAGCGATTGACTTCTACGCCCATCCTCACCCTTCCTTCTGGTACCTTAGATCTCACCGTGTACACGAATGCTTCCAAGGAGGGCTTGGGCACAATGTTAATGCAACGTGGACAGGTTGTGGCGTACGCGTCACGACAGCTGAAGAACCATGAACGCAACTACCCCACTCATGACTTGGAATTGGCGGCCGTAGTCTTTGCATTAAAGATATGGCATCACTATTTGTATGGAGTGACATTTGAGATCTTCACAGACCACAAAAGCCTCAAATACATTTTTGATCAGAAGGAGCTAAATATGAGGCAAAGGCGGTGGATGGAACTGCTAAAAGATTATGATTGTACCATCTCCTACCATCCTGGTAAGGGGAATGTGGTAGCAGATGCCTTGAGTAGGCGACCATACACTGAGAGTTCGACAGCCTGGTTGCAGACTTGGGATGTGCTCACTGCACTTAGTGAGTGGCATCCATTTGAGGGCACATCCGATGCACTGACAATGCCAGCCAAGTATAACAGCTTGTGGGATAGGATCGTTCAAGGGCAACCGACAGATCAGAGGATCCAAGACTTGTACCACAGATGCTTGAAGGATGAATTCGATGAATTTTGAGTCCGTGAATCCATCGTATGGAAGGGGGACCCCGTGTGTGTCCCAGATGACAAGGAGCTGAGGAGAGAGATCCTGGATGAGGCGCATAGCTCGAGACTTTCCATACATCCAGGTGGCACCAAGATGTACAGAGACCTCCGCAAACACTTTTGGTGGGAAGGCATGAAGAAGGACATAGCCGAACATGTTAGCAGGTGTCTTACTTGCCAGATGGTGAAGGCAGAACACCAAAGGCCTCATAGTTTACTGCAGCCCACTTCCCATCCCGGTGTGGAAATGGGAGAGCATCTCCATGGATTTTGTCACATCATTGCCGCGCACCCCTGGAGGGTATGATGCGATATGGTTCATTGTTGACAGGTTGACCAAGTCAGCACATTTCATCCCGGTCAACATGACATATACACCAGTGCAACTAGCCAAGTTATATGTTCAACACATCATTCAGTTACATGGGATACCCAAGGAAGTAGTGTCAGATAGAGATTCTTGTTTCACATCACACTACTGGGGAGAGTTCATGAGAGCCTTGAGGACAGAGCTACATATGAGTTCAGCCTACCATCCACAGACAGATGGGTAGTCTGAGAGGACCATCCAGACCTTGGAGGATCTACTACGAGCCTGTGCAGTTAAGTGTAAGGGATCTTGGAAGGATCACCTCCCACTAGTTGAGTTTACTTACAATAATAGCTACCATGCTAGTATATACATGGCACCCTTTGAGGCATTGTACGGGAGGCATTGCACCACGCCTTTGTGTTGGCAACAAGTGGGTGACAACACTATGTTCACCCCGCAGATCATGGAGGAGACCTCAAGAGTGGTGGAGACTGTTAGGAGGAAATTGTTGACTGCGTAGAGCCGTCAGAAGAGTTACGCTGACCGTCGGCGTAGAGACCTCGAGTTTCAGGTATGTTGTCGAGCAATTATACCCTAGTGGGCAATTTTTAGTCAATCCTATGTGATTAAGCATTTCTCATGATCACAGGTTGGGTACTTTGTGTTCTTACGCGTGCCCCCAATGAGGGGCGTACAACGTTTCAGTGCAAAGAGCAAGATAGCACCACGTTTTGTGGGGCCATTCAAGATTTTGGCCCGTGTTGGAAAGTGGCCTACAATGTGGCCCTTCCTCCACACCTCGAGGGCATCAATGACATGTGCGTCGAATCTAAGGAAGTACATTTGAGATCCCCGACACGTGATCAGTTACGAGGACTTGGCGGTGGAGCCAAACCTCTCTTTCCTAGAAGAGCTGGTGCGGATTTTCGACCATGCGGCCAAGAGGCTGAGGCGGAAGGAGATCCCTTTGGTCAAGGTCCTATGGCGAAATCAAGACGTCGAGGAAGCTACATGGGAAACTGAGGCGGACATGAGGGAGAAATACCCTTATCTGTTCACAGGTATGGGATTGAAACCATAGTCAAGATCCCTTTGAGATTTTTATGGGTTTCGCTCTCTTTGAGATTTTTATGCGCTCATATCTCTGGGAGACTTGGATACAACGTGGTTCGAGTGATGAAATCGATTATGGTCATCCTAAGTCTCAGGGACGAGACTTCCTTTGAGATTTTTATGATGTGAAGACCCCGAATACCGAACATGGACTAAAATGCAAATCTTGGCTGAGTCTGGACTTAATTGCAAAATCTGTACTTGCGCAGTGACCAAAAAATTCGAGTACAGAGTCCATTGCATAGGGCTCGTCGATAGCTTTCCAACAAGTACAAAAATGCTAAAATCTGACTTTGAGAGTCCGAGTTATGACCATTTTAGCGAGAGGGGGTCCATGCCATATACTGATCCGGACCCGGATCCGAATCCGAGTCCCAACCCATATATCAGCCCTCCCCCTTCGTGAAGCTCGCCCAAAACGCCCAAATCCTACTTCCTTTGACCTCCAGCAGTTCCCTCCTCCATTCATCTTCCTTCTCCTTCACCAAGGGCCGCTAAAGCACCTTGGATCGGCGATCCGAAGCCATGCTCGTGTAGAGAAGGTACGATGCTCCCCCATCCTCTTGCAGTGGTTCCACACGAATTTCCACCTCTATGATCAGAATAGTAGTATAACCTTCATTACAACTTTTGTGGTGTGATCCTGGTTTGATATATCTTTTTTTTTTCTCTTTTGACATTAGTCGCATTTAATCACGGTTCACTCCATGTTCCCCGGAATTCTGCAAGCATTCCATCATCTCTCTAGACCCTCATAGCTTACCATGTAAAATGCAGTATTTCAATAGTCTTTGAATAGACATGAGTCGATAAACATAAATTCAGGATCGTAAGTTCATGCCTCAACAGTTACAAATGCATATTCTCTTGATGGATTTGGTTCCCAATTGCTGGAGAGTGATTCACCTTAGAATCTAAATAAATATATTTCTTAAGTTAGATATCCCTTGAACGTTTGAGGGTGTTGCTGCATAATTCTTGAAATTATACCCATACGTATGTGATAGATAGCAGAAAAAAGAGGGGGAACCTGGGGACTTCCTCCTCTAACTAATATTTCCAATTCCTAATTCTCCTAATTCTAAACTGAAATTGGAGATGACTTGCATGTATACAGTATGTGCTTCTTGATGTGATTCCAAATTTTGATCCTTCAAAAAATGGAAGAGAATGAGGTTCCACTAGTTACAGGGATTTCAACTGCATTTCGATTAGCACCTCTTGGGGACTTTGTCTGCTCTAATTCCTGTCTTTGACTTGGTGATGGTAACTAATGTTACATCGACATTGCAAATTTCCATCACTTAATTATGATTAGCCAGTTTGGTTGCTTATGGTAAGGATGTATACCCTGTAGTGCAATGAATAAGTTTGGGGAATTAATTTGCCTACCCATGTGAGTGCACGTTCTTTGATTTTTCATCTACCAAAATCTTAAATGTTACACTTTTGGTAATATAGAGGAAATTAATACCGATTTTGGTAAAGACTTATTTAAAATCCTGCTATCTACGATATGTTGAAATATGGAGTCACATCCTGAGTATGAGCATGCATGATCACTTATTGGTTAATTTTCTTATGTTTTCTAGCAGTTAGAAACACTACCATAGACAAAAATAAAAATGAAAATCAAGCATTCTTTTACATGGTAAGGGAGGGATTGACTGCATGTATTGCTGCCTCAGAATAGGTATATCTTGAATATATGTATGATTGTAACATCCGCTATAGATTTTTCGGGCACTAAAAAAATGGCAAAGATTTTTCTTGCTATTGATACTATATCTTTCTCTAATTAGTCTACGTTTTACGCATATCTCTCCCTAGTGCTCCATTCTAACAATGATATTAAATTAAACGGGGAGATTCTACTAAATTTTATCCCTATATTCTATAGTGTTCTTATATCTAGTAGCTTCATAAATTATGACAACTCTCATCCTTTGGGAAATAGCGAGTAGATGAAGTAGTTGCTGCCAAGGGAGGGGCATGCACTATTGGGGTCCAGGGTAGAAGCCTAGATGACCGCGATCCCAACTGCTATTGTAGCTGCGATGGTTGGGGGACATGTTGCTTGGCACATCGAGGTGCTAATTTGACGGTATTGGCCTCAGCACTTGCGTGCGTTAGCTCGGTGCACGAGCGTGGGCCAAGTAGTTATGGTTGGTCGGCTAGTGTTTCGCTTGTCACTTAGAGTTAACACTTGTTTATGGGCCAATGTAGGCCACATTGGTCGGTATTCCGAGTGGGAGCGCTAAGAGGGGAGTTCTGAGAAAATATGGTTAATGAAGTTGGGAATGGGACGTGAATCCCCTGTGCATAAGGAGTGTGATTTACTTGCGATGATTCATGGGTTGGAATCTAAATTGTGAATCAGAAGTATCATTGGGAAGTGGGGCTAAGTGGACTTATTGGGAACTAGTTAGGATGCATTGTTATCCATGAAGCTTGGTTACTCATATCCATATCTAATAAAAAAAGAAATGTAATTCTTGTGAGATCAGTTATCCAGTTCCTTTCTCTTTTGCACACATTTAAATTTATATGTTGCTTGCTATTGTATAGTTATTTAAATCGTATTGAGCAACTTTACTCATAACGTACCTACGTGTGGATCTGCAGGTTTGCAGTAGTGACTAGTTGAAGGCACCATCCTTTTGTGCAGCCTCACGACACTTTTTACAGTACAGTTGTTGGTAGTAGTTTTACTATCCTTCTTCACTTGTAGTATTTTGTTGAGAGACATGGCATGTAATGTATAACTGTGGATGCCTATTTTATGCTTACATGTATAGTTTTTTTGTGGACATGGAAATGATCAATGGAATTTAATGGAATTGATGAATGCAATGAAAAGTTTTAAATTTCCAATGTTTTGTGCTATTTTCTCCTGCTTTTGTGAATGCCAAATATTCGAATGTGGGAATGTGTATGCGTGGAAATGGATTTGCCGAGTACCCGGATCCTAGGGCACCACACTGCTGAAAATTACACTCCTAATCAAGAACCATGTGATTGTCATTTAATCAATTAGTGAAATTAGCTAGTAATTTCTTGGAATAATTATTGATGAATATTTTGTGAAATATTTGATAATGATTATTTCCTTAAATGACATTGCCTTAACCAATAATTGATTAGATATGATCTAGTTTACAATTGGTTACATGATATTCTTTCCAACAAACAAAGTTGCTTGAATAGGATCGGGGATTTGTTTAGCAAATGTCCTTATAATGTTAATCTAAAATGTTTTGATTATTATTATACGATATAAGTTCAGTTGAAAGATCTATTATCATCTCAAGTACAAAGTGATCAATTCACATTATCCTGACCTAAGGCGGATATGGTGTCTAGTCGGCAAGCATTGGGGTAGCAGGTTGCTCCGTGAGCGGTCTGTCCTACTCCCGTTGGTACTGGCCATGACAGCAGGTAAGGCAGGATAATACTTGAAGCGATCATGATGTATTTTTCTAATTATTAAAATTCAAATAATACGTATTTTTAAAATAATACCATCCTTCAAGTAACAATTAAAAACTTGTTTGTTGGTTGATTGATTGGATTGATAATTGATTTAATATGATTAAATGAATTATATCTAATTAATATTAAAACACTCTATTTTGAATAGAGTTATTATTTACCTTGGAAGAAATAATCGTAATAAATATGGTTCATAATGATTAATTAGTATTTGAACATGATATGAAGGATCACATAAGTGACATCCCATGGTCTTCCGTCAAGGCAAAGGGTTCCATCGTCAGGGATTGTATGGAGGAGACGTCTGTCTGAAGTGACAGCTCCTGCATACATGCGCATCTGAATTGGGCTTTTTGCTTCTTGAAAGAGTAAGGTTGTATACGTAGTGACCTCAATATCGGGTCCTCATATTATTGGGGTGATATTGGATTGCGTATAGTGAGTTTTAAGCCTGTTGATGGTTGGTTCAATTAACGACGGTCAACATCACCTTAGGGGTGGTGATTTCGGGTGTTAAAGATCGAATTGGGAATGCAAGTTGGACTTGCAAGGCGGAATGTGTTCCCGCTTCTTTTTATATGAGTTACATGTTCTCATATTATTGGGATCTGACAAATATAAGAAAGGAAATCCTAGATCTTGCTTGAGATATAATGGTAAGTATATCTCTTACATTGAAAGTGATTAAGGAAATTAACTTTCAGTGTTAACAAGGAAAGACAACTTTGATATAAAAATTCCTAAATCAAAGTAATATATATATATATATATATGTAAATTTCTTATTTTGAGATAATCCTTCATTAAACCCACTTAATACTATACTCAATAATGACCAGTAAAAATATCATCGTTTGGATCAATGATCAAAATATTGTACTTGCAATTGGACAATAATGTATATGGTTGCAATGCGTAAGTTTTCCTGATAATAACGAGGAATGATAATTAAATAGACAATAGTACTAGAACCCTAGGGCTTGTATGTCTCTACAATCTTAATTTATCATCAAATGTACTTTGGAAGTGACATGTCGATGTTGATTGTAATTGTCAATTAATCCTTATAAAAAAATCTAAGAAGATGTTTTTGCTATACATATGTGCCTTCGACATTTAATCATGAATGACATGGTTCATTGTATTATGCAGAATGGTGGCTCTATAATAGATGATGTATTCAAAATGTTTGAGTACCCACCTGAACCAAAGTCCTTAAGAGTTAACATGGATGTATACGATGAGTGTCATCATTCTAGTATCTATACTCAAGTCATTCATAAAGCTTTATAATATTCATATTGTATGAATTAAATGAAGCATGCATAAATGTTGAAATGCTCTTATATTGAAGTCTTTTGAGTTCAACATGAGAGATCCTTTGTCTTAAGCAATGGTTGTTTATAGATGAAAGGAGCATAGTGGAAGAATGGTTCAGATCCAAGTTAGAAGGAAAGTCAAAAAGTTGATTGTACTTTTATGGTTTCCATACATATGACTTCCAAAGAGTTGGATGAATGCCAATACTGCAATAAGCTGATGTACTGATAGTGTGACTATCTAGGACCCTTAGAGAATGACTTAAATAGTGCACAGAATAATCTATATCTACGTATCATCATTGAAATCGACTTAATTATTTGATAAGATTAAAAGTCTAATAATTGTATCTCATTCTTCTAATAACACTTGCAATTGGATGCGTATGTTTTAGAAGATTGGAAAATTTGATCTTAAGGATTAATAGTCATCCACATGGATATTGATACAATTGTTGCAACAATTTCTATTGGATAGATAGACTTTATATTTTCAGTGGGAGAGTCTTAGTCTTAGAGAATGTCTCTATGTCCTAGGTATTAGAATACACTTGTTGTTTATTTTTAAATGATGGAAATAAACATGAATTCTGGAATAGACATATCATAAAGAGTTATGATGTATATATTCCAGATAGTATTTGATGAATCTGTGATTCATCACTCTAAAGTTGAAAATAGAGCTTTGTTCCTGAGTAATTAGCTGCACATATACACTTATATTACATAATTAGCATTCATGCATGTGTAAATAATATCTGCATTTTAGCATTCAAAATTGCGTAAATAACAAGCCTGAAATTCCTTGTAAAAATCACATGTATATTCACCATATTTCCCTTATTTGTATCTATTTTATACTAAATCTAACTCTAATAAAATCAACTCTATAATGTATATATTACTAACACTAATTAAGGAAATATATCAAAAAATACTAACTTGTAAAATTATCCAATAAAATCCAAATCCAAATTTGAGACTATGAACCTTAAAATACGCATATCTCTCTCATACAGTGAACGATTTAGGTCTACTTACTTTTAAAGTAATATACATTTAAAGACCTTCAAAACAAGGCTAATTTCATGAAAATCAGAGATTGTATGTGAAACTTGGGTTTTTGGCCCCTATTGTATATTGTACATATTGATCTTTTTACCCTTGTATTTTATTTCTTCTTTTTTTGATTATTACAGATCCAAAAAAATTAGATTAAGTTGTAAATATTACTTTCATATTTTATTTATTTTTATTATGATTTTTTTATTATTTAAAAATGATAAAAATATGAAAGACAAAAATGTGGTATTTTATACCTATAAGATACCACCAAAAATGCACTTTGTACATATGATTAATGAAGCTTCATTTCATCTTATTTCACTTCTAGTAAATTTTTCATAATTTTTACATTCTATTTGCATGATAAATTGCATAAAACCCCCAAAAAATTTGCATTTTTCATTTGTGCATCTTAAATCCGAAAATTCAAAAAAATATATTTTGCATTCATCATTGGATTAGGTTTCTAGGAAAAATATAACTTAGTTATATTGACTTCATTTCATATTAAGAATTAGTTTGGCTAAGTGGATTGTTTTCTTAATAACCTGGTTCAATCGTATTTGTACATTTGCATTTTTATTGCATCCCACTTGGAAAAACGTGATCTAATTCATCTAAGACGATCCGAAGTTATTCCTTCTCCTTGAGTCGACCTTGGGGCTTGCCCAAGTTAAAATACATCAAACCACACATTAATTCATCCGTTGATTATTCGATTCCTGCGGTTAATTTTTTGATCGATCCTGATTGCCCGACTACAATAATTATGACACACAATTATTAATCAAAAGGGCGATTCCAGCGGATCAATCAATGGCTCTGTTGCCGGGGAGGCAAACTACATAGGATCATTTTTAGAAAAATTAGATTAAGGCTTTCCATTCAATCTGGTAATCTAACCCCCGAACCCATTTGTAATTATCCTATTTTTTTCCAATTATTTCTCTGCTTATTTTTTCTCTTTATGTATCTCTTTGACATAAATTTTATCTTTTTGTGCGAGGATCCAGTGGACTTGAGCGGCTTTCCTGATGTCGACACATCTCGAAGTGCATCGGAGGCCGACAATTCTTGGATCAAGTCGGCTGTTGAGATGACAAAAAGATTTTTTATTTTCGTTAACTTGTAAAAAAGTCTGCATTTAAAGCGATTCCGTTTGGGTTCTCGTGCATGTAACTGAATAAAAAAAGGGAGACTCTCTGTGATGTATGGTTGCTTGACATAGAATAGAACCTGCACTCGTGGCTCTTAGAGCTTCCTAGGACTGTTTGTGCTCGTAATATTTAGGACCATACTTCACCATTAAAAAGACGCACTTAGACCGCATGACTTTAGCCAAATTTAAAATTCGTCTTCACTCGCTAATATTAACTGCCTGTCTAGGAACAACTTTTCATTGCTTGCATTCATTTAATATAAAAATTTCAATTCTGTTTTGCATCCCGCATGTAGAGAGCTGGAGGCACTGTAAGTCTTCTTACTCAAGCACTCATCATCGTTTTCTTGATCGCATTAGGTTTTTCCGATTCCCTCTGTTGGTTTTTCTAACTTAGGATAAAGGAATTGGGACTGGACGGTAGATGTGATTGCTTGTGTGGATTAACTAAAGTGACAACTAATCTCTAAAATCAGGACTGCTAATTGAATTGAACCAAAAGTGTTTTTGACTAAAACTAACCCTTGTTTGCGGGAGAGTATCCCTGACCTTGATTTCAGGCTGAGTGAGGGTACAGAGTGTGTGTGCACACCCTAAGATTTATCCAAAATCTCCAACTTCCATATCACTACCCCGATCCTAGCAAATATCACCGGTTTAACTATTTGAGGTTCAACTGACCAACACTAAGTAGCCTTCGCCTGCTTCGGCAGGTAGATATGGGTGAAGCAGCGGTGCACCGTGACAAGTTGCTAGTAACCCTCAAGGGTGAAGTTATAAGCCTTGTCAGCCTCCGCCTACTTCGGTAGGGAGATAGGGGTAGGTCCTTGAACTTCCTCAGCTGGTGATATCAGTGAAGAGAGGAATGGTGTTAGTATCTTAGGTGACATGTTAAACATGGGAGACACATCTGGCTTTGAGATGACTTCTTTTTAGGTCACGTAACCCTTGCTATTTTCTTGAAAATCACACTTAAAATCAACCAGATCAATCGGACTCGGCTTTGGGTCCTTCACTGTGTTGAGTTGGTGAAATTGGGGTTTTCTCTTGCATTTGTTTTGTGTCTGTCCGTGTGCGTTATCCTGTGTAATTGCATGTTTTTCTACTTCGATCTGCTTGCATTCATCCTTTCCTCTTCAAGATGTTGGGATATTGGTCTCCATACCTGGTCATTCCTCCTCGACCATATACCGTCCATCTTCTCCTTCTCATTCTTCCATGTATCCTCCGCCATTCACGGGAGACCCTTACCCGTGGTCGGTTCCACCTCGTCCTGATTATGAAGTCAAAAATTTGACTGACTTCTTCACTTCTTCGCATTTCTCACATATTACATATTCTAACACTCCAGATTCACTTCCATCTTGGGTTGACTGTCCTTATTCCCGGGAGCTTGCTGGAATCAATGAACCATACGAAGAGCAAGCCACTGCTGAGACATATGACTGGCAGAATTACTTGGTTGATAGAACATATCGAATGGAGAGGCATGCACCTAATGATCTTCCTGACTTGATTGACCCTAGTAATCAAGCCTGCATTGACCAGCATTCATATCACACATTCGGAGAGCCTATACATTCACAAGATTGGGCTCATGGATTCAATCTAGGAATCCCCTCTTTATTGACTCCATCATATGAGGCTCTGACCAATATCTGCCATTCAGATGGTCCATACTCAACCTAGCATTACATGCAAGAGTCTAGGTATGTTGAGTATGAGACCCTAATATCTCAGCTGTATCATCGAATTGAGAAGAACTCTCACATGATTCGTCATGAGAATTTTGTGGAGGATGACATCTCTAGACTTATTGAGAAAAATGAATCATTTGGTAATAAGTTGAGAGATGTCATGGAAATATTGCACTCAATTTCTGCCAGCCTGGGTATGAAAGTAGAAAAGGAAGTAAGTAGATTTGATGTTGAAAACCAAGCGAGCATTAGGGAACCCACACATTTTGTACAACTGGAGTCACTTCTACCTTCCTCTTCTACTAACCCCTTGCCTTCCAATCCAGAGTCTGACCATTCGCCCATCAAAAGCACCAAAAAATCGAAAATCCCAAAAAGATCAAAAATTTTGAAAAATCAGAAAAACTCATAAAAATAGAAAAATGAAAAGACTTTAAAAAATTGGATCATGTCCTAAGGGAAGCACTCGATAAGGAATTGATTTTTAATCTTCCCTTAATAAAGGCCATAGATCACTTCCCCGACCTCAAACGATTTCTGAGAAGTAAATTGATGCCTAAGAGGTCGAGCAATAAGAGGACAAGGACTGAGAGACACATAGTGTCTATGGTCACCTCCTTGGTGATGAGGAGAAAGACCAAGAGACGCAGAGTGAAGCGGTTGCCCCGAGTTGAATGTGAAATCAAAAACACTATTTTTACCCATGCGAGAATCGATGATGACTCATCAATAAATATCCTCTCGACCTCCATGTTTGACAAGCTCAAACTTGGATCACTTAGGAAGTCCAAAGTGATCGTTCAGCTGGTTGCTCGATCCATAAAACATGCGAGAGGAATCATTTCAGTCATCAACTTTCCAAGGTTCTCTACTCTAGGTGGACTTCACGATCATTGACATTGAGCACCGAGGAGTGTTTGCCCAATCTCCGATTATTCTCAGGAAACTGTTCTTAGCCTTGACTAAGGCGACTATGGATTACGAGACTCGGTAGATTGATTTTATAGCATTGGGAGCGCTCTGACCTCACCCATTCTTTGATACACTTTACTCTAAGTCTGCATATCCGCAGACATTCGTTGCCATCGAGAGATATATGAGTCCCGTCTCTCTACTACACCTGAGATACCAACTATCCGGACGACTGTTAGTTCAGAGACTCCCCACACATCCACTTCACCAACTGCTTGCACCACCACCGTGACAGCTTCTAAGGAGGACTCACGACCCGAAGCTGTCACTGAGTCAGATACGATTTTTGCTGATTGCCTTGACCATTTTGATGATCCCAAGCAAGAGCCCAACAATGCCAAACCAACTGAGATCACTAGCACCTTCTCGAGACGTGCACTGACCCTGTAGGAATATTACAATATATATGGTGACTCGTCTGATGAGGAACCCATGGTCAGCACTGCACCGCATCCCAGACCTTCAAAGGAAACAACCAAGATTAAATTGACCTCACACAAAAACATGGTTGCTCCCTCCTCTAGCTGGTTATCTAGTGAGAGGAAGTCGAGAAATGATTCCTCAAGGAGTTCACCCGAACCCCTCAAGATGCATCGCTCTCCACTTCTCTCAATGATTCAGGTTCTAGAAAACCGACTAAGAAAGTCTCCTTCAACATACCAGGGAAAGAATTTTCTAAGGAATCCTCATCGGGTCCGGATAAGGTAGTTTATATGAGTGAACTCAGTTCGGCTGTTATTAAGCCCTACACCTCATTATTATTCATCTGAGGACGATTTCGACATCGACACATATGTATATTACCCACCTCCTCGCTCCTGCAAGAAGGTTCGTCACAAACCTTCTTAATCCTTGTATATTCTCACTCCTCCTTGTATATATTTTCTTTCCATCCCTCCCTAGTGATTCGAATAACTCGTCCCGGCTCCATATCATTTCATTTTATGGCTATACTTAGGATGACCAGATTCTAAGTATAGGGGGGAGAGTGACTCCAGTCTCTTCATTATTCTATGTACATTCTCCAGATCTCATCGGTTCTTACACTTACTCATGTCCTATACTTAGGCTGACAAGAGCCTAAGTATATGGGGACCGATGCCCGCCATGTCTATCAATTTCCCCTCTTGACCTCGCCCACCCCGTTTTTGTTTCTACACTTAGGCTGCTAGAGCCTAAGTATAGGGGGGCGGGATGACTTCTATACGTTTTTGTTATTTTAGCTCTCCTACGCTTAGTACGAGCTATGTCTTTTTCCTCGTTTCTCGTGCTCTGAGAACATCACACACGTTAAGTATAGGGGGCGTGTATTTATTACATATATGCTTTACCCATAGCTCGTACTTTCACGTATTTTTGTATATATTATGCAATAATTATGGGGTGGGTAAAAATTGAATTTTTTAATACATGTATAATACTTTTGTATAATACTTATAAAACTCTTGTAAACATACTCTTGTAAAATTTGTTGTAAAATAGGCACTATACCAAAAAAAACAACAACAAAACAAAAAAAAGGCTTCTTATTTACTCTTGCATATCATCCTTGCATTTCAAAAAAATGTCTTGCATTTCATTCATCTACATAGCATGCCATATGCATCTCATCGGCATATCTAGCATATGCACAGTGAAAAGTTAGTGGGTTGTGAACCAAGTTATGAACAAATATTGAGGATGGATTTGACCTTAATCTACCTAATTTCAGAGGAACCTTATAGGACATGGAGTTAAGATTTTTTCAGGTTGAGTGACTTAATTCTTTGAGTCCACAAGTCTATGTTCACATGTCATCTTGATTGGTCTAAGTAGAATATTTTGTACACACGCATGATTCTTTTAGACAGTGACCTAACTTGGACAAGCACCATGTACATAGCTTTTCATTGATTAGGTAGTGAGGAGGTAGAATCCTTTAGCTTGGAGTAGCACACGGGTGGAAACATCCGTCCTCCACTAGGGAGGGTAGTGCATCTCAACCTAGTCTGGTGGTGTTGACGTCTTAGGATGGGATGTCGTGGGTTGCAATAAAGCTTCAAAAGAGGGATAGTCTATTGGCTCAAGAAGAAAAACTCCTGATGTACATGCTGCACCTTGTATATATGCCAAAAAAAGAGAAGAAAAAAATAAAAAAAGAAAAAAAAAGAAGAGAAAAAAATGCAAGAACTCCAAAAAAATGGACAGGCCTGATTGAAAATAAAATGCCTGTCGGAGTCTGTATATTTGCAAGGCATATGCTTTAAAGCCTCATACCATAGAAGCCTGCAACTGGATGACTTGTCTACACTGGTCAAGCATCCTAGGATAGGTAGCTACACTGACTGCCATCCATTCTTTTCTCCACCCCCTCTTCTTGAGCTGGTTGCACTTGAACTTAGAAGGGAATACCCCGCTCCTCGAGGAAAGAGTTGCTAGACCGGGGAATTACAGTTACCTTGTTAGAGGAGGCTGTTTCTTTGCATTTCTGATGCGGAGAGCTATATTTCACTTACATAGTACAAGTAAGATTCATGGTCATCACAATTTGCATATGAGAATTTGTTCTGACCTAACTGTTGAGGCGATTTGAATAGAAGACTTGTGGAACTTAAATGCTATTAAATCTTAAATTCAGATCCCAATAAGGTTCCGCCACATTATTAATTCGAAGGTCGAGTCAAGCTCTATTTTCAACTTTTGTTCATGACCTTGGTATGGAACCCAAAATCATTTCACTTTTGCATTTCATTTTAGTTGCTCTGGGATGAACAAGGTAAGTATAGGGGGTTGATGAATATGTGATTCATCACTCTAAAAGTTGAAAATAGAGCTTTGTTCCCGAGTAATTAGCTGCATATCTACACTTATATTGCATAATTAGCATTCATGCAAGTGTAAATAATATCTGCATTTTAACATTCAAAATTGCATAAACAAGAAGCCTGAAATTCCTTGTAAAAAGCACCTATATATTCACCATATTTCCCTTATTTGTATCTATTTTATACTAACTCCAACTCTAATAAAATCAACTTTATAATGTATATATTACTAACACTAGTCAAGGAAAAATATCAAAAAATACTAACTTGTAAAATTATCCAATAAAATACAAATCAAAGTTTGAGACTATGAACCTTAAAATGTGCATATCTCTCTCATGCATTGCCCGATTTAGGTCTACTCACTTTTAACGTAATATACATTCAATGACCTTCAAAACAAGACTAATTTCATGAAAATCAGCGATCATATGTGAAACTTGGATTTTTGGCCCCTATTGTATATTGTAAATATTGACCTTTTTACCCTTATATTTTATTTCTTCATTTTCTTGATTATTAAAATCAAAAAATTAGATAAGTTGTAAATTTTCCTTTCATATTTTCTTTATTTTTATTTTGATTTTCCTCTTATTTAAAAATGATAAAAAATACAAATGACAAAAATGCGGTATCTTATTCCTTTAGGATACCATCCAAAAATGCACTTTATACATATGACTTATGTTGATTTTTGATTCTTCATGAAAGTTGTTGATCTCGTCGAGACGAGCAACTTTCATGTTGACCACTTTTTGATTTGACCTCTTTGTTATTTCTTTTTGATTTTTCTTTATATTTAATTTTTGAATTTTCTGGGAGCGACACGTGGCAGCTCCTGGAGCCGCCATGTGTCACCCTATTTTTTTATTAATTTATTAATTTCGTATTTTAATTTATTTTATTAATTTATTATTTTATATTGTAAATAAATATTTTATTTATTTTATTTTATTTATTTTCCCTTCATTATTTTTAGTAGCATCTTATTTTATTTATTTTTATGTTATTATTTTTCCTTTTACTTCTTCTCCCTCTACGTGTTCCCCACTCCAAGTCATCAACTTTCCATTTCTTCCACTTTCTCCACTTCTTTTCTAACTCCCTCCTTTTTATTCTCTTCCCCTCCATCATTTTTCCTCATCCACCGATCTTGAGAGAGAGAGAGAGCCCCAGTCCTCGTATCATTCTTGGTGACAGCACGGACGAGACGATCTGAGCGACGACGAGCTTGGCCATCTCCGGTCGTGGTGAGATCCAAGGAGCCTCAAAACTCCTTGTTGTAGCTTCCACACAAGCTGCTCAATCCTCGAAGCTTCCTTGTTTGGCGACTTCTTGAGGTGACGATAGGAATTCAACATAGCTGCTCCACAATCTGGCGATTTTCACAGGTAAATTCTCTATCCCTTTCCTTCTCATTTTTTTATCTAACATTTTTTTGTTGTTATTATACACCGTATCATCACAAATCCATCACAATCACCACTATCATCATCACAAACCACCTCTTTATTCCCATCATCACCACTTCTTCATTCCTCAATTTTATCGCCAAAAAAATAAAAAATATAATCACATTCACTATCATTTTATTGCACTTTTTTTATGTTTACAAAAAAATATTTCAAAAAAAATATACAAAAAAGAAACAGCTACTGGATGGCCACCGTCGCTCCTCACCAGCAGCGACCATCCAGCCGCTTTCGCAGGAGGGCAGTGCCCCACGCGACCCCCTCATCACCGATGCCGCCCCTTTGCTGTATCGTCGCGCGCCCTCACCACCAACGACCACCCTCCTCCCTAGCCGCGACCCACCATCACCAGCCCACTGCAGCTGCCGCTCGCTCCAACCCGCGACCGTCCACTTGCTCGCCCCAAACTCCAGTCGCTGCAGCCGCGAGCTCCCCGCTGCCAGCCCACGACGCCTCGTGCCCGCCTCCTCCGCGTCTCCACGCTCTAGCCCTAGACGTGGGGTCAAAGAGAAGGTTTATTTTCCTTTTTTTATTTTTTTGTTAAAATTACATTTTCATCCCTTTAAGTTTCTTTATTTACAAAAATGCCCCTGTTCATATTTCAGTTTATTCATTTTTAATTCTGTATTGCGAAGACACCCCTACATTTACATATTAATTTGAACATTCATTTCGCATCATTTTATTTAATCAAAAATATTTTTTTATAGAGAAATCAATTCTGAACATTTTGGCTATTTATTTAGATTTTTGTGAGCATTGAATAATTTATTAAAAATCAGAGTTTGAAATTCGGTGATATTTTACCTATTTTTGCTCTAAAATTTGCACATACATATTTCTTGCTCCAAAAATTGTGAGAAAATTATAGATGATGCTACTAAGTGCTCTTTAATTACTAACCAAATTTCATAAAAAATGGATCTGTCTTTTGCCTAAAATAAATTGTTGAGTGATTTATGTAATTGATTTTTAATTAAATCCACGAATAATATTTTTTATGAAATTTCAACTCTCTTGGATTTCAAATTAAAAAATATCTATTAGAGATAATTTTGTTTCTGATAATTGGATTTCATGGATTTATTAGAAATTAAAAACTCAAAGTCACTATATTTTCATTAAAAAATTCATAAAAATAATATATTGTCAGAAAATTCTAAAAAAATCATTGTTGCTTCATTTCATCATATTTCACTTCTAGTAAATTTTTCATAATTTTTGCATTCTATTTGCACGAAAAATTGCATAAAAACCCTAAAAAAATTTGCATTTTCATTTGTGCATCTTAAATCCAAAAATTCCAAAAAAATACATTTTGCATTCATCATTGGATTAGGTTTCTAGGAAAAATATAACCTACCTATGTTGACTTTATTTCACATTAAAAATTAATTTGGCTAAGTGGATTATTGTCTTAATAACCTGGTTCAATCGTATTTATGCATTTGCATTTTTTTTGTATCCTACCTGGAAAACCATGATCTAATTCATCTAAGTCGATCCGAAATTGTTCCTTTGCCTCCTTGAGTCGACCCTAGGGCTTGTCCAGTTTTTAAATACATCAAACCGCACATTAATTCGTTCGTTGGTTATTCAATTCATGCAGTTACTATTTGGTCGATCCTGATTGCACGACTACAACAATTACGACACACAATTATTAATTAAATGGGCGATTCCAGCCTATCAATCAGTATTCTAACATCTAGTAGACTCTACTAAATTAGAAAATTAATGAATTGATTCATTAACATTTCTAATACTGAAAATTAAACGTTTAAAGATCAATAGGAGGATGAAGATCATTTGACAATGATTTGTCATCAAGCCTTGGACATTAGTATGTTGATGAGATCAATAGATTAGTAAGAGATGAAACTTTAGAATATCTGAAATTTCAAATCTTACATACTCGTGGATATTGTATTCAAAGTACAAATGTCCAAGACACCCTTCTTTTGGAAATGATGCAAGATGCCAAGGTATTCAAGATCTCATACATTTTGATGTATGTGGATCATTGGTATCATAATAAACATTGATGATTTGTGATATCATTCTATGATTATTTATGATATAAGATTTCTTCTCTTCACCTTAGAAACCTTTGAAATGTTCAAAGATTTCACTGTTTTGTTTTAGAACCAAAGTTTGAAGGAATGTGAAATGAATTTGATCTAACCTAGGTAGTAAGTACCTATTAGATGAATTCGAAGAATACATTATGGAGATATGAATATCATTCCTATCTCACTCCTCTTGATACACCTAAACTCAATAAAGTTGTAGGGAGATACAATTGGATCATGTGTGACATGATTTGATCAATGATGAATATTAGCATGATTACCTCTCAGTTTCCAAGTATATATGTAGTAGGGACTACAATGTATAAGGTTCCATGCAAGCAAGCTGGAATCTAGCACCAGAGAATGCTACTTCATTAGGAAAACAAAGGATGGTATTGGATACCTACTTAATGACCTTGAGATTCTTAAAAGATTTCATCTCTAAGGATATGATTCTTAGAATGGCTCTCTTGAGAATCAAGATGAAAATGAAGTGAAGGAATTCATTGAATCTTGAGAAGATAATGAGGCTCCTGAAATCGGAAGGTAAAAGGACAATTAAAGATGAAACACTAATAGCTCTTCTATTAAATTCGAGGATGGATTCCATGTAAGTTTGATAATGATCTGACTTCATACGATGAAGCGTCTGAGGATCATGACATGGAAAGATGGATGTTAGAGAGAAAGTCTAAAGTATACTTCATATACAAGTGTTGTATATGGACCCTTGAGGATCCACCTATAAGGTTAAGACCCGTTATGTATAAATGGATCTTGAAGAGAAACATGGAACATGATGAGAAGGTAGAAACCTTCAAAGCACGACTCGTATCCATAAGATACGCATTGAAGAGAAGAAATCACTTGCGATGTGACTTGCTCTCTAGTGACCATGCTCAACCCATCAAGATATTACTAACTATATCTATACAACATGACTTTGGCATCTTCAAGATGGAAGTCAATATTGCATTCCTCTATGAATAACTCTTTGAGGATATTCACATGAAGTAGCCCCAAGGCTTCATGGTTGAGGAAAGCAAGGTGTGCAAGCTGAAGAACTCCATCTATGGACTCAAATAAGCTTCTTGTAGTTGGAACATTGGATTTGATGAAATTATAAATGTTATGATTTCAGATAGAATCTTGATGAACTGTATGGAGCTTAGTGGGAGTGCTATGATGTTCATTGTGCTAAATGTAGGTGATATGCTAATCATTTGGAATGATATAAGGATGATAATAAGTATTTTAGTCTGGTTATTCCATACCTTGAGATGTAATCTCAAGGATACCTCTTAGATCTTAGTTCTGAAGTTGTTCAGAAGCCAAGTGTATGCTATATGTGTACGAAAGCTATATGTCTGCCATGCAGTCCAAGTAGTAAACTGTTACTAGTCCTAATATGGAAAAAAAACACTTGATTACAGCAATAACAATATCTTCAAAGATGGTCAGACTTTTGAGATAGTGATCTCAAGATCTTATCATCAAGAATTTAAGACTTTTATAGATAGTGATCTAAAAGGTCTTAACTGCAGATACCCGAGGAATCCACGATTCATCATCTTTATTCTTTTATTTTAGCTTCATTTCCTTAGTTAAACACCTGTAAATACCCACTAATTTCATGAAATTACCATTTTGCATGCATTTGTTAAATATGCATTTTTAACACTTTTTAACACTCAAATAAAAGACTAAAGAAGAAAAGAAAAAGAAAAGAAAAATAAAGGATGTATTTATGAAATAAATGCAGACTGACCTGAACCCTGAGAGAAGGTTAAGACTTGACTTGATCGACCAGGAATAAAGTAGGGGGAGATAGGATCTTTAATTCAAAAATCCAAAAATATTTTGTAAATACTTTTCCCTGTACATTTGTACAAAACTTACACTATTTTTTTTGTACATAAATTGACTTCAAATTAAATATTTTTGTAAGCAAAATTGTAAATAAAAATATGTTGTAAATAATAAAAATAATTGCCAAGCAAAATAATGTACAGAATACAAATAATCACACTCAGAAAAAGCCGTAAAGCAATCATTGAAAGGCTAATTCTGGCTCCATACGGGATCAAATTGAATCAAACACACTTCCATTATACTCTAAATTAAATTAACTTTCAAATGGATGTGGTTTCATAATTTTTGGAGTTGCGGTTGAAAAGTCGATTTTCTAGGGTATTTTGTACAGTTTTACCACTTACTTATCGTATACATTCATTCATATTTATTTTTTATACATAGCATACATAATTGTAAATATTATATTAATTATTAAAAATAAAAAATATAAATAATATATTTAAAAAATTTTATTTTAAAAAATTATTTCCTTATTTGTACATGTGTATACTATACTATATGTATATAATACTTGTATACAATTCATTTCCTTAAATAAAAATAACCAAAAAAATAAATATCTAACATTAATTAATTAAATTAATTTAATTACTAAATTTAGATTTATTATTTTATTCATTTATTTGATTTGAAAACTTACCTTTTATATAAAGATTTAATTTTATACCTTAAATAGCCACCATTAAGATGGCTAATTAATTTTTGTAAATTAATTAATTAATTTATTTTAAATAATTTCTAAATTTGTTTTTAATTAATTAATTAATTAAATTAAATTATTTCCACCACTAAACACCTTCCTCTTTTTTACATCCTTTCCTTTTATATTTTTCTTCTCTTTTTATGGGATTCCTCCTCTCTCATTTGTCGTTGATCAATCTTTGGTGGAGAGGAGCTCGATCTCCGAGAGCAATCTTGTCGAAGAAGGGTGCCCAACCTCCGAGCCATCTGGTGACAGCGAGTCGACCCTCGTCGAGGCCATCACGATGTATCCAATCCCGAGGTGAGATCCAACTTTATTTCTCATCATTATTCTAGATTAAATCTTAGATTTAATTTTGCATAGATGTCGTGATTAATCTTTAGATCCTAAAATCCAAAAAAAATATCCACCACACATTTTCTCATCCAAATCCAATTTATCATCTCACATCTCGATCTCTCCACATTCTTTTCTACCTATAACGATCTCTCAACTCCGGCCATGCACGGTGGCCGGAGACCTGGATTCATTCCTCATATTTTCACCGGATCCCCATCCATGCATCCTATTTTGTTTATAAATAAAGTAAATAAATAAAAAATCCACATAGTTGTTTTATTCCAATCATTTGTTTTGCAGGAAAATCAAAATAATAAAAAATTAATAAAAAAATTAAAAAATTATTGTTGCTTCTGTTTACATTTCATGTTTCACAAAAAAGAATTTTTATGCACTTATGTTTATAGTTTAAAAAGACAAAAAATAAAACAAAAAACACAAAATAATAATCAATAGCAGGTCGTCCAACGCCCCCGCAACCCCCAATGTCAGCCGCCTGCGCCACTGTCGTCTCTTGCGGTGCCCCGCCATACTCCAGCAACAGGCGGCCATCGCCTCAGTTGCGCTCGGCCACACTACAACTGAAGCAGCCCCGCGCCTCCGCCATCCACTGCCCATTGTCGCCCGACGCGCGAGCGGCTTTCTCTGCGCGAGCCCTAGCCAGCCTGGCCAAAGGCCCCCATCGCCCGCTCCTGAACACACCCCCTTCCTCCGACTCCATTGCACCTCGCTGTGTACTGGCACCGACTCCCATGTGGCCAAGCATCGCTGCCACGACCGCACCTAGCCGCTCTCCAATGGCCCACGTCGTTCCTCCTCAACCATGCATCTGCGATGCGCGGCCCTGCCCAGAACTCCACTATGCCGCTAGAGCCTTCAGGAACCGTGCGCGTGGCCCGCGCCCCGCCGCAACTGCGACGACCTTCCCTCTTTGAGAAGAAACGTACACAAAGCAGAAAAAGAAACCTAAGGGGTATTAACAAATTAGAAATATTGCATAATAGCCCCCAAAAGGTTTTTCAATTACAGACATGTCCCTGCCAGTTCAGGTCAAGCAATAATTTAGGCAAATTGCATCTTCTACCTCTGAGAGTTTTTGAAATTGCGCGAAGACCCCTCCAGATCCAAAGCACGTGTGTTGCACGTTTTTACTGGGTAAATTGTGCTTTTTATCCTGTATTTACTTTCTTGTTATCTTTTAATGCAGAAGCATTAAATAATTTACATTTCAGTCCCCGTAATTTCTAGACTTTAATTTGCTTGCTCTTTGACTGAAATAAATATTTTTCATTCTATAAAAATTCCTCAAAAATTTTGTGAATATTCCTGTTGTGTTTTTCTTCATTGTATATAAATTTCATCGAATTTTGCTTTTAGTTGATATTTTTTGAAAAATAAAAAACAATTTCTTTTTGTCTGCTCGAACTTAGAAAAATCATAAAAATTCAAAAATTGGTCTAAAAATTCCAAAAAAAAACTACTAGGTGTAATGTATTCCCCTTTATTTTCTATACAAATTTTACATAATAAAAAATTATAAAACCCAAAAAAAATGGCAAGAAACTAAACATCTCATAAAAATTGTATAAAACTGTAGAAAGTTCCAAAAATTCTGATTGCAATCTCTGTTTGTAGATATTAAGTGTCTTTTATCATAAAAATAAGTTGTAGGAGTTTTTGGCACTTAAATTTATTTTAAGGTGCAAAATAGTCTTGGTTGTGCACTGTTTACTTTTATTTCCACTGTTTGATTTTTATAAAATCAGAAAAACATCAGAAAAATTTGATAAAAATTATTAAAAAACTTTTTAAAACCTATAAAACTTAAAACACATTTTTGTAATTTTCTGGACATTTTTGGATAATTTGAAAAATACAAAAAGAGTGTGGCGTGTGTGTTTTTATCCCTTTATGCATATTTTTCCTAATCTGAAAATAAAAAATTGAAGCATAAAAACCATTAAAATTTTTATTTTCAAAATTTGACTGCTAAGTTTTTAAATCGTGCTCCTTGTGTTCGACCCTGGTCGCTATACCAGGTAAATTGAATAGTTAAAACTACTTACATTTCATAGCTTGATTTTCTCTTAAGTGTTTGATAAACATTTTTCTCGTTGATCACACTTGGCGATTCGGGTCACAACGACCCTTGATTATTTGCATACTTAACCCGAGTTGCCAGGCGTGTCATCAGAATGGTGCCGTTGCCGGGGAGCATGGCTTTGAAGTCATATTTTATTTTTGCTCGATTTTGTCTCTATATATTATAACTGTTTTTTGACCATCTCTTATTTTCTTTTTGTGCGAGGGACTTCTTGGAGAATGACTTGGAGTTTCTTTTTGGAGGACCGGAACAATAGGTGAAGCAGGGAAGAGAAGAAGACAACCGTTTTATTTTAGAGATTCTTTTGAGATTGTTGTAATAAATTAGAACTTGGACACTACTTGGACATTTCGGGGTCTGTTTCGCCAAGTGCTGGTGCACTTGGGGGACCTCACCAATGTTTTCCACGTTTTGTTTTCTCGCTTTTTTTATTAGTTGTTTCACGTGGATTTTTTGTGCTTGAGCCCCTAGATATAGGTTTCTATTTGATTGAGCCAGGTAGCATTAGGTTCAAAGCTCCTAATAGAATATTTGTTCCTATAGAACTCGCTTGGACTTAGATAAATAAGTATGTGCTTCACGATAATAGAAGTTTATATTTAGGACGGTTCTCGCATTGCATTCATATAGAGTAGTTTAATTTTTCTGCGTGGATCATATTACATGTAGAGTGCTGGAGTTAGGTACACACCTCTATCTCTAGCATTCGCATCCATACTTTCTCGTGCATTGTCTTTTCCGTTTCCCCCCTATGTTTTGTGGATATATGAATAAAGGAAATCGGAAATCTCGTTAGACATTTCATTGAAAATATCCAAAAAAATAAAAAAATCAAAAATTAAAAATTGGGACTGCTAATTGAACTTGATCATAAAATTAAACGTAACTAATTCACCATTATTTTGGGGAGAGCAACCCCCTCATTGTTTGGTTTGCTTGAGCAAGAGAGTGACTTGTACACTAGGCTAGAGCCACACTTGAACTCTCGTTAGACTACTGGTTTCAGGGTTTGTCGTTCTCCAGTGAGGATCTCTCCGATAATCGGTAAAGTAGACCGTGACATCCTTAATAGATCGAGTTGATCGGGTAACCGGTAAACGGTCCACAACTCGTACTGGCTGGGGAAGATCTAGCTTTAGGATCGGACCAGTCTTTTGAGAGCATCGGGTTCCTACCAGCTTGCTTAATCGCTCTGCAAGATTGAGTTATCACCTAAATAAAATTAACAAGATAATTGACCGCATCTTCACAGTCTTCGCATTGTGTTGAGTTGGTGAACTGAGGGTTTGCTTTGTATTTGGATGTCTTTGGTGTGAGTTGGTTACGTTCATCTTCTCTACATCATTAGCAATCACCTTGTATCTCCTTCACTCTCTTTCTCCCCACCCTCCCTCCCTTCATTTCCCTCTCTTCATGATGGGCCACACTCCATTCCAGCCGGATCTCGCGGCTTCTTCTTTTCTTTCCCATCATTCTTGACCAATCTCTTGGGAGGTCGGGACCTCGATCGACCTCTCGTATCCTTATTTTTCTGCCCCTCCCCATTCCCTCTTTATACTGGCCATGCTGTCCTAAGAAAAGACACCCTAAGAGTTCAGATTGATCATATACGAGACACGGTTGATCACCTTGCTGAGGTAAGAGTGCATTCCATAGGAGATCATATAGAGCAGTTAAGAGTTTTAGATGACTTTTATCCTAAGATGATGGATGAACACCTAGATCAAGAAGCACAGTCCGCTTCTACATTGAGTCCTTTCATTCTTGATTTAGAGTTCATTAATCTTCTACCGAAGTTTTTAGGGGAAGTGCACGAGGAGCCATATATTCATATATCTGAGTTTGAGGAGTTTTGTGGATCACGATCATATTTCGATATCACTTATGAGGAGATGATGCTGATTACCTTCCACTTTCACTTCAGGGTAGAGCCAAGAGTTGGCACAAACATTTAGGAAGGAAGTTCTCTACGTGGGGAGATTTATGATCATTGTTCTTGTAGAGATTCTACCCCCAACATAGAGCTGATATGATGCGGTCTTGTATTCGAGCTTTTTCAATTGACCCCCATGAGCCATTGAGAGATTCTTGGCTTAGGTTTGTTGATCTATTGAGGAGATTTCCAGATCATGGAATCTCGGCGACTGATTGTACAGATCATCATGAGGGGGATGACCGCAGAGCAGATTGCATATGTCATTACCTCGTGTGGTGGTTTACACCACAGTCCCTACATGGATTTATTTGAGACCATCTAAGGAGCACTCTCATACATTCCGTATTCATCAGATGATTTATTCGAGACAACACACGAGGGAGATATGACACCAGTTAGGTGTGCTATACTTCATGAGGATCCATCCATTACACACTAGCTAGAGGACATGGATACTTCACCTACACAAATGAGAGACGATGAGATAGTTACTGTGACTTCCTAGACACTGATCGATTTTCCGTTGGTTTTCCAGCCAGAGTTTGAGTCAGTCCCGCACTTTCACGTTGAAGATTCTTGGATTCTAGGTCTGCAAGAATCCCAAGAAATTGAGGAGGATCCCACATTATTTCAACGGTCCTTTCAATACTTTCAATGTCCATGCCCGGCTGATTTTGTATCCATTCTTTAGAAGATCTTCTCAGATTTAGATGTACATTTGGATCCATCCCAGCAGATAGAGCTCGATGAGCGACACCATTTTTATTTGACAAACCTAGATAGTCCCGTCTTTGAGCCGTGTGTCCGCCCATTTGATGAGGTTGATACATTTTTGGAGGACCTGATATTTGGCAGCACAGATCCCCAGTTCGATTCTGATTTTGCATTACTCCCTGAGGGTTATCAGCGTGAGGATGTCACGTACCCTGTGTACTCGGTTTCACTTTCTGAGAGTGTATATATCTGTCGGATCACGAGATCGAGTCTTCTGATATTTCTGATCATGAGTCTGAGTTTTCTTTCCTCGACGACCCTCGCGAGGATGAGCCGATCTTTGAGGTATTCGATGATTTTACTGATTTCTCTACATTACATGCATTGGATATCGATTTTCTTAGTGAGTCTCCTGATCTTAATCTTCCTTATCTATTCGAAACGGTGATTGACATGAAGGATTCCCTGACATATCCTTCCTTTTCCACGTTTGATTTCTTCGGCTCCATCCGTTCACTCTATTCAGACCTTGAGCCAATGATTTCTTTTGTGCCATCGGAGTATGATCACACATCTTATTCTATTTTCCCGGTAGCCGACACCCACTTGAGTGCATATTCGGGTCTCTTTTGACCATTCTGAGTCCGTTGTTGTTCTCCCACCGAGACAACAATAGCAGTACGGTATTCACATCATAGATTCCGTCCTGAACCTCGATACTGCGTTATCCTAGCCTTTGCGCTCAGCTGGGGGGGGGGGTAAACTCTATCACTTGTTGAGAGGCACCTCAACATTGTTCACAGTTGTATAGATCTAGTCCATATCGCACATTCTTTTGTCTAACACCCCATCTCCATCTCATGATTATGCTATACTTAGGGTGTACTTTTCCCTAAGTATGGGGGGGGGGGATGTCAGACTTCTGATTATTCTTTTGATTCTTTTAACCTCTGTTTTGCTGCCTACACTTAGGGATATTTTACCCTAAGTATAGGGGAGGTGGACACTGTACATTCTAGCCCTCTATTTTCCCCTTTTGTACAGTCTTATATACCTAGGATTACTTGCTCCTAAGTATAGATGTATCACTGACTCCTATTGATTATATTCTTTTATTCGTCGATGTAGCATAGCATTATTTTCACTTCCCAATACTTCACACGAGTAATGTCTTCCTTTGAAGCTCTTTGATCATTGTGAGGACATAGTTCGAGCTAAGTATAGGGGGTGTCGTATTTATTGTATATATACTTTAGCCATAACTCGTACTTTCATATTTTTAATATAGCTAAAATACTATATAAATACTTGTATAAAAATCAACTAATAAAAAGATGCAGATATTTCCTCAAAGTTCTTTTTGTATATACCGATTAATAAGTAAGGTTAATATATTTTGAAAAATATTTTGAAAGTAGTTTGAAAATCTATTTGATTTTTTTGAAAACTATTTGAAAAATGTTTGAAAAATATTTTCAACCCTTGTAAAAATATTTTGGTTTGTAAAAATTTTTCTTTCCTTTGTGTGAAATAAAATTATTTTGTAAAACTATTTGTAAATGTTTTGAAAATGGTTGAAAACTTATTTTGAAAATCTATATATACTATTTGAAAAATATTTGCAAAATTGTTTTCAAATGTTTGTAAATGATTGTAAAATTGTTTGAAATTTTTTTGGACTATAGTCTTAAAAACTATTTGTAAAACTATTCTCAAATAAGTTTAAGGAATATATTCATCACAAAAAAATTAAATTAAAAAAATCCAATTCTATCTATATACTTGTATAAATTACTCAAGTTGTAAATCCTTTCATCTGATTCTTGTAAATAATTGTCTCATTTCTGTGTAAATATGTGTATCTCATCCCTAACCCTTATTAAAAAAATTGTATAAACTTGTATATAATACTATCTATTTGTTTAAAAAAACTCTTTTTGCATGTGCATCAATTTTTTTCAAAAAAAATGCATAAAAAGTTCAAAATTGGAAAATTGTTTCACAAAAAGATTCTGCTTTCTTTTCTTTGCATTGTACATATTTCTTATATTTGCATGTGCATTTTCTAGGATAATTTGATATTTAAAAGTCCGAAATAAAATTGAAGAATGGAGCTTAGTTGGACCTTAATCCACTTAATTTCAGAGGAACCTTAAAAGAAATGGAGTTAAGACTTTTCAGGTCATAGTGATGAGTCCATAAGACTATGTTCACATATCATCTTGATTAGTCTAAGTAGAATATTTAACAACACATGCATGATTCTTTCAGACCGTGGCTTACCTTGGACAAGCACTCTACATGTAGTTCTTCATAAAGGAGGTAGTGAGGGGGCAGAATCTTTTGGCTTGGGGTAGCATACGAGGGTAGTACATCTAGGCGGAACCTCTCGTCCTCCTCTAGGGAGGGAAGTGTGTCTCAACCTGGTTTGGTGATGTTGAGGTCTAAAGACAAGAGGTTGTGGGTTTGTAATTATGCTTCAAAAGTGGGATAGTCTACTGGCTCAAGAAGAAAAACTCCTTATGTACATGCTGCACCTTGTATATATTATCAAAAAAAAGAAGAAAAAAGGAAAAAAATATGCAAATCTCCAAAAGTGGACTAGCCTGATTGAAAAGTAAAATGCCTACCGGAGTGTATATACAATATAAAAAAGAATAAGAGCTTTAAAGTCAAATGTTTGTAAGCTTGCAGCGGATGACTTGGCTACGCTGGTCATGTATCCAAGGATAGGTAGCTACACTGGTTACCGTCCATTCTCTTCTCCATCCCCTCTTTTTGAATTGGTTGTACTTAGAAGGAAATATCCCCGCTCCTCGAGGAATGAGTTGCTAGATCGGGGGACTAGAGTTACTTTGTTGAGAGAGGCTGTTTCTTTGCTGCTTTTGAGATGAGGAGCTATATTTCACTTACACCGTACAAGTAAAGACTCATAGTCATAAGAATTTGTGTATGTAGACTTTTTTTGACCTGACTATTGAGGAAACCTGAATAGGAGTCTTGTGGAACTTAGAGGCTGTAGGTTTTAAATCCATTTCCCATTAAGGTTCCGACACACTAATAATCCAAAGGTCCGACAGAGCTCCATACTACAATTTTATAAAGATAAGTTTAACGGTCCACATTATTATAATTTCTTTCCTTTTTCTTTTCTTTATTTTTGTTTTCACTTATTTTCTGAATAAGTGTTTGCTAAGGGACTAACAAAGGTAAAGTATAGGGGAATGATGAATCTGTGATTCATCATCTTTATTCTTTTATTTTAGCTTCATTTCCTTAGTCAAAAACCTGTAAATACCCACTAATTTCATGAAATTATCATTTTGCATGCATTTGTTAAATATGCATTTTTAACTCTTTTTAACACTCAAATAAAAGACTAAAGAAGAAAAGAAAAAGAAATGAAAAATAAAGGATGTGTTTATGAAATAAATACAGACTGACCCGAACTCTAAGAAAAGGTCTAGACTTGACCTGATTGACCAGGAATAAAGTAGGGGGAGATAGAGTCTTTAATTCAAAAATCTAAAAATATTTTGTAAATAATTTCCCTATATATTTGTACAAAACTTACACTATTTTATTTGTACATAAATTGACTTCAAATTAAATATTTTTGTGAATAAAAGTTGTAAATAAAAATGTGTTGTAAATAATAAAAATAATTGCCAAGCAAAATAATGTACAGAATATAAATAATCACACTCAGAAAAGCCGTAGCAATCATTTAAAGACTACTTCCGATCCATACGGGTTCAAATGGAATCAAACTCACTTCCATTATACTCTAAATTAAATTATCTTTCAAATGGATGTGGTTTGATTAGTTATGGAGTTACGATTGAAAAGTCGGTTTTCTAGGGTGTTTTGTGCAGTTTTACCACTTACTTATGGTATATATTCATATTTATTTTTTATACATAATATACATAATTGTAAATATTATCTTCATTAATAAAAATAAAAAAATAAATAATAAAATTTTAAAAAAACTTACTTAAAAAATTATTTCCTTATTTGTACATGTGTATATTATACTATATGTACATAATACTTGTATACAATTCATTTCATTAAATAAAAATTATCAAAAAAATTAAATATCTTACATTAATTAATTAAATTCTTTTAATTATAAAATTTAGATTTAATTATTTTATTAATTTATTTGATTTGAAAACCTACCTTTTATGTAAAGATTTGATTTTATGCCTTAAATAGCCACCATTAAGGTGACTAATTAAATTTTGTAAATTAACTAATTAATTTATTTTAATTAATTCCGAAATTCATTTTTAATTAATTAATTAATTAATTTAATTATTTCCACCACTAAATATCTTCCTCTTTTGTACATCCTTTCCTTTTGTATTTTTGTTCTTTTTTTATGGGACTCTTCCTCCTTCATTTGTCGTTGATCAATCTTTGGTGGAGAGGCGCCCGATCTGCGAGAGCAATCTTATCGAAGAAGGGTGCCCAGCCTCCGAGCCGTCCGGTAACAGCGAGTCGGCCCTTATCGAGGCCATCACATCGTATCCAATCCCGAGGTGAGATCCAACTTTATTTCTCGTCATTATTTTAGAGTAATTTTAGATTTAATTTTGCATATATGTCGTGATTAATCTTTAGATCCTGAAATTCAAAAAATATCCATCACACATTTTCTCATCCAAATCCGATTTATCATCTCACATCTCGATCTCTCCACGTTCTTTTCTACCTATAACGATCTCTAAACTCCGGCCACGCACAGTGACCAGAGTCTTGGATCCATTCCTCATATTTTCACCGAATGCCCATCCATGCATCCTATTTTGTTTATAAATAAAGTAAATAAATAAAAAATCCACATAGTTGTTTTTATTCCTAACATTTGTTTTGCAGGAAAATAAAAATAATAAAAAAATTAATAAAAAATATAAAAAGTATTTTTTGCTTATGTTTACATTTCCTGTTTCAAAAAAGTATAAAAGAATTTTTTTATGCACGTCTGTTTATAGTTTAAAAGAAAAAAATAAAACAAAAATTAAACAAGAAATAATAATCAATTGCAAGTCGGCCGAATGCCCCCACAACCCCCAACGTCAGACGCCCGCGCCACCGTCACGAGGCCGGCACCGCCGCCTCTTGCGGCACCCCGCCGTACTCCAGCAATAGGCGGTCATCGCCTCAACCGTGCCCGACCGTGCCACAACCGAAGCAGCCCCGCGCCTCCTCCATCCACCGCCCACTACCGCCCGACGCGCGAGTGACTTTCTCCGTGTGAGCCCGCTCCAGCCTGGCCAAAGGCCCCCATCGCCCGCTCCTGAACGTGCCCTCTTCCTCCGACTCCACCGTGACTCGCTGTGCACCGGCACCGCCTCCCTTGTGGCCAAGCATCTCTGCCGTGACCACGCCTAGCCGCTCTCCAGCGGCCCATGCCGTTCCTCCTCAGCTGTGCATCGGCGGCGTGTGGCTCTGCCCAGAACTCCACTACGCCGCCAGAGCCTCCAGGAACCACGCACATGGCTCGCGTCCCACCGCTGCGACGACAACCTTCCCTCTTTGAGAAGAAATGTTGACAAAATAGAGAAGGAACCCTAAGGGGTATTAAAACATGAAAATACTACATATTAGCGCCCGGAAGGTTTCACAATTACAGAAACGTCCCTGCCAAATCTGGTCAAGCATTAATTTAGGCAAATTGCATCTTCACCCCCTGAGAGTTTTTGAAATTACGCGAAGACCCCTCCAGATCCAAAGCATGTGTGTTGCACATTTTTACTGGGTAAATTGTGCTTTTTATCATGTATTTACTTTCTTGTTATCTTTTACTGCAGAAACATTAAATAATTTACATTTCAGTCACTGTAATTTCCAGACTTTAATTGGCTTGCCCTTTTGATTGAAATAAATGTTTTTCATGCTCTAAAAATTCTACAAAATTTGTGAATATTCATGCTATATTCTTCTTCACTGTATATAAATTTTTTTGCATTTTGATTTTTTGATGTTTTCAAAAAATAAAAAATAGTGTCTTTTTGTCTATCCGAATTTAGAAAAATCATAAAAATTCGAAAATTTGTCTAAAAATTCCAAAAAATTAGTGTAGGTGTAATTTGTTCTCCTTTGTTTTCTACCCAAATTTCACGCAATAAACATGTATAAAACCCCCAAAAATGCGAAAAATAAAAATCTTATAAAAAGTTGTATAAAATTTTAGAAAATTCAAAAAATCTGATTTCAGTCGTTGTTTGTAAATATTTAAGTGTATTTTTATCACAAAAATAATTTTTAGGAGTTTTGAGCACTTAAATTAATTTTAAGGTACAAAATACTCTTGGTTGTGCACTATTTACTTTTATTTCCATTGTTTGATTTTTATAAAATCAGAAAAACATCAGAAAAATTTGAAAAAAAATTACCAAAAACATTTTAAAACATATAAAACTCAAAAACACATTTTCTGTAATTTTTTGGACATTTTTAAATATTTTGAAAAATACAAAAGAGTGTGGTGTGTGTGTTTTATCCCTTTGTTCATATTTTTCCTAATCTGAAAATAAAAAAAATGAAAAATAAAAAACCACTAAAAATTTTATTTTCGAAATTTGATTACTAAGTTTTTAAATCGTGTTCCTTATGTTCGATCCTGGTCGCTATACCAGGTAAATTGAATAGCGAAAACCGCTTACATTTCATTGCTTGATTCTCATTGAGTAGTTTACACATTTTTTCTCGTTGATCGAATTGATTGGTTGAGAACAACGACCATTGCTAATCTATTCCATGTTAACCGTATCGGTTTCCAGCTCATAAATACCTTAGGAGATAGATATCTTTGGGAATAAGGGCATTCTGATAAGGATAATAGAAATTACACATTGGTTATAATGATTATTGAATTGTAGTGTTAAAGACACTATAATTAGCAAAATTGGATTTGGTTGCGTAAGATGTAACATTTGCATAGGATGCGAGCATTGTTACCGAGAGATATGCAAGTGCCGTAAAAGGACTTGGCATAGTCTCTCGAGAACAAAAATGACTGATCAGCTTACCTAACTATTTTTCTAAATAGCCTATGATTGTCACATAAGTGTGGGTTTAAAGATTAGCCCATTAATGGCTCTTTGGGCTAGTGGGAGATTGTTGGAAATGCGAGCCCACGACGAGCCATTATACAGTAAATATTAATTGCAAATATCATTCCCTGATCTGAAATGAAGAATAACTAATTTTCATAACAGGTCCCTTAGTACAATTAGGGATATGTACCATATCCATCTTAATGATCATACAACTGTTGATTCAATTATTGAATCGTAGAGGCTGGTGCTCAGATGAATATCTTAAGAGTTAGATTGAGGACTCATCAAGCACCGTAAAATAAATATTAAGAGATGATTTCCAACTTGAGAAGGAGACGTCAATCCCTTTTAAAGGATGATATCTAACTGACCTCTTGATGCAAGTCCTCTGCATAGGAATACATATTCAAAGGTGTTAGATAAGTTAGGTCAAAGAGTTGACTTAACAAGATCGAGATAACCAAAGACCTATGTCGTATGCTGTCACGATATAGGCACACATCCTCCGACCAGAGATAGATGTGTTACTATATGTCTAAGTATGTACATTTGGTAGACCGATAGGTTAATAACCTAACCAAGGTCTACACGTCGCACGTTGGTGTACATGCAAGGGCATATGAGTAATATGATCTCTCAAAGGGATCATACAGATTCAGCAACTGAACCGAAAGGCATGAGATCACTCATGAGATATTGGAAAGAATCAAATTCTATGCACGGTCATCTCGCTTTGGAAGCTTGACTGAATTTGTAGATTTGATATATGCTTTTGGAAAGTATATGATCAACACCTAGGTATGATATATGTTTTTGGAAAGTATATGATCGATACCGACTCCCAATGATCAAATGAGAAACTTAATGATAATACCCTGAAGTAGACAATGTAAAATTGATCTAATACTTTGGGTTTATTCTGGTCTTCTAGTGTACATGATGTACAAGTATTAGGAATACCTGAGGGTGATGTGAACATAAATGATTACATAGCCATAACGCTTCCATTCCTAGGAAATGATGAAACACGTCTAGATTTTAGTGACTCCTCTCAGTAGAGAAGTGATCTGATCTTGGTCTAAATGATGGACATTGATTTGAATGTGATTTAAATGTAATAAGAAGATTAGAATTGCGGTCTTGATTTAATCAAGCATCTATGAGAGGCCCGCAAGATCTGGATTTGAGATGTGATCTCAATATCCAAGTCACTATACGTGGAACAATACAATCACCCTGTCCTTATCTCCAAGTATCCGCGGAGAAAGCACATTATCCTTGAAAGATTTCAAGGATAAATTCATTGTTGATTTATGTATCCAAGCATTGAGAAAATTGACAATTAAATGTGATTTTATTATCATGAATAATATGAATTTGATTCATATTATAAAGAGAGTTATCTAAGATAATTAAGTGTGATTTAATTATAAAAGATGTAAATAATGTGAATGTGATTCATATTATTTGGGCACATGAGAATAATGATCCAAGATGATTAAATGTAATTTAATTATCATGGATATGAATAATGTGGATAGCACTATCCTAATTATTCATATATTTTATAAGTGTGATTTATAATATAAGAGAGAGAGCTATTTGTAAATAACATTTACAAATTAAATGTTGATGTGAATTGGATTCACATTAGACAATTAATTGAAAATGTAACTTACATTTTATTTTGGGTTGTGAATGTGCTTCACAATCTTCCCATGGCAAGATTGCAATATTTACAAAATAGTTATGAATCATTTTTGTAGAATAATCTACAACAAGTGTTGTTGTAAATATTGGAGATTTCCATGGAATACTGTAATCTCAGGAGATTACATGAAGATTGCACCTCCCTACTAGGGAGGGTGGACGACCACGAAATCCCATTAGGGAAGGGTGGCCGCCCCCCCTCTTAACTAAAGGAGGAAATCATGCTTCCATGTATCTCTTTGTTTGATTGATTTAATTTAGGATTAATTTATATTGATTTATCGATATATATATTTAAGCTAACTTAAATTAATTATTGTTATGTAAAATATAATTTTTACAATGAAATCTCGACCATTGAAAGAAGCACAAATCAATCTCATCTATTGATTTCATGCAGTCCATGGATTGCGATCCATGGACTCCCAAAATACTATATAAGAAGAGGCACCCCTTGCTCTTCAAAAGTTACAACAACAACATATGCTCTCTCTCTCATTCTCTACATGTCCTCTATCTCTCTCATTATGGCCGTCCACCATGGAGCCCTAGAGAGAGTCACCATCACCGCATCACTGTCTTTATGCTGCCAGATTGTTTACTCGTGGATCTCCGTTTTCTTAGGTGCACCTCACTCGTGAAGAAGATGTTGGATCTCGTGTGACAAAATCAGAAGATTTGTCACTTGGATCATCAAAATGGATTGCGAGGATTACATGTTTCATCAATACGCTCGCAAGCGTCTCCTCCGTCGGATCGAACTTGAGAAAGGAGGTCTCTTCATTTAGAGACTCGATCGCAACCACGCTTCAAGAGGTAACCCTAATACTTGTTTGTGATTTAGATGAAACGATCCGAGAAGTGTTCTTGGATTATGTGGTTTCATCGCATGATTTTTTTAAATTCCGCTGCCTCGAGCAACTAGTACGACTAGTCACTCTCGATCGCATACGATGCGATCCTCACGCTTCCGTGATGCGCTTAAGGATCTTACCATATCCTTCTACGCCTACTTGAAGCCCAAGTCTTCAAGAGATGTGTGCTTTGTGTATAAAAAGAGAGCAAGTCTCTCTCTTTTATTAACTTGTGTTTTTGGAGAGCTTAGTCCCTTGGAAATTACGTGCCTTGTAGAAGATGAAGAGTGTTGAGAGTATCCATCTCTCACATGCCTCTTTTAGAAGCCCTGTTCATGAAAACAATGCCCAAGTTCGTGGGAAGCAACGCTGACATTGTAAAGTACATGTTAGAAGCACCAGTGAAGTGATGGCCTTCATCATTTTCCCCCTCTAATTGGTTCTTCATGTGCCTTCTACTATCTACCATGATGTAAGTAAGTTAATATCAAATATTCAACTCCTCATGTTAGTCAACATATTCTAGCATCAAGTTTTATAGTTTTGTCTCCTATAAATAGTCGATCATGCATGGGTAGTGGAGCAATTATTCACGAGCTTTTTTTCCCATTGATTACTTCTTATGGAGTCAACTTGATATCTGGGCACACCTCTTCAACCTTGAAAAAGTCAATTCTAATTGAGCATTTGGTTAGTTTCCTCTTTCATTACACTCCACCTATCTTGGACATAAGTGGCCATAGATCTTAAATCTTCGCCTTCTTTAAAGTTGATAGAAGAGAGCATAATAAATGAGGAAACATGACATTGCCTTAAAAGTTTGAATACTATTTTCACGAGGGTTCTTATCTATTTTTCCCCTCTCATTTCGCAATGGGAAGTTTGTAGATAAGATAGGTCTCTAGGTTTTAATCAACGAACATTTGTTTCCTTTATCTTGTATTTTAAGCAACGCGTCTGCTTCTAATATTACTATGTTTTGATTTTGATTGATATTGAGAAAATATTAATCCATTAAAAGTCATTTTATATTTAGTATGTTCACAACGATCTTTTGGATTAAACCAGAATGACAAATTTATATTCTACTTTGTATTGGTTCTAAAGTACGTCCCCATTTCATTCTAAAATTTGTCTGTATGCATAACCTTTTTGTGTTTTTCATTACTATTTTATTTAGACATAGAAAAAGTCAATCTTTTTGGTATTCATGTCTTCTTGTAAACATAGATTTGGTACACACAACCATTTGGTATAGTTATTGATTCCACTTATCTATTTAATATTGATGGATTGGTATGATTCCGGTAATTTCCTTGAGGTTAGTTACATTGTTAATGATATTTATTATATGCAGTAATAATTTGGTTTCTTAACTTTATGCTTTATTCTACTCCTCTTGTAAGTTATATAAATACTATTATCAATTACGAAATTTAATGTATAATACTTTTATTATATATTCTACTTATTTTAGACTGGCATAGTTCTCAGTTAACTCCAAAATTACGCATTTATCACCAAGACCATAAAAAATATGACCATATTACAATTTTTTTATGTTCGACTTGAAACTACTATTTTAGTTTGATACATAGATTGCATGCATCTTGTTTATACCGATACCTTCTTGTGAATCTGTTTATTTGTTTGTATTTAATTGCATAATTAATGAGATTTATCATCAGCCTCTACGATCGAATTCTTTAGATCAACAATTGCATGATAAGATGGACATGGTACATAACTTAATTTTCTATAGTGGGACCTTATTAATGTAAAACTTAATTATGTATTATTTCTCGGAGTATGGAATGATACAATTTGCAAGCATTTATTTCATAATGGCTAGTCATGGGTTCACATGTCCAAACTAAAAGGACGACACTTCAAAGTATGGATGATGAGAAGGGTATGGATGCCCTTAAACATAAACTATTGAAAGCCTAATGTACACCACGGTGTAAGTATTGCTTGCTTACATAATATACTTTTATACTCATTCTTTTGCATTCTCTATGAGCATAGTTGTCATATCATGAAACATCCCCTGTTAGACATTTGCTACCTAACACTTTTTCCATATGAAATCTTTATTGGATGCTTACATATTGTCATAGACCCTAGTATATGCTTCTCAATTTAAAATATTAAGGAAACTTGAGATCCTATTTTCTAGATAGTCATTGTAGTTTTTATGTTTCCACCATTGTAAGTTATGTGGGAATTCATATTGGATGTTTAAATACAGATGAAACATGCACTCTTTCCACTAAATAACTTCATACTCCTAGCAATCCATAACTAGTTATGTTGATATTTTTTATTGGATGTTTAAATACAGATGAAACATGTACTCTTTCCAGTAAATAACTTTATGCTCCTAGCAATCCATAACTAGTTATGCTAATGTTTTTATTGCCTCATAAACATTGTAAAACTTAGGACCTTTCTAGCAATGGTGTTCATGTGTCCCTACTACAAAATATTTCCTTTGCAATCATCATGAAGTAACGCAATGCACCAAATCATGTTTATCAATTTTGATCATCTCCACACGTCATGAACTGGACTCGTGAAATGGATGAGTGTTTTTAACTCCCTATTCACAAAACAACACCTCCTTTGACAGTGGATTAGTGGGTCATTCACAAAGGAGTCATCAAAGTGTCATAAAATCCTTTAATATTCACTCAAAGTTTGTCTAATGTCAAGAACAAAATTCTGAACCAACAACTGACCATAAAAAGGTAATACAATGCATATATATTCCTCCAAATGTGTTCAATAATGGTGAGGTAATGTCAGCAATGTCTCTATGGCACCTAATGACATTTCATAGGATAAGGTATATCGTGATCTTCTTGCAGATATCTTTTTCAATGAGGAAGCACTATTATTGTAGTAAGGTCACTTGTTAAAATATGTTAGAAGACCCTAATACTAAAAATCAAGATAAGACCAGTTTATAATTTCATCAAGTCGATGATGTTGATAGTAAAGGTATCACTAGGGGAGAATTTGCTTCAAGTTGCAACAATTACTTGACCTATCCAAGAAACCTTGAGTTACAACGACACCTTATTAATGTAAAACTTAATTATGTCTTAATCCTTAGATTGTGGAATGATACATTTCACAATAATATTATTGCATAATGTCTTATCATGGGCTCATATGTCCAACCTAAAGGGATGTCACCTCAACATATTAAGGATGAGAAGACTATGCATGGATGCCCTTAAGCATCAACTATTGGAAACCTTATGTATGTCATGGTATAAATATTGTTTGATTGCTTACATAATATGTTTTTATCCTCATGCTTATATATTCTCTACAAGCATAGTTGTCAATCATGAAAGATTATATGTTAGGCATTTCCTAGTTAACATTTTTTCCATGAAATCACATTGGATGCATAGTTTATGTGCATGGTCCCAAGTATACGCTTCTCAGTTTAAATTACTAGAGCCAACTATAGATCCTATTTTCCAGATAGTCACCATAGTTTTTTAGTTTCCACCATGGTAAGTTATGTGGGAATTGGTATTGGAGATTATAATATTGAAGAAACATGTACTCATTCCACTAAAGAACTTTTTACTCCTAGAAATCCATAGCTAGTTTTGATAATTTTATGGGAAAAATGTGTATGTCCCCTAGGGGAGCTAACTTAGCTTCCCCGTCCCTTTTTCACAATTTTTTATTTTTTTTGAAATCTAAAACCGTATAAATTCATTATTAAATCCCTATATTATGTCATTCAAATTTCATGCGAAACAGAGACTCCTACGACCTCCATCCAAACGGGGTCGATTTAAAAAATCATGTTACCGTTAAAAAATGACTGTCTGGATGGAGGCCGTAGGAGTCTCTGTTTCGCACGAAATTTGAATAGCATAATATAAGGATATAGTGATGAATATTCATGGAAGAAATTTTCAAAAAAAAAAATAAAAAAATGGTGAAAATGGGGCGGGGGGAGCCAAGTTAGCTCCCCCTAGGGGGCAGCCCCATTTATCCCTAATTTTATTGTCTTCATAAACATTATGAACTTATGACTTTGCTAGCGATAGTGTTCATGTGTCCTTATTCCGGAATGTTTCTTTTGCAATCATCCTGCAGTAAGGACATGCACCAAATCATGTGTATCAATTTTGGTCATATTCACATGTCATGAACTGGACTCATGAAATGGGTGAGTGTTTTTTCTCTCCCTATTCATGAAACATCACCTCCTTCGACTATGGATCAGTGGGCCATTCACAAATGAGTCGTCAAAGACTCATACAACCCTTTAATGCTCATTCAATTTTGTATAATGTCAATAAAAAAATTCAGAATCAAGAAAAGACCATAAAAAACAATGTTAGCTATGTTACTATGGCACCTAGTGACTGCGCATAGGATAATGTATGCTATGATCTTCTTGCAGATATTTTTTTCGATGAGGAAGAACTATTATTGTAGTAAGGACACTTATTGAAATACAATAGAAGAGCATGATAATAAAAATCAAGATGAGGATCATTCTTTAGTTTAAACAAGTCGATGACATCAATGATAAAAATACTACTATGGGAGAATTCGCTTTGAATTGCAACAATTACTTAGCCTATCGGAGCAACCACTGAGAGAAGTTTGATGTGATCATACATGCTTGCATATTATTTTAAAAAGTTATTTGGTCAATAAAAAATTAACACAAATAGTAATTATTCTAAAAAATAAATCCACAAAAATATATGCAACAGTAAGGTACAACATTTAATTTGGGCATTCTTTCATATAAAAAACATGATCTATGTCACTTGACTCAGGATTTTCAGGTCGAATAATGTAGATTGGTAAATCAATTAAATAAGTTCATTATTATGGCTACCCTAACCACTTTACATTATCTTTTGGTCTGTGATGAATACTCAATTCATTATCATAACTCGTCTAAATAAAGTCAAACTCCATGTAATATGCATGTGAATTCATCTAAGTAAGGATAAATTAACAAAAGATATAAATTAAAGGAGGTAATTAGCTTCATGGATCACAAAAGCAAAAGAAATCCAGATCCAATCCAGATAACTAGGCTCATTGTATGAGCTACATAAACAGAAGATAACAAATAGTATCAAAGGCGAAAACACATAACACTGTGAACCATTTTTGAACTTTTTTATCATCTACACGAGATGAGCGAAAATACCTCTGAAGCATGAATACATCCTTATCCTCCAAGATAAGATATCTCCTAAATTAAGTCCAATTCAATGGAGCAAGCCCAGTGGGCACATATGTAACCTATGTACATCCCATAAACTTGAGAGGTAGTTATGTCTTCTTGATATCCATGTCCAAAATAATTCTTTGAGAGGATCAACACTCCAGATTTTGTCTCAAGAAGTACGGCTTCTTATTTGCAAACCCAAGGGATCGAAGTAGATGATCATCCTTACGAGTTTGGGCAACCTAATGGAGAGGAGCGGAGAAAAGGGTGGGCGACCATATAAAAGAGGGAGATTGGGTGGTTGGTCGTAGGATGAATGCTCTCTTTAATTTTCTTCGAAAAAGGACTCTCAATACTATGATGCATTATTATTGGACATGAATTTTTCTTCTCTTCTTTTGAAGGTTAATGGACGACCAAGATGGAAATCCTCTTCCTTGAAATGAAAGGCTAAGATTCATTCATATTTTAATTATTATTAGAAGGGTATTGATGCAACATTATCATTAAGAAATAATGAGATATAGAAAGAAACATGGTGGGTGTCCTCAATAGAGATATGGACGTCTGCATGCGTTAGTGGAAAAAAACAACCTCTCATTCTCTCTCTTCTTCGTCTAATTCCAATATGAAATAGAACTTGTTGTTAACTATGTATCAAGAGTAATTCATAATTATGTTGTTACAATTAAAAACTTTCTAAGGAAGTGAATCAAATTCAATAGCCCAATATTAATTGTAAATCTAATTGACATTTACTAATGTTCAATGTGAATCCAATCCATATTAACATTGATTATGTGAATTTATTTATATACAAGTTCTATAATTAAATGTGAATCAAATTAGCATTATGGACGATTAGTGTGAATCAATATTTACATTAATAATGTATATTTATGTGTATGAATAATATTCACATATTAAATGTAATATCTATTTTACATTAACCAATTCCTAATGTGAATCCAGTTCACATTAACATTGATTGTGTGAATCACATTCATATGCAAATCCTTTCAATTTAATGTAAATCAAATTCACATAATTGATTATTACAAATCAATATTCATATTAAGTAATGTGTTCGCATGTGTGGATCATATGCGCACATTATTATTGATAAACACTAATCAACAATAATAGTGACTGATATCTCAATATACTAATCCTAATCCAATTATGATTTGTGTGCAACATCCAACGATACTTGGAGATAAGGTCGGTTAGATTGTATAGAGCATGTTAGTGATTTTATTTTGATATCCCACCTCATATCATGATCCATACAACCTAGAGATTCGATTGTGGAAGGAAAGGTTCTGTTGTGAGATTTTGGCCACGATCTTGAGATTTCCAGTGAGATTAAGTCCTCTCCTACGATAAAAAAGACCTTCAAGAGAAGTAGCCACCTCTCCTCCTTGTACTTCCCTCTCATGCATAATAATCCATCTCCAATTCCTCAAAAAGATTTTAAAAGGTTTCTGGCCATAAGAAGTACATGTTAGAAGCATCAGTGAAGCTATGGTCATCTTCCTTTCCCCCATGTAATTGATTTTTCTTGTGCCTTCTACCATCGATCATGAGGAAAGTAAGTTAATCTCATATATTCAACTTCTCATGTTGGTGACAAATTCTAGCATCAGTTTTGAAGTGTTGTTGCATGTAAATAATCTATCATGCATGGGTAGTGGAGCAATTATACACAAGCTTTTTTCCCTAGATTAATTCTCAACTTGATATCTCTGCATGCCTCCTTGACCTTAAAAAGCTGATTCCAATTGAGCATTTGGTTAGTTTTGTCTTTCATCATACTCTACCTACCTTAGAGATAAGTGGCCATTGATCTAAAATATTCACCTTTCTTAAGGTTGATAGAAGAGAGCACTATGAATGAGGGAATATGATATTGCCTTAATAGTTTGAATAGTTTTCCTAAGGTCTCTATGGTAATCGAAATTTTGGGAGTAGTAAAAATGAATTTGTCGGTGAAGAGAACTACTCAGAATAAAATTTTGATTAATCAAACAAAAATTAACAAACCCCAAATCGAAATTTGTTTCACTACTTATTTATCGGGGTGAATGTGCTTGGGTCGAACACAAGGAGGCAAAAAATTGTGTTCGAGATTTTCGAGGCGAGAAAATTATTTTTGTGACACTTTTTTATTCTTTCTTCTCTTCTCTTGTTTGAACCAAGAAAACCCTTTTTGGGATTTTATTTTTAATATGTTTTTATTTGATTTTTATTTTCCAATTTTTATTTAATTTTCAAAATGATATTTTGTAAAAGATTTATCTACAATATAATATATGAAATAATGTAGTATATATATGTGATACTATATAGTAGATAAAAGAGCTCAAGTAGTGGGTTCAAAAGAAGACATGACAAATCAAAACGAATCTAAAAAGAAATCCAAAATAAAACTTGCAAAGAAATCGTCGAAAATTCGCTACGAAAATAGAGTATAAAAACACTACGATGAAAGAATATAGTCTAAGGTCCACAATGTCCAAAGTCTAATATAGAAGTAATGTAAAATAAATGAAATAAAAGAAAATGACCTTCCTTTCAAATAGGTCCCTAGTCAAGGACCTAATTGCAAGGAAAATATGAATACGTAGGTCCCCGTACAGGGACTTAAATGTAAATATATGAATTTTTTAGAGGCGGAGATGAAGTCTGGAATTTCACGGGGTGTTTTATGCAATTTGTACACTGTTTCAAAAAGAACGGTTTGGATTAGATGGCTGTGAATGATCTGGACCTTTGGCGCAGGACACGTGGTGGCAAACTACGCCTCGTCTTCTTGCTGGCATTCTTCCCCAATCTAGGTGCAGACGATGGCTTGGTTTCCTCTTCGATGATCTGCAATGATAGTCGCTATGGAGGCAGGTAAGATGGGGGCTTCGATCTCCCTTGCTGCGACATGGAAGGTCACGAAGATGACTGATGGAGAAGCGTCGATGTTGAAGAGGCCCGCCAGTTAGGGTTTAGGTCCATGAAAGAGGTTGTTGCTCCGTTGCTTAATTGGTGAAAAAGATAGAATCCGGATGATCGATACTGAAGTTTATTGTGCTCCAGATGATCTTCGTACCTGCAATTGAAGATTCTCTTGCTCGATTCACAAAGAATCAACCGAGAAATTATTGTTCTTACAACAGGTATAAATGGATTCCAAACAAGGGATTTTGGATTGCAATTTGAACAAATCGATATGGGATTAAGATCTGGTTTAAAGTACGGTTCACAATAGAAGATTATATCTTGCTAATTGCGTAATTAAGATGATTAATAGTGGCACAAGGATTGAGAAATCAAAAAGGTATGAAAGAGGTACCTTGGGATATGAGGTGTATGACCTAGGGTGTTTACTCTATGGGCAGCACTTCTCGGAGTTGCATGTGGCTCAAGGCAGCGATGCGAGGTGGTTTGCACCTTGGAACCCCTCCTCCGTTGATCGACCTTCCACGTAGAGCACCAACCTTGGCGCTGTCACCATCCACGGCGAAGCTATGAGGCAAGGAAGTGGTGTCGATGGCCAGTTGTTATGGAAGTGGAACATGTTAGTTCGAATTGGAGCTCTTTGGATCAATAAATATGTGAAATGGTTATGGATTGGAGTGAATCCAAGGGTGGACGTTGATCTAGGTGGTTAGGACTAGGAATTGAATGGATTAGATTAGGTGATGGATGAAAGGTATGGTAGGAATAAATCCATGAAGTCGGTTGGTCAGAACAATTTCTAACGACCATTCTTGAAGAAGATGAACCTGGTGCTGACATGTGTCAACACCTAGTTGGCCAGATACCAAATAAGTTTTTAAATTAGATATAAAAAAGTAAATAGTGTTATCTTAAAAAGGTATAAGAATATAAAGTATATATATTTAAATTAACATGTTTCTTATATAATTTATTTTTATAAATAATAAATTTTAATGAAATATAATTATAATATTAATAAATATGTATATAGTATACTTAATAAATATAATTCCAAAAATCGACTGGGCCCCTATGTAATTTTTCCACTTACGCTCAAGGGCATAACCGCAATTTCTGAAACCGGTAAGGGCATCCCGGAAAATACCCCAAGCGCACACATGAGGCACGCGCCTGGAGGACCAATATGCAATTATGTAAAGGATCATGGTCTTCTTTGTAATTTACCCAGGTCCTCACGTCCGGTGCACGTGAGGGGGCTAGGCTCAGGTAGCTCGTAGGCTCGGGCTAACGTGGAATTCGTTAGTGGCTTGGGTCGTGGCTCGGGAGACCCAAGCCTGGAGGTTCGGATGTAGGCTCAACATCTACGTATCGTCATAAAGACCGTCCGATCTAGACGATTGGACAATGACTATTTTCCATGCTCTATCGTGGGTCACCGGAGCAAGCTGTGCTCCAGCGACCTCCATGAGGCTCCGCCGCCATCTATGGCTTCAGGTAAGGATCTTGAGAGCTGCCTGGAAGCTCCACGAAGCTGCTGGGTCGGAGGAGAAGGCGCAGAAGCTCCAAGTGTGAGCTGCCAATGGATGTTCCTCGGAGGCAGAGCCGGTGAAGTGAGCTACGCTTACATTCTGTCTATTCAATTCAGGCACCTGCAAAAAGGATTAGTCTTGAATAGTCAAAGCGTGAGTGAGTAGGTGAGGTGGGATGGGGTCCCATGGAGGTGACGGAGCGGGGGACCGGAGCTTCTTCTCCGACAGAGCAGAGAAGGAGGTGAGGCGGAGTGATAGGACTCTGGAGAAGGGAAGAATGGATGAGAGAGGGTCGGTAAAGGTGATCGATGAGTGGTGAAGATCATGAGGTGATCAATGGCTGGTGAGGATGCGTATGGTCATCGGGATAATTAAGAGAAAATTTGAGGAAAATGAATAAGGAGAATACTTGAATCAGAGATGGAGCATTGGTGGAAGAGTTGGTCTGTGCTGAGGGTCGATTCTTCCCTCCGGTCATTGTTCAACCTGGCCGACCGGTCCAGGGAGCTTAGCTACCGTTGGGGAGGCAGAGCGACACGGTCGGTCACCGTGGGTCGACTCCTGGGTCTACGACCATAATCGCTAGCCGAATTTGCCTCCTCCTGTCACAAGGAGGGATTGGCAGCTAGGCCTTAGGCCCGTGAATGGTGGACGAGGAGAACGGAGGGCGGAGGTCGGCTATTTGTAGGTGGAGGAGTAGTGGTTTATGGTAGCGATGAGGCATTTTTGAATGGTTGTATTGATGCCTGGGAGTGAAGGTGAGGTCCATTGAAGATGGCGCGAGGAAGGCGGATCTGAGGGCTACTGGAAGGGACCGTTATGGAGCGAAGAGAAGGTCGGTAGGCGGCGCGAAAATGGAAAGGGGACGTTGATCGTAACGCCTGGAGGGGGAAGGTAACGGAGGTAGGAGACGACTGGCGAGCCGTTGGATCTTGCGATCCAACGGCTTGGATGATGGTGCGATCAGAAGGTAGTGATCAGATCAGATGATCTGATCCTACGGTGGAGGGATGGGTGCTAGAGCGGCTTAGATGGATCTGGAGCTCCATCCTACTGTGGATATGAGGCGGTTGATGTGATGCAAGGAGGAGCGTGGGGTTTTGATGGGATCGATTGGTTGTGGTTAAGGCGTGGATGAGCAGCGATGATGACATCTGATGGTGAGATCCAACGATGGTGGGTGAAGTGGGAATGGAGGGTGGAGATGAAGATGGTCTTGCGAAGATCGGATGGCTGTAGAAGGTGTCAGGTGGCAAGAGAAGAGACGGGCCACGTGGGCGGCCCAGAGGGCGCCATGTGGCCCAATCAGATAATTCAGAATTGAAAAATCAAAGAACAATCAGAAAGAATTAGTTAAAGGTGGAATTAAGAAAAGGTCAAAACATGAAAGTTGTAGATCTCGATGAGATCTACAAGTTTTATGTTGGACGAAAAGCCAAAAGAGGTCACTTATACAAAAAACAATTTTTGGGATATTTTAAGGGGTTAAAAATACCGAGTTTTGGGTTTTGAATTGTGTTTGTATTTTTTTAATCTTTTTACAGGTTAGTGATATTATAGACAATTGATACACCTAATTTTTAGGTTTTTTGATGAGAGAATAATTACAAGGAAAATAATAGTGATTAAATACAATTAATTATAGGTTAAGAATGTACAATATAATACAAGATAAAAATGAGAAAATATTGGTGAATTTTATTGGATTAATTAAGCCAAGGGTTTAATTAGTGACTTTTAGCATGATGAATACGAGATTCATCATACCCATATACTTAAACTATGATCGTCCTCGAGCATCTAAAGAATGAAGGAGTCGGATTAATTCCTGACAGTGCAAGTGAAGATTTCAAGGCTCAGTCTTTCGAAGGTCCTTAATTTAAGTGATCCTAAAATTTTGGGCTTATCCAAGCTTTAGTCAGAAGGAATCCAACTTCTCTAATTATCAGACTCTCTTTTTGTATATATAATATAAGGATATGAAGTTAAGTATACTGCATTTCATGAGTGTCGAGTCAAGGCATCACTCGAAGTTCCACTCCAAGAGACTCTCCTCTAGACCTTATCCTTAATACTAGGGAATAAGTCTATTCTTGCTTCAGACATCCGTCTCATTATTTCGTCAGACTTGAAATGTAGATGGACGAACAGATGATGGAGGGCATAAGATTGTGTCTATTTTTCTCTCCCTCACATTGGAACAAGGGGCCTCTCGAGTGCCTTCTTACTCAATACAAGTAGATTTTTAGCTTGTTGATCAATGTGTCCGTTAAGAGAGTTCGGAGTTGTCTGCACTTGTTTTTCTGGGAGTACACCGGGGTGTGTCTCTTTTGAGTATCTAAGATACCTTCGACACCCAGACTTGTATCTCGTACGATGCAGATACTTTTTATAATGTCAACCCGACTCCTTGGTCCTAATTAGTGCTTGGTCCAAGTGGACACTTTAAAAATGTTTGGGAGCGTTCGCCATTGGTGGAAGCTCTTATTGTAATTTGACTTTGGATGATAGAGCTTTTCTTTGACATTTCTTTTCTTTTGTTGGCTAGGTACACCGCTTTTACCAAAAGTTGGCGCACACTGATCAACAATTTTCATCACACCCTGGCACATAGGTCGATATCAAAGAGATAACATATGAATCTTGTTCACATACTGGCTAGGGTTTTGCTGACACTCAGGTTTTCCGAAGCCTTCATTAACTTTATCCCATCTTTGAATATCATTAGTTCCGGTTTAAACTCAAATCTCTAGTCCTAGTTCCTCAAGTGATATCTCAACTCATCTCATCAATCATGCAGTTGTGAAAGTGATTGTGCTGATCATATTCCTTTGAAGGTTGATATGAAGAGTGCAATATAGCGCTCAAATCTTTCAAACTAGGGCCGTGTGGATAATTAAGTTTAAAAACCTAATGACTAAGGCTTGTTCACTCAGACTCTTTAGATCACAGAAATCCAGTGTCCTCGAAATCCTTAAGCCTTGAGTGAATGTGAGTGTGTCAGGAATACACCAACTACTTAGTTAGTGCTTTTTGTGTGATTTTTTGTTTTTGTAGATTTTTATGGATTTTAATTTTCATTTTTTTTAATTCTTTGGAGAGATAATGACTGGCCTAGGCTCAAATGAATAAAAGTATCTACTCTCAGCCAGTATGGGTGTAAGTACGAGCCATTAGACGGACCTGTGTTACTTGAGGACAGAGCCATATATAGTGTCCTCTAAACCACCCACTTTGCTAAGGGAGACCGAAGTTCCTTCATTGAAAGTGTCTACTAAGCCTAGTAATCAAAGTTTAATTCAAAGAAGAATTTTAATTTTTCAAATTTTTATGGAGTTTTTTTTGAAAAAGGATTATTTACACAAATTAATCCCTCAATTTAAAAAAAAACATTTTCACAAGGTTTTTACAAAACTTAGTTCACATGAATACTAAAACCAAGACCGAAAAAGAATTTTTAAAATGTTTAAAAATACGAGCTATGGCTAAAGTAAATATACAGTAGTATACGGTATACCCCCCTATACTTAATTTTGCTATGTCCTTATAGCACAAGTGATATGAAGCCATGGCTCGGTTAAATATAGGGTGATATAGCGAAACTGAGGAGGACAGTCCCCCTATACTAAGGTCAAAATTTTACCCAAGTATAAGAAGACAACACGAGGGATGGATAGGCGGGTCCCCCTATACTTAGGCTACGAATAGCCTAAGTAAAGTATCTGAGTTGGGGGGTCTGTATTTGGAGAAGCATTTACGCTAAGATACATGGGAGGAAGATGGTGTGGTCAGAAGATGAGGGGGGGGTTGTGCAATGTGTACAGTTTAAGGTGTGAGAGGAGAGATAGAGTGATTGTGACACATACAGAGATGAGGGAGATTGGGGAGGGGTGAGCGTATATGTGCAAGTGTGTGTGTATTGGGGGGGGGGGGTAGATCATCTAGTGATCTACTTTTTTTGCAACATGCAAGCCCTCTTATAAGGGATACTAAAATAATGCACATGCAACATTTTTTTACAGTATGCAAATGCAAGCAGACTGATAAACAATCCTAAAATTTCTCCACCAAATATTTTGCGACCTCTACAGCGGGAACTCCCTACTCCACGCCTCCATGGAGATTAAGCGTCCTCGATCTTCATGGGCCCTGCCACAAAAGAGAAATGTTAGAAAAATAGAGAGGAAAATAATCAGCAGAAATGATGCAAAAATAATGTATGAAAGTAAGACCTATGAACCTTGAAAATATTAAATACCAAAAATAAATAAAAATTAAATAAATAAATAAAGGTGAGCCGTGTCCCCGGCAACGATGCCATTTGATGAACGTGAAATTTGCCTCTTTAAGAATGGATAATTATCATATAGGAGGCAAATTCAGTTCAGAAAAAACCATAATCCTTTGAATGTTGTGGATTATTTTTACTTGGCAAGTCTACCAAGGTCAAACACAAGGACACACGCTACTTGATCTATTTATCGAATTTCGATAAATTAAGATCAAGTGTTAATTATTTCTCAATTATAGGTCTCCATGTAGATGCACATGGTAAAATGCAGATTACAACGCAATAAAGTGATGCATGCATTTTTAGTTGCATTTCGATGCGATTTTAGTATGATGCATGAGCAATATTGCAATGTGAATGCTTGCAAAATAAAGGATTACAAAAATGCCCTAAAAGGATCACTAAATTGAGCAACAGAATATGGTTCCAAGTTAGAGTCATTTTAAGCACAACAATATGGTCAGTCATCAATTCAGGGCAAGGACAAGTAGAGCAAGATCATCATCTATCATAAAAAATCACTTCATTTAAAATGGTGATAGATGAGAAAATTAAACATGTCATGAGATAAATGAAGAAACAAGGATCAAAACGACACTAAAATCATGTAATTTGGACCTACGATGCTCAAGTTATGCTAAAAACAATACAGGGGCACACTTGTAAATAAAATACAAGAAATAAAAAGATAAATATTACAAATAGATCCCTGGATGGACCTATTTGCAAATTCCAAAAACCAGTTGGGCCCCTATGTAAATTTTCCACTTATGCTCAGGGGCATAACTGCAATTTCTAAATCCGATGAGGGCATCCCTGAAAATACCCCAGGCGCATACGTAAGGCATGTGCCTGGAGGAACAATATGTAATTATGTAAAGGATCAGGGTCTTCTTTGTAATTTGTCCAGTCCCTCATGTGGGCTGCACGTGAGGGGGCCAGGATTGGGTCGCTCGTAGGCTCAGGATGATGTGGAATTTGTTGGTGGCTCGGGTCGTGGCTCGGGCGACCCAAGCCTGGAGGTTCGGCTGTAGGCTCGGCATCCACGTGTCATCATAAGGACCGTTTGATCCAGACGATCGGATAGTGACTACTTTTCGTGCTCTGTCGTGGGTTGTTAGAGGAGGTTGCGCTCTGGCGACCTCCATGAGGCTCCACTGTCATCTATGGCTTCAGGTAAGGATCTTAAAGCTGCCTGTAAGCTCCGTGAAGCTGCTAGGTCGGAGGAGAAGGCACAGAAGGTCCAGGTGTCAGCTGACGATGGATGTTCCTCGGAGGCAGAGCCGGTGAAGTGAGCTCCTCCTACATTGCGGCTATTCAACTCAGGCACATGCAAAAGGGGTTAGTCTTGAATAGCCAAAGCGTGAGTGAGTAGGTGAGGTGGGATGGGGTCCCGTAGAGGTGATGAAGCGGGGGACCGGAGCTTCTTCTCCGGCATAGCAGAGAAGGAGGTGAGGCGGAGTGATAGGACTCTGGAGAAGGGAAGAATGGATGAGAGAGGGTCAGCGAAGGTGATCGATGATCGGTGAAGGTCATGAGGTGATCAGTGGCTGGTGAGGATGTTGGACATGCGAGCCCACGACGAGCCATTAGGCACTAAATGTTATTGCAATTCACTCCTTAATCTGAAATAAAGAGTATATAGTTTACATAATAGGTCCCTTAGTACAATTAGGGTTATGTACCATGGCCATCTTAATGATCATACAACTGTTGATTCAATTATTGAATCATAGAGGCTGGTGCTTAGATGAATATCTAATGAGTTAGATTGAGGACTCATCAAGCACCGTCAAATGATTATTAAGAGATGATCTCCAGCCTGAGTAGGAGATGGCAATCCTATCTCAGTTAGGCTGATATCTGACCAACCTCTTGATGCAGGTCCTCTACATAGGAATATAGATTCAGAGGTGTCAGATGAGTTAGGTCAAAGAGTTGACTTAACGAGATCGAGATAACCAAAGTCCTATATCGTATGCTGTCATGATATAGGCACACATTCTCTGACCGGAGACAGATGTTTTACTATATGTCTGAGTATGTACATTTGGCAGACCAATAGGTTGATGACCTAATCAAGGTCTATACACCGGCGCGCTGGTGTGCATATAAGGGCATATGAGTAATACGATCTCTCAAAGGGATCATACAGGTCCAGTTACTGAACCGGAAGACATGAGCTCACTCATGAGATATCGGGAAGAATCAAATTCCATGCGCAAGGTCGTCTCGCTTTGGAAGCTTGACTGAATTTGTAGGTTTGATATATACTTTTGGAAAGTATATGATCAAGACCTAGGTATGATATATGCTTTTGGAAAGTATATGATCGGTACCGACTCCCAATGATCGAATGAGAAACTTACTGATAAAACCCTGAAGTAGACAGTGTAAAGTTGATCTAATACTTTGGGTTTATTCTGAGTCTTCCAGTATGCAGGATGTCTAGGTATTGGGAATACCTGAGGTGATGTGATCATAAACGATTGTATAACCATGACGCTTCCATTCCTAGGGAGTGATGAAACAGGTCTGGATTTTAGTGACTCCTCTCAGTAGAGAAGTAATCTGATCTTAGTCCAAATGTTGGACATTGATCTGAATGTGATTCAGATGTAATGAGAAGATTAGATTTGCGGTCTTGATTTAATCAAGCATCTATGGGAGGCCCACGATCTGGATTTGAGAGATGATCTCAATATCCATGTCACTATACGTGGAACAATACAATCGCCCTGTCCTTATCTCCAAGTATCTGCAGAGAAAGCGCAGTATCCTTGAAGGAGTTCATGGATAATTCTATTGTTGATATATGTATCCAAGCATTGAGAAAATGGATAATGAAATGTGATTTAATTATCATGAGTAATATGAATTTGATTCATATTATAAAGAGAGTTATCTGAGATAATTAAATGTGATTTAATTATCAAAGATGTAAGTAATATGAATGTGATTCATCTTATTTGAGAACAAGAGAAATGAGATCCAAGATGATTAAATATGATTTAATTATCATGGATATGAATAATGTGGATAGAAATATCTATATTAATCATATATATTATAAATGTGATTTATAATATAAGAGAGAGATATTAGTAATTTACATTTGTTAATTAAATGTTAATGTGAATTGGATTCACATTGGACATTAAATTGAAAATGTAATTTACATTTTATTTTGGGTTGTGAATGTGATTCACAAATTTCCAATGGCATGATTGCGATGTTCACAAAATAAATTGGATTTATTTTTGTGAAATAATATTCAAAAAAAGTTGTTGAAGATATTAGAGATAATTATGAGATAATGCAATCTCATATAATAGGAGAGGCATCCATCTTCCATATAGGAAGAGTGGACGGCCACAATTCCCACAAGGAATGTGGTGGCCGTCCACCCTTCTTATGGAAGGAGGCTTGCCTCCTTTCCTATTTCTCTTATTGAGATTAATTTGATATAAATCAAATTATATTCTACATATATTTGATTTTTATTAATTAATTGTTGTTGGTTTTTATCAATATAAATCTTAGCCACTGAAAGAAACACAATCAATGAGAACCATGGATTTCTGTTGTCCATGGATTGAGATCCATGGATCCCAAAACCCTATAAAAGGAGAGGCACCCCATTGCTCTTCTTTACACACAATGCTTGAGAGCACATCTCTCTCTCTTTCTCTCTACACGTGAGCCCTCTCTCCTCTCCTCTCATGGCCGTCCACCATGGATGCCCTAAAGGGGTTCTCCATCGCCGCAGCGTCGTCGTTATGCTGCCCGATCGTCTGCTCGTGGATCTCCGTCTCCTTTGGTGCACCTTGCTCGTGAAGAAGACGTCGGATCTCGTGTGTCGAGATCAGGAGATCCACTGCTTGGATCATCAACATGGATTGCGAGAAGCACACGGTTCATCCCCGCGCTCGCAAGCGTCTCCTCCGTCGGATCGGACTTGAGACAGGAGGTCTCTTTGTTTAGAGACTCGATCGCAACCATGCTTCAAGAGGTAATTCTATTACTTGTTTGTGGTTTTGACAAAACGATACGAGAAGTGTTCTTGGATCATGTGGTTTCGTCGCATGATTTTTTTTAAATTCCGCTGCATCGAGCAACTAGTACGACTAGTCGTTCCTCGTTGTATTCGATACGACGCTCACGCTTCCGTGATGCGCTTGAGGATCTAACCATATCCTTTAAGTGGTATCAGAGCCAGGTTGACGGTTTCGAATATAATTCGCTAACCGAGGACGACTTGGGTTCGTTATGGCTGCGGAAGTTTTTATCGCATTTGATTTCGCAGATCTGTTTAGTAAATATTTTCGGCCATATTTAAAATGTTTAAGCACGAATTATTTACTTGTATTTTGTTCCACATTAAATAAGGAAACCATAGGATCTGAGTTTGCGTAATTCGGATTTCGTTTGCTCTAGATATGGTTGTTTTAATGAACATGTATTCACTCTTACAGGAACTGCTTCTTAGCGTAATTAAGAAGTTAATTACTGTTTAGACGCCTCGAAATGTGTGCAAATCACATAGATTCTGTTGTAAATCAAGTTAGCAAACTATGAAATCTTACTTTGCTTAATTTGGATTTAAATTGATTGAGATATGCTAATTTTAGTAAGTAGGGGTCACTGCTGAAATTACTTTCCTAATCAAGAACCATGTAATTGTCAATTAGTGAAATTAATTGTTAATTTCATGAAATAATTATGTAAAATATTTGAAGAAATATTGGAAGATGATTATTTCCTTAATTGACTTGGCCTCAAACAATTAATTGATTAGATTTGATCTAGATCATAATTGGAAACACAATCATAAAAACTCCTTGTTTGAATAGGATTGGGAATTTGTCTAGCAAATTTCCTTATAATCAAAATTGTTTTGATTACTATATGGTATAATTTTGGTTGAAGAACTGATGATCATCTCAAGTACAAATTAATCAATTTGGCATTATCCTTTCCCGAGGCGGATATGGTGACTAGTCGGAGATCGCTGGGGTAGCGGGTTGCAACGTATGAGGTCCATCCCACTCTCGCCTGCACTGGCCATTACAGCGGGTAGGGCCGAGATAATGTCTGAGGGATTAAGTTGTATTTTTCTAATTATTAAAATACGAATTAATACATACTTTGAGAATAATACCATATATATTCAAGAATAACAATCATGTTTGATTGATTGAATTGGATTGATAATTAATTTAATATGATTAAGTTAATTATGTCCAATTAAAATACTCTAATATGATTAGAGTTGATAATTCCCTTGAAAGAATTAATTATATGAATGTGATTCATGATAATTAATTGAATTTGAATAAGAGGTGGAGGATCACATAAGTGACATCCATGGTCTCCCGTCAAGGCGAAGGGTTTCCATCGCCAGGGATTGTGTATAGGAGACGCCTGTACGAAGTGACAGCTCCTATATGCAAGTGCATCTGGATCGGACTCTTTGCTTCTCGAAAGATTAAGGCCGTATGCGTAGTGAGCCCAATATCGGATCCTCATATTATTGGGGTGATATTGGATTGCACATAGCGAGTTCTATTCCTGTTGACGGTTGGTTCAATTAACGACGGGTCAACATCACCTTAGGGGTGGTGGTCCTGGATGTTAGAGACCGAATTGGGAATGCAAGTTGGACTTGCAAGGTGGAATGTGTTCCTGCTTCTTTTTATCGGAGTTGCAGATTCTCATATTATTGGGATGTAACAAAGATAAGGAAGAAGATCCCAGATCTTGCTGAGATATAATGGTAAGTATATCTCTTACATTGAAAGTGATTAAGGGAATGAACTTTCAGTGTTTTTGACAAGGCAAGACAACTTTGATATAAAAAAATTCCTAAATCAAAGTATAATATGTATATATATAAATATATACACTCATGCAAATTTCTTATTTCAGATAATCCTTCATTAAACCCACTCAATTCTATACTCAATAATAACCAGTAAAATATCATGGATTGGACTCATGATCCAGATATTGTACTTGCAGTTGGACACATAATGTATGTGGTTGCAATATGCAAGTTTCCTCATAATAATGAGGAATGACAATTAAATAGATAATAGGACTTCAAACCTAGGGTTTGTATGTTTCTATAGTCTTGATATCATCAAATGTGCTTTAGAAGTGACATGTTGATGATGATCGCAATTGTCAAATTAATCTTTATAAAATCAATAAAGATATTCTGGCATACATATGTGCTCTCAACATTTAATCATGAATGGCATGGTTCTCTACATCATGCAGAATGGTGGCTCCATAAGAGATGATGTATTCAAAACATTTTGAATACCTACCTGAACCAATGTTTTAAGAGTTTAGATGGATGTAGGTGATGAGTGTCATCATTCTACTATCTTTACTCTAGTCATTCATGAAGCTTCATAATATTCATATTGTATGAATTTAATGAAGCATGTATAAGTGTTGAAATACTCTTATTTTGAATTCTTTTGAATTTAACATGAGAGATCCTTTAGTCTTAAGCAATGGTTGCTTAGAGATAAAGGGAGTGCAGTGGAAGCATGGGTTGGACCCAAGTAAGAAGTATAGTCAAAGAGTTGATTGTACTTCTGTGACTTCCATCCAAAGAGTTGGATGAATGCTAATACTGCAATAAGTTGATGTGTTGATAGTATGACTATCAAGTCTGTCTAGAATCCTCAGAGAAGGACTCGGATGGAGCATCAGTATAATCTACATAGATCATTGATATTGACTTACTTATTGAATAATATAAAGTCTTATAATTGTATCTCAATCTTCTAACAACACTTGCAATGGGTTGCATATGTTTTAGAAGACTGGAAAATTTGATCTTAAGGTTTATAGTCTTCTACATGGATATTGATGCAATTGTTGCAAAAATCTCTATTGGATTGATAGACTTCTCAATTTCAGTGGGAGCCCTTAGTCATAGAGAATGTCTCTATGATCCAGATATTAGAATACATTATTGTTTATTTCTAAATGTTGGAGATAAACATGAATTCTGAAATTTATCTATCAAAAAGAGTTACGATGGATATATATTTCAGATAGTAATCTAACATCTAGCGGACTCCACAAAATTAAAAATTAATGAATGGTTCATTAAGATTTCTATTACTAAAAATTAAACCTTTAAAGATCAATAGGAGGATAAAGATCATTTGACAATGATCTGGCATCATGTTTTGGACATTTGTCTATTGATGTGATCAATAGACTGATAAGAGATGAACCTTTACATTGTCTAAATGTTCAAATCTTACATACTTGTGAATATTGTATTCAAGAGTAAAAATGTCCAATACACCCTTCTTTGGAAAGGTGTAAAATGTCAAGGTATTCAGGATCTCATACATATTGATGTATGTGAATCATATATATCATAGTAAACATTATGGATATGTGATATCTATTGATGATTATGTATGATGTGAGATTTCTTCTCTTCACTTAGAAACCTTTGAAATGTCCAAAGATTTGACAATTTTGGTTTAGAACCAAAGTTTGTAGGAAGATTAAATGAATTTGATCTAATCTAGGTAGTCAGTACCTATTAGATGAATTCGTAGAATACCTTATAGAGATATGAATATCATTTCTATCTCATCCCTCCTAATGAACCTTAACTCAATAGAGTTGTAGGGAGATGCAATTGATCGTGTGCGATATGATTTGATCAATGATTAATCTTAGCATAATTATCTCTTAGTTTCCAGGTATATGTATATGTATATGTGGTAGAGACTACATTATATATTTAATAAGGTTCCAAGCTAGTAAGCTGGAATCTGGCACCAAAGAGTGCTACTTCATTAGGAAAATAAAGGATGGTATTGGATACCTACTTTATGACCTTGAGATTCTTAAAAGATCTCATCTTTGAGAATATGATTCTTATAGGATGACTCTCTTGAGAATCAAGATGAAAATGAAGAAAAGGAACTCATTTAATCTTGAGAAGATAATGAGGCTCCTAAAATCGGAAACTAAATAGACAATTAAAGATGAAACATTAATACCTCTTCAAATAAGTTTGAGGATGGATTCCATGTGTCAGTTGAGTCTGAAAATGATCGGACTTCATGTGATGAAGCTCCTGAGGATCATGACATGAAAAGATGGATGTTAGCAATAAAAGTCTAATGTAGACTTCATATACAAGTGTTGTATATGGACCCTCGAGGATCCACCTATATGGGTCAGACCCATTAAGGTGTAAATGGATCTTCAAGAGAAAGAGGGAACCTGATGAGAAGGTAGGGACCTTCAAAGCACGGTTCGTAGTCATGAGCTACGCACCGAAGAGAAGACATCAGTCGCGATGAGACTTGCTCTCTAGTGGCCTTGCTTTAACCCATCAGAATATTGCTAACTGTAGCTACACAACTTGACTATGACTTCTTCATGATGTGAGTCAAGATTGCATTCCTCTATGAATACCTCTATGAGGATATTCAAATGAAGTAGCCCCAGGGCTTCAAAATTGAGGAAAGAAAGATGTGCTAGCTGAAGAACTCCATCTTTGGACTCCAATAAGTTTCTTGTAGTTGGAACATAAGATTTGATGAAATTATAAATGTTGTGATTTCAGATAAAATCTTGATGAACCATGTGAAGCTTAGTGGGAGTGCCATTGTGTTCATCATGCTAAATGTAGATATTATTCTAATCATTTAGAATGATATAAGAATAAATAATAAGTGTTTTATAATTTGGTTATTCCATACCTTGAGATACGATCTCAAGGATACCTCTTAGATCTTAATTCTGAAGTCATTCAGAAGAAAAGAGAAGAGGGTATTGGGACTGTCACATTAGTAATACACCTTGGACTTATTCCATTTTCTGGAAAATTCCAAGAGAGGCTTCCTTCCCTTAAGATGTGGTAATGACCTATCTAAAGGGATAGCACCTCAAAGAGTTGAGGAAGTGAATGCTAGAACTGCTTGCACTTGTGCATCAGTTACGAGAAGCTGAAGTGTATGCTAGATGTGTATAAAAGCCATATGTCTGCCATGCAGTGGGAGTAGTAAACTGTTACTAATCCTACTCTGGAAATAAAACACTTGGTTGCAGTAATAACAATATCTTTAAAGATGATGAAACTTAGATCTCAGTCTTATCTTCAAAAGTTTAAGACCTTGTAGATAGTGATCTATAAGATTCTTAACTGTAGATACCTTAGGAGATAGAGATCTCCAGGAATGAAGGTATTCTAATAAGGATTATGGGAATACTGGTTATGATAATTAATAAGTTGTAGTGTCAAGGACACTATAATTGATAAAATTGAGTATTGGTTGCATAGGATGCAACATTTGCATTGGATGCGAGCACTGTTACTAGGAGATATGCAAGTGCCGTAAAAGGACTTGGCATAGTCTCTTGGGAACAGAGTGACTGATCAGCTTACCTAGCTATTTTCTAAATAGCCTATGATTGTCACATGAGTGTGGGTTTAAATGATTAGCCCATTAATGGCTCTTTGGGCTAGTGGGAGATTGTTGGACATGCGAGCCCACGATGAGCCATTATGCAATAAATGTTATTGCAATTCACTCCTTATCTGAAATGAAGAGTACATAGTTTGCATAATAGGTCCCTTAGTACAATTAGGGTTATGTACCATGGGCTTCTTAATGATCATACAACTGTTGATTCGATTATTGAATCATAGAGGCTGGTGCTTAGATGAATATCTCATGAGTTAGATTGAGGACTCATCAAGCACCATCAACTGATTATTAAGAGATGATCTCCAGCCTGAGTAGGAGATGGAAATCCTATCTCAGTTAGGATGATATCCGACCGACCTCTTGATGCATGTCCTCTGCATAGGAATATAGATTTGGAGGTGTCAGATGAGTTAGGTCAAAGAGTTGACTTAACGAGATCGAGATAACCAAAGTCCTATATCGTATGCTGTCATGATATAGGCACACATCCTCTGACCGGAGACAGATGTGTTACTATATGTCTGAGTATGTACATTTGGCAGACCAATAGGTTGATGACCTAATCAAGGTCTATACACCGGCGCGCTGGTGTGCATATAAGGGCATATGAGTAATACGATCTCTCAAAGGGATCATACAGGTTCAGTTACTGAATTGGAAGACATGAGCTCACTCATGAGATATTGGGAAGAATCAAATTCCATGCGCATGGTCGTCTGGCTTTGGAAGCTTGACTGAATTTGTAGGTTTGATATATACTTTTGGAAAGTATATGATCAAGACCTAGGTATGATATATGCTTTTGGAAAGTATATGATCGGTACCGACTCCTAATGATCGAATGAGAAACTTACTGATAAAACCCTGAAGTAGACAGTGTAAAGTTGATCTAATACTTCGGGTTTATTCTGAGTCTTCCAGTATGCAGGATGTATAGGTATTGGGAATACCTGAGGTGATGTGATCATAAACGATTGTATAACCATGACGCTTCCATTCCTAGGGAGTGATGAAACGGGTCTGGATTTTAGTGACTCCTCTCAGTAGAGAAGTAATATGATCTTAGTCCAAATGTTGGACATTGATCTGAATGTGATTCAGATGCAATGAGAAGATTAGATTTACGATCTTGATTTAATCAAGCATCTATGGGAGGCCCACGATCTGGATTTGAGAGATGATCTCAATATCCTTGTCACTATACTTGGAACAATACAATCGCCCTGTCCTTATCTCCAAGTATCTACAGAGAAAGCGCATTATCCTTGAAGGAGTTCATGGATAATTCTATTGTTGATATATGTATCCAAGCATTGAGAAAATGGATAATTAAATGTGATTTAATTACCATGAGTAATATGAATTTGATTCATATTATAAAGAGAGATATCTGAGATAATTAAATGTGATTTAATTATCAAAGATGTAAGTAATATGAATGTGATTCATATTATTTGAGAACAAGAGAAATAAGATCCAAGATGATTAAATATGATTTAATTATCATGGATATGAATAATGTGGATAGAAATATCTATATTAATCATATATATTATAAATGTGATTTATAATATAAGAGAGAGATATTAGTAATTTACATTTGTTAATTAAATGTTAATGTGAATTGGATTCACATTGGACATTAAATTGAAAATGTAATTTACATTTTATTTTGGGTTGTGAATGTGATTTACAAATTTCCAATGGCATGATTGCAATGTTCACAAAATAAATTGGATTTATTTTTGTGAAATAATATTCAACAAAAGTTGTTGAAGATATTAGAGAGAATTATGAGATAATGCAATCTCATATAATAGGAGAGGCATCCACCTTCCATATAGGAAGAGTAGACGGCCACAATTCCCACAAGGAATGTGGTGGTCGTCCACCCTTCTTATGGAAGGAGGCTTGCCTCCTTTCCTATTTATCTAATTGGGATTGATTTGATATAAATCAAATTATATTCTACATATATTTGATTTTTATTAAATTATATGTTGTTGGTTTTTACCAACATAAATCTTAGCCATTGAAAGAAACACAATCAATGAGAACCATTGGATTTGTGTTGTCCCATGGATTGAGATCCATGGATCCCAAAACCCTATAAAAGGAGACGCACCCCATTGCTCTTCTTTACACACAATGCTTGAGAAGCACATCTCTCGCTCTCTTTCTCTCTACACGTGAGCCCTCTCTCCTCTCCTCTCATGGCCGTCCACCATGGATGCCCTAGAGAGGTTCTCCATCGTCGTAGCGTTGTTGTTATGCTGCCCGATCGTCTGCTCATGGATCTCAGTCTCCTTCGGTGTGCCTCGCTTGTGAAGAAGACGTCGGATCTCGTGTGTCGAGATCAGGAGATCCACTGCTTGGATCATCAACATGGATTGTGAGAAGCACGCGGTTCATCCCCGCGCTCGCAAGAGTCTCCTCCGTCGGATTGGACTTGAGTCGGGAGGTCTCTTCGTTTAGAGACTCGATCGCAACCACGCTTCAAGAGGTAATTCTATTACTTGTTTGTGATTTAGACGAAATGATCCGAGAAGTGTTCTTGGATCATATGGTTTCGTCGCATGATTTTTTTTTAAATTCTGCTGCATCGAGTAACTAGTACGACTAGTCGCTCCTCGTCGCATTCGATACGACGCTCACACTTCCGTGATGCGCTTGAGGATCTAAACATATCCTTCAGAGGATGCGTATGGTCATCGGTATAATTAAGAGAAAATTCGAGGAAAATGAAGAAGGAGAATACCTGAATCAGAGATGAAGCATTGGTGGAGGAATTGCTCTATGTTGAGGGTCGATTCGACCCTCCGGTCATTGCTCAATCTGGCCAACCGATCCAGGGAGCTTAGCTACCACTGGGGAGGCAGAGCGACATGGTGGGTCACCGTGGGTCGACACCTGGGTCTATGATAATAATCACCAGCCGAATTTGCCTCCTCCTGTCACAAGGAGGGATTGGCAGCTAGGCCTTAGGCTCATGAATGGTGGACGAGGAGAACAGAGGGCGGATGTCGGCTATGTGTAGGTGGAGGATGTGGTGGGTTATGGTAGCGGTGAAGCATTTTTGAATGGCTGTCTTAATGCATGGGAGTGAAGGCGAGGTGCAGTGAAGATGACGCGAAGAAGGCAGATCTGAGGGCTACTGGAAGGGACCGTTATGGAGTGAAGAGAAGGTCGGTAGGCGACACGAAAATGGAAAGGGGGCAGCGATTATAACGCCTGGAGGGGGAAGGTAACAGAGGTAGGAGAGGACTGGCGAGCCGTTGGATCTTGCGATCCAACGGCTTGGCTGATGGTGCGATCGGAGGGTAGTGATCAGATCATATGATCTGATCCTACAGTGGAGGGATGGGCTAGAGAGCGGCTTAGATGGATCTGGAGCTCTATCCTACGGTGGGTATGAGGCGGTTGACGTGGCGCAAGGAGGCGTGCAGGATTTTGATGGAATTGGGTGGTTGTGGTTAAGACGCAGATGAGTGGCAGTGATGACATCTAATGGTGAGATCCAACGGTGGTGGGTGAAGTGGGAATGGAGAGTGGAGATGAAGATGGGTTTGCGAAGATCGGATGGCTGTAGAAGGTGCCGGGTGGAAAGAGAGGAGACGGGCCACGTGGACGGCCCAGAGGGCACCACATGGCCCAATCAGATAATTCAAAAATAAAAAATCAAAGAAAAATCAGAAAGAATTAGTTAGAGGTGGAATTAGGAAAAAGTTAAAACATGAAAGTTGTAGGTCTCGATGAGATCTACAAGTTTCATGTTGAACGAAATGCCAAAAGAGGTCATTTATACAAAAAAATATTTTTTTGGGTATTTTTAAGGGGTTAAAAACACCGAGTTTTGGGTTTTGAATTATGTTTGTATTTTTTTAGTCTTTTCATGAGTTAGTGATATTAATGACAATTGGTACACTTAATTTTTAGGGGTTTTTGATGAGAGAATAATTACAAGACAAATAAGAGTGATTAAAAACAAGTAATTATAGTTTAAGAATGTACAATATAATACAAGATAAAAATGAGAAATTATTGGTGAATTTTATTAGATTAATTAAGCCAGGGGTTTGATTAGTGACTTTTAGCATGATGAATACGAGATTCATCAATAACATATCATTTTTATATTTTATTAATTAATATAATAATAAATATGATTAGTATGAATTTTTATGGATTTTATTAAGGTTAAATTCATCTATAAATTAGGGTTTTTGATTTATTTAGAGTATTAAATAATGTTTAAAATTATGAACTAATTTGTGGATAAAATACAAGATCAAGAAAATAAGTAAAAATTATAAAATCACTAAAATTATAAATAATATGTTCTGAATAAAATAAATAGACCAGAAACCTAGTTGTCATTAGGTCCCAAAACTTACCTTCTGCAAACAAACTCTGATTTTAGTGAAATCATCTTTATTAATTAGATAATATTATTTTATGAACTTTAAAGGTGAGTAGAGTGAAACTGAAGTTCGTATGAAGAAGTTACGATGTTGGCAAGTTGATAAATTGACAATTTAAAAGTTGGATTTCATGGCATATATACAAGGTAATATTTTTAACATATTTTTGTATTTTTCTATATAATTTTAGAAATAAGTAGGAAAAGAGTTTGGAAAAAATATACAAATGGTTAATTAAAAATCAACGAAGTTTTGATGATTAGATGATAAATAATGAATGATGTGTAAAGTGAATAATTAATTCTTTTTGTTGTTTTCTTCCTCATCTTCCCCTACTTATTTGTTTGTCGACCAATCCATGCTGACTTGTTCTCGGAGGTTAGGTTATATAAATATATCTTCCGTCTATGTTTATATTTTATACATCATATTTTACATATATACATATTTATAATCTGCATTCTTTTTATTTTCTTTCTTTTTATTATTTTATTTATTTACATGATTTTAATGTCAAAAATGACATTTTATTCATGAATGAAGTTTTGATAGAAGATGAGATTTAATGCGTATTTATGTGTATTTATTAAGGGTTTTAAGACAAAATGCTGAAAGAATGTTAATGAATCATGGATTCATCACCCCCATATACTTAAACTTTGCTAGTCCCTTATCAAACACGTATTTAAAAAAAATAAGGGAAATAGAAAGAAAGTTAGAATGAATTTATTTTCCTAAATCAATTCATGAGAACAGACAAAGGACAGATCTTGGTCGGGCCTAAAACAAGCATTTTGTCGGAGCCTTTACTAGGACTAGAATTTAATCTCAACAGTCCTCAAGTTCCACAAATCCTTATTTATGTTCACCTTAACAGCCAATTCAGATCCACTTATCCATATCACTAAATCTATCAACCTTGAATTCAATCTATACTATGTGTAAATTGTGTTAGCTCTTCCTGCTTATAGAAGCGAAGAAACCACCCATCCCAATAATACAATCCCATTGGTTCCTCATCCATATACTCTTTCCTCGAGGAGGGCGGTATTCCCTTCTATGGTCAGGTCATGATGTGTCCAGAATTGAATAGAGAGAGAATGTAGAAGAATGAGAAAAGAGCTGGAGCAGGACCAGTGTAGTCACATCTTCTTGTGAAGCTCAACCAGTGTAGCTAAGTCTCTACTAAGATGTGCAGGCTTTTTGGAAGCTTGGACCATTGTGGTCACAATTGGTATTTGGTGGTTTGCTTCATTTTTGGTAGACTTTGTAATGTTGCTTGCACTGCATCAATCTTTTTATGCCTCGACGGTTATAACATCTTTTCATTCCGTCCATTTTTTGAGGTCTTGAAAAAATATGCCAACATGTCATTCCCTCATCCGAAGCATTATTTCAACCCCACAACCCCCATCTTTAGATGTCCCCGCCACAAAACAAGGATGAAAAATCACCACTAAAATGGACTGCCCCTCACCACTCCATGCAATTCGAGCTAAGTGCAAAGTGCATGTGTCCAAAATTGGTTCACCAACGAAGAGTTCATTGAATGACACCAAGTGCTTCTACTTAGGCAAGTTTAAGTTGACTTCCCAAATATGGTCTCATGGAACCCAAAGATTTGAGACAAAGACCTGAATAGTCTAAATTCCAGTTCCTAACTAGGCTCCTTACAATGAAAGTTAAAGGCCATAATTAAGCTCCTGATGAATATGTGATTCATCATACTAAAAGATGAAAATAGAGCTTCATTCCTGATAAATTAGATGCATTTCATCATTTATTCTACATTTTTATCATTCATACACTTAGAATTAATATCTGCGTTTTACTATGCATAATTGCACTCATAACCATCTTCACATTTTCACCTAACTTCAACATTTTTAATTAAATCTTGCTAACTCCAATTGATCTCAAACCACCTTCATTATGTACATATTACTAACACGATTAAAGGAAAAATACAAAAAAATTGCTAACTTAAATAATTGGCCAGCAAGATAAAACCCCACTTTCAGAATAGACAAACTAAAAGACGCTGATGACCTTGATTCATTAACATTCTTTCTATATTTTGTCTTAAAACCCTTAACAAATACATGTTAATATTCATTAATTTTCATCTTTTAACAAGATCATATTCATGAATAAAAATACACTTTTATGCATCCAAATCATGTAAATAAATAAAAGAATAAAAAAAAGAAAACAAAAAGAAGGAAGATCGTAGATATGTATATATGTGCAATATGACTTATAAAATATAAATATAACTTAAAGATATATTTATAACCTAATCTTCGAGACCAAGTCAGCATGGATTGGTCGACAAACAAATAAGTAGGGGGAGATAAGTAAAGAAAATAATAAAAAATAATTAATTATACATTCTATACACTCTTCACTATTTATCAAATATTTATCAAATATTTATTGATTTTTAATTAATTCATATGAACATATATTTCAGCAAACTCTTTTTCTAATTATTTCTAAAAATGTATAGAAAATATAAAAAAAGTTAAAAATTTATCTTGTATATATGCCAAGAAATCCAACTTGTAAATTGTCAATTTCTCAACTTCTGAATATCATAACTTTCTCGTACAATCTCTAATTTCATTCTACTAACATTTAAAGTTCATAAAGTAGTATTCTCTAACTAATGGAGGTGATTTCACTAAAATCAGAGTCCGATTGCAAAAAATCAGTTTTGGGACCTATTGATAAATGTATTTCTAGGCTATTTATTTTATTTTGAACACAATTTTTATAGTTTTAATGATTTTTTAATTTTAAGTTATTTTTTGATCTTGTTGTTTAACCATAATTTATTTCATAATTTTTTGATATTATTTATTATTTTAAATAAATGAAAAACCATAATTTATAGGTAAATTTGAACTGTGCAACTTATATCCATATTTATTAATATACTTGAATTAGTTTATTAAAATCCACAAAAATTCACATATATCCTATTTATTATTCTAATAATTAAGAAAATAAAAGAATAAGGTATTATTTATTAATTTACTAAATTAAAAATCAAATACATATTTATCAAGCAGTATTTATACCTATTTAGCAATATAATATTTATATTTAATAAATTATTTATTATTTATAAAAACTAATTATTCCATAATTAGGATAAATTATTTATTTATTTTTTCATTTTTATACCTTTTTAAAATAACATTATTTATTATTTAATATCTAATTTCTAATATATTTTCGCCATCTGGCCAACTAGGTGTTGACACATGTCATCACCTAGTGCTTCTTCCCCAGCACGAAGCTGTTAGCTTCTATTATACTGGCCGATATTCACCTAATTACCCCTCGCTCACCCTAAACTCTTTACCTGATCCTAACCCTCCATTTTAATATCCTAACCACCACCTTACACGTCCTCCATTAGATCTAACCTAACTCTTCACATATCTATCTATAAAAATCTCCAAAGTTGCCTCATCGCAACTAACTCTCCTTTCTCCAGAAATACTTGGCCATCGACCCAACTTCTCCACCTCGCTCTGCCTCATCCCGACCGTGACAGGGTTAGAGGACCTCCATGTGTGGAAGAAGGATCTTGGGAGGACAAGTTCCGAGGCCTCTCTTGGTCTTGAATCGCACCGCCACGTGTATTAAGCTCCGGTTCACTGGCCGTTGAGCGAAGATTAGGAGGATCTTATATCCTCCAGCCATAGGTGATTTCCTTCACCCTTTTCCCTTTTTGTTTCATCGAATTTCACACCCAATTAACATTGTTAATCATATAATTAGGTCAATTGATCATCCATCATTAATCCTCGATCAAAATCAGTTCCCTATTTTGATAAAATCGTGACCATTTTCAATCTGAACTCACCTATTGTGGACCCATATTATGAACTGCAAGAACACCTAACGAATTCCTTGGCCGATTCCATAGAGGATCGAGCATTAATCTTTTCTTACAGGTACTCTAAACCTCTGGAGCGAATCAATTCCATCTTCTGGAACTCTTCTTCGACTAATCGCACATCATCTTCATTCTAGAGCTCTCAAAACCTTAGGTAAACTTCGTGTCCAGGAGCCATCCTAACCGGACCTCTCAAGAGCATATCCGCCTATCTCTGACATCGAACTACCGCAGGCGAGGTCGAGGGGTGAAGGAGTCACCCCTCTGGCCTTTGCAGGAGACTGAACCATGCACCCCTTCGCTGGAGATTGATCGTGGAAGTTGTTGGGGAAGTTACCATCGCCGCCACATACGTCGGAAGAGGGGAGAAAACCCGAAGAACAGAGGGCGCACATGCTTGCACCACATGGCCAGATTCAACGCTCCAGATCACGCTTCGCCGTCTAATCTAGATAGTTGATTCTAAAACAGTAGAAGAATTGCATTAAGAGCCCTTACGAGTTCTAGAATTTCATTATACCCTAGAAAGTTCCAGATATTACGTTTAGATCCCCGTATAGGGACCTATAAGTAATACATTTTATTTTCTTTTCATTTTAGTCCCTGAAAAAGGACCAGACTGCATAACTTTTAGTTTCTTTTCTTTGCATTTATAACACTGAACTATAGGTTATATTTGGACCTATTCCAGACCTTATTTTAAGTTGATTTTTCTAGGGTAGTTACACAACTACCCTAGCGAGGTTTCTTTGTATTTTTAGTGTATTTTCATTGCGTATTTTTCTTGTTTGAATTTTCTAAATTCGCATCTATTTTGAGTTCTTTTCTTACCTTTTTCAAGAAGAAATAAAAATCACGAATTACCTCTTCTGCTAAAAAACTGTTGTATTGCTATTCTGCCTTATTGAGTTCGACCCAGGCACACTTACATGGATAAATAATTAGTGTAAGATAAAATAGTAGAGATAACTATTCTTTTCATCTTTCTTACTCTCTCCTATTTTATCGATTTTTGTTTGTTTAATCAAGGTTTTGACTCGGAGCGGTTTCTTCTACACTGATATCGACATTTTATCACTCGCAAAACACCAGTTATCACACATATATCTTCTACATACAATGTCCAATTTAGGTCTACTCACTTTTAAAGTAATATACATTCTAAGATATTCAAAACAAGACCAATTTCATAAAAATCGGAGCTCATATGTGAAAGTTGGGTTTTAGGCCTCTTTTGCGCATTTTGTTTTAGCGATTTGACCTGATATTTTATGTACATAATTATACCTTTTTCTTCTATTTGTTTTTCACTTATATTCTTAGACGAAAGTTTTATTAAAATACATAAAAATCCAAATCCAAAATAAGGCTGAAATCAAAGAAACTGACCAAGTCTGAGTGTCCCTTGTGAGTTTGTACAAATATCTCACGTTTTCCCATTTTATTTTATTCTCCTATCTTCTTATTTACTAAAAATCCAAAAGATTAATGTGTAAATATTTATATGTGATTTTACTATATTTTTTTCTTGATTTTTTTCTTAATTAAAAATGATATAAAAATTACAAAATCAAAAAATTAAGGTATTCTATGTACATAGAGCACCCCAAAAATATCATTTTGCATAGATGGCCTCTTTTGCTCTTGGTCCCTTCATGAAAAGTGTAAATCTCACAGAGACAAGCAATGTTTGTGAAGAAAACTTTTTGATCCAAGGTCATTTGCTATTTCTTTTATATTTATCTCCATATTTTATTTTCTGATTTTTCTAGAACTATCATGTCGCAGCTCCTGGAGCTGCCACGTGTCACCCATTTCTGACATTTTTTTTCATTTAATTATTAAAAACAATATATATAATAAAAAATACAACCACGTGGCATGCTATCAACCATCTAATCTTTGCCGATCAGACGACTGATAGGCCATCTTTCCTCACCGTCTCTCTCCCAGTTCACGTGCAACCACGTGCATCCTCCTCTCGGACAATGACCGCCACACAAATCCCACACCTCCTCTCATGCATTGGCCGTCACGCAACCTCCGCCATTATCTCCTCTCCCCAACCACCTCCCTGACTCCTATTTGAGCCCCTACGCCTCCATCAACCAGGGATATCCTCCATAGCCACCAAGAACGAGAGAGAGAGAGATCTCAGGGAGGAGGTGGTGACAACCCTCCTCTCTCTGGAGATAATCTCCAAGGCGCGATCATCCGAGATTCGCCGTGCTCCGCCCACGGGTGAGGCGAGAACGGAGAAGGCCATCGCCCACTTCCAATCCCAGGCGAACTTCTTCTTCTTCTTCTTTCCTCCGTTTCCCCAGTATTCCTCAGTTTCTTCCTCTTCTTCTTCTGCATCTCCTTCCTCGTGCTCGAACCTTCCTCCTGTTACACCACACTCTTCACCGATCACCACTTCCACCTTCCACAAATGCCGCCTCTTCCCCTCACGCTTTACCGACCAGTGCTTCATCTTCGTCATATACAATAGGGGAGATACTCTACCTCCATATCTTACTCCTCCAGGAGCCTTCTTCATCAATACCTGGGGAGGAGCTCCACCACGCACCTACCTCCTCTTTTGCAGCCACGCCTCCACAACTACGGCCTTCCCCGCCAGCTGTCGCCCTCCTACAACCTCTTCATTCACCAACAACTTCATACACTTAAGCTCGCCATCGACCCGTGCATGTAGATCGACTTCTACCTCGCACCAGCAAGCTGTTCCAGTACTGGGTCACTGCCTACGTGCCCGCACACGCACTACTTTTCGTCGCTCGAAACCCATGCCACGCAAGCCTTCGCCCCACCAGCCCTCCTCCTATGCCATGCGTCACTAGCATGAAGCCCGAGACTGCCCCCACTCCTCTCCATCGGGCGACATTCCCAGGGTAGATCACGTGGTACCCATATGTAGTGGGGTAAATTGCAAGGATGCCCTCGAAGGAACAATTAATCGCCAAAGCACCCCCTCCGCTCAAGAGTCATGTACACATCACGTGACTGCTTAAAAAAATACTGATTGTCCCCTGGAGTTTCTTCCATTTATCAGTAGGTCCCGCCAACCAGAGGGCACGTGCAGCGTACGTGCCCCTCTATAGATTTTGTATTGCAGCCCTCCCCGGGCTTGGTAATTCCTTTTAAGTCCCCACTCTCCATTTTTTATTCTAAATTATAACTGCAAACAGACTCCTGCCTTTCCTCTATTATTTGAACATTACATTTGCACTATTTAATTATTAGAAAAATAACATGATGTTCTCTAATTAATTCTCTACATGTTGGCTTTTTATTTCTATGTTTATGTTCTGTGGTTAATTAATAATTAACACTCTTGCGTAAAATTGCATATTTTCCCTTTCCGAGCTGAGAAATTCATAACTAATTAACCATAGATCAAAAAATTGTCAAAAATTCAGGATCTAGAATTAATTGTTAATTACATTGTGCCCAAAAAAGAATTGTATTTGCATGCATATTTTTCTCTATAAAAATCATTTGACGCATTTCACTAATTAATTTTTAATAGGTATTAAATTCAATATTTTTAGGGTTTAGTATTTTTCTGAGGTATATAACCTAGTGATATAACTTGGACAATTTTATTTCCTGAAAATAAATATATTTAATATTTATTATAATTAATTATTAAAAATGTCATTCTCTGCATTCATTAAATCATAGAATATATATATTGCTCCCAATAATTCCAAAAAAATTGCATAGCCTAATTTCATCGCATTTCACATTTTGCCAAGTTTCATACTTTTTGGACATTGTTTGAATGAAAATTACATTTTAATCCCTAAAATTGGCCACAATTGCATATTGCTCATTCATTGCATTTAAAATTACCAAAAAATTCCTCTTTGAAAGTCTAACCTCGAGTTCGACTTTAAACCAACCTAAGGAGACAATTGCCTCCCTATGTTCGACCTTGGACTTCTCAAGTAAAAAAAAGTTGACTGCTCGCTTTAATTGGATAAACAATTAAAACTACAATTTTTGATCAATCCATAATTACCCGAATACTATAATAAATCAAAAAATTAACCTAGGTATTTTATGTTTCTTCAAATGACGTCATTGCTGGGGAGGCATGGCTTAGGTTGTTTTTAGAAAATCAAGTTCTTAGGTTTTCTACCCTTGGGTAGTCTGACCCTCGGTCTTTCTTGTATTTATTTCCCCATTTTTTCTTCTTTTCCCAATATTTTTATTTATTTTATTTTATCTATTTTTCTACGAACATATCTCTAATATTTGGTCTTTAATTTTTGTGCGATGTACCTTCATAGACTTGGAGCGGCTTTCTTGGAAGCTGGCGCAACTCAGAGCGATCAGCACACGAAGAATTCAGTTTTTGGAGAGTAAGTTTTTTTATCTAATTTGTAATTAATTGCTCATTTCTAGTGGTTCCTGATTGGGTTCTCGCGTGTGTAAAGAGACTAGACTCTTTGTGGTGTATCGGACCTGTTTCACTCTTCGATGAGGGTGGGGCCCGACTTGCGTGGTTCGTAGTCCTTGGATTGCACCACAGTTACTCGTAGGACTTGGGCCACAATGCACTTAATTATACACACTAGATCGATTGTCATTTAACAGAATTAAATTGTTCTATCACTCGCTAATAGAAATTCTTGTTCTAGGTGCGATTTTCCATGCATGCATTAGATTTATTTTTCTAGGGAAAGTTCAATTTTGTTTGTCATATTGCACGAAGATTGCGAGGAAGCATTGTATGTATCTCTGGCTCAGCATTCATCATCGTGTTTCCCACTGCATGGCTTTTTCGATTCTCCCTCGATTTTCATTCACATAGGAATAAAGGAAATTGGAATCCCCATGTAGACGTGTATTGATCCCCACTAAAAATTCAAAGTGATAACCAAATTAAAACAAGGGGACTGCTAATAGTATTGACTAATTAAAATTAGATAAAATTAAATATCATTGTTTACGGGAGAGCAACCCCGTCATTGTTTGATTTTACTACAAGTGAGAGAGGGACGAACACTAGGATAGAGCCAAGCCCGTATTTTCAGATTGACTACTGATTCTACTAAAAATGATTAGCTACTTCTCAGTGAGGATCTATGGGTTGCTGGTAAATGGTCCAGATTTCCTTAGTAGAGTGGGAGGTTTAGAGGACACCTTGTAAGGTTCTATCCTCAAGTAACGGGTAGCCGTATTTATTTGGTCCGTACTTACTCCCATACTGGATAAAAGTGGTGCAACTAGTCATAAGAACCGGGTCAGTCTTTAGGAAAATACAAGCACCTAATAGCTCGTTAACTCTTTCAAAATTTTGCATTTATCACCAACTAAAACGTACAAGATAATTTGGCCAAACCTTTGCGGCCTTCACTGAGTTGAGTTGGTGATTTCAGGGTTTGCATTGGTGTATTGAATTATGTGATAGTGCACTTGCACGCATAGATCGAGGTTTCACAAGTCAATTGTTGCCATTCTCTGTGAAGATGTAAGAATATTGGCATTCACATCCAGACTCCGTGGGTCACGCTCACATGACAAATTCCTAATCTTCATATCCACATTCTTTTCAGAGGAACCGTCTCTTTGAGGCAGTTTCTTCCCAACCATAATTTTCACCCACCCACCCACCCTTGGTTGAAACTTTGAGATACGAACCGCTCGCAGATTCGAACACATACTATGTAGACACAATGGAGCAAGAGAATTCAAGGATGAATATAGGCATAACTGAGTTTGATAGAGGAACATGATTCCTGTTACATATGATAATTCACTATTTGAACCATCCTCTACTCGGAATGAGTCACGATCCGAGTATGACCCCTTTTCCTTTGGTCACACAGATGACACCCAAAGTGAAGGAAATATGACTCATGACCAGATCCTGATCACAGAGATTGACTACTTCTCAGTACAGGAGAAAATGCCAATGTCACAACATACTGAGTATAGTAACTGAAATCCGAGTCATGAGACAATAATGGATGTCATAGCTCGGATCAATAAGAGAATCGAAGTTTTGACATAACAATTTGATAATGTCATTCAAATAGTAAAAGACATGATAATAAACCAAGAGGACTCGAGAAGATCACAGAGCGAACCCGAAACACGTCATGTGCCAGATTTCCACACACAAACACCACAGACAATTGACCAATCCATTGACCATCTGATGAATCTGCGATTCGTCATCTTTATTCATTTATTTTAGCTTAAAATCTCTTATAAAACACACATATATATATATATATATATATAACTCCACATTCTTACTAACTTGTATCTGTATGTAAATATTATATATTTGTATATTATTTTAACCTAAAATAAATAAATAAAGAAAGAAAGGAAAAATAAAGAAAAGAAAGTATAATAAAAAGGAAGACTGTATATATGTAATAGATACAGGCTGACCCAAACCCTGAGAGAAGGTCAAGATTTGACCTGATCGACCAGGAATAAAATAGGGGGAGATAGGGTCCTCAATTAGAAAATCCAAAAAATGTGTGATGTGTATATTTTTGTATACTTCATTATTTTATTTGTACCTTAATTGACCTCAAATAAAATAACTTTCAAAACCAAAGTTGTAAATAAAAATGTGTTCTAATTAATAAAAATAATTGCACAATTAAATCATGTACATCATAAAAGCAACCACACTTGGAAAAACCCACTAAGCACTAATTGAAAGACTAATTTTGGCTCCATATGAACTCAAATTGAACCAATCTCACTTCCATTGGATTCTAAATTCAATTATCTTTAAAATGGCTATATTTTCATAATTTTTGGAATTATGAGTAAAAAGTTGGTTTTTTGGGGTGGTTTGTGCAATTTTCCCATGTATTTTGTACATATTGTATTTGTATATATTTGTAAATATTTGTACTAATTATTTAAAATAAAAATAAAAATAAAAAAATTTAAAATTTTAAAACAAAAAGCTAATTTCCTCAATTACCCTTGTATATAATGCCATATATGTATATAGTATATGTATATAGTTCTATTCTCAATTAACCACCATAAAAAATAAAAAAAACAACATTTTTAATTCAAATAAATAAAGTGACGAAAATTAAAAAAATTAGTTAATTTTGTAAATAGTTTTATCTCTCTTTATCTTTATCTCATTCTAATTTTCATCTCTCTTATCTCTTCAACCAAACATTCAAAAATTCAAATTTCATTCTCCATCCTTTCAATTTATATGGCTCCTTCTCCCTCATTCCAACTAGATCAATCTTTTGTGAGAAGAACCCGATCTCCGAGAGTCTTCTTATCGAGAAAGGTGTCTAGCCTCCGAGCCGTCCGGTGACAGTGAGTCGGCCTTCGCCGAGGCGATCACGATCATTTCTGCTCCTAAGGTGAGATCCATCGTTATTTCTTCATTTTTTATCTAGGTTAATCATACTTTTATTTTGTCGCATTGTTATTTCATCGTCATCTCGGTTTTATCTAAATCTTAAAAAAATATTTTCATCACGATTTGATCTACCACCGACTCGATTTTTCATCTCACATCTCTATCTCAACATGTTCTTTTCTATCTTACACGATCTATCAACTCCAACCACACACGGTGGCAGGAAAATCGGATTTGATTCTTTCATTTCTCGCCGGATCCCCGTTCGCATAATCCATTTAATTTTGGGATCAAGTCATCATGCTCGGGTCTTAAATTGTTGATAAATAAATTTTTCTTTAAAAAAAAATTTGTTTTTTCTCTAACGTTTGTTTTGCAGGATCATTAAAAAAACAAAAAAAAATAATAAAATAAAAAATAATAAAAAACACATTTCTTATTTTCTGTTTTTAATTTCCTTATTTTGGATTTACAAAAAAATAAAAATAAAAATAAAAAGGTTTTTTATCACTATTTACATAAAAAATAAAAATAATAAAGGGGAACGATAGCCTGGATTCGCCGCCCCCTCCTTCTTCGTCGCTTGGGGCCCCTCCACCGCCGGCCGTACTCTCTTACGCATGCCCCCTCCGTCGCGCACTGCCATCGATGCCAACATCCTCCATCGATGCCTCCATCTCTGCTGCCACCGCAACCACTACTCCGTCGCCCCGTCCTTCATCAGCCCTTTGCCGGTGCGCCACCTGATGAGGAGCTCCTCCACCCGCAACCCTCTTCCTCCCGACCATTGCCATCGCAGAACGCCACCACCTCCGCCTTTGCCACCCTCTTGCGCAGATCCACCTCTGCCTTGAAGGGCCCGCTCGCCGCACCACCGTCCCCTCCAAGGTGGTGGCGCAACCCCAGCGACTACCTCTAAAGCCCGTGGCCCGTGTCTCCCTTCAACTCGCACCACCGCCATCGCCGCCCTCCTCTATCGACCACCACCGCCTCCTTTAGGGAAGAAGGAGGGTGGGCGGCTCCCCTCCTGTGCCCTTGGCTTGTGAATGAAACAAGAGAAGCACAATACTCCCTAAGGTTTGAATAAACTAATTGGGAAAACATCAGAGAGCCTCCCAGAAGATTCCAAAATTGCAGAAACATCCCCTCTCAGATTAGATCACGTGCATATCATGATTTCTTGGGTAAAATTGCTAAAATCACCATCTATTTCATTTCTTTTATTTATTTGATGAAAAAACAAGACTATTTACATTTCAGTCCCTGTATAACAGACTCTTCAATTTGCATGATTTTTCTATTGAAATAAATGTTTTTATTAGTCCAAAAATTCTAAAAAAAGTAACTTAGACTCATGTAGTGTGCATCTTCATTGTGTAAAAATTTCATTTCATTTTGTCTTCATTTATTATTATTAAAAAATAAAAAATAGTGTCATTTTATCTTCCCGAAATTCAAAAATTCATATAAATTCGAAAATAACTCCAAAAATTAGGGTAGTTTTATTTCATTGTCTTCTAATTTCTATGCAAATTTCGTGCATTAATTATTTATAAAACCCTAAAAATTTGAAAATACCAAAAATCTTATAAAATCATAGAAAATTCTACAAAAATCCAAAAATAGTGATTTCAGTTCCTGTTTGTAGATATTTGCATATAGTTTGTTACGAAAATAATTTCCTGGAGTTTTGGACAATTAAAATATTTTTAAGTTACAAATTACTCCAGACTGTGCACAATTTTGTATTTTCCCACTGTTTGATTTTTAAAAAACAAAAAATCTAAAAATTCCACAAAAATTCCCAAAAATATTTCAAAACTTTTAAAACCCAAAAATACTTTCTTTAAAGTTTTTTGAGTATTTTCTATATAATTAAAAAATACAAAAAGAGTTGGTGTGCGTATTTTTAATCTTGTGAATATTACTCCGTATTATTTTTAAAAAAAATAAAAAAATTATAAAACCAAAATCACTACAAATTTAAAAATCAAAAAACAAAAAATAGATTTTTTTTAAAAAAATAAAAAATAAAAAATGCAAAAAACCAAGGATAATTGTTCTTTGAGATTCCTGTTTTTCTCTTAATTAATTTTCGATTAATTGAATAACCCTCGAGATTTGTAGCCTTCCTTAGTCGACCCTGTCCGCTTTACAGGTTAATAAGTAGAAAAATAAAAAAATTGTTTGTTTGAGTCGGGAATTTTAGGGATATCAATGACTTATCATATCATTTATTTCTGAACCTCGAGATATCGAGATCAACAAAATGACACCGTTACTGGGGAGGCACGGCGAGGGTAGTTAGGTTTCTCTTTTGACCAGCTATTCTTGGTTTTAAATATCTGTTTACATTTTCCACATTCACTCCATTGTTCATATTCACTATTTCATTTCATTTTTCTTTTCTCATATTTGATAATTGTATTTCTTACACATTTTCTTTTCTTTTTCTTGTGAGGGCCCGCGGAGCAAAGGAGGCAATCCTAGGAGAGCCGAAACACCCAAGCAACGTGAAGGCAGCTTGATTCTTCACCAAGCTGCAGGATAGCGTGAGAAGAGGAGAAGAAGAATTGAAAAAAAAGTTTTTTTTAAAGAGAGAGAGAGTTTTTCTTTTATAGCATTTGAACTCTTGTAAACGGACATTCATTTGTTGCGAGGTCTGTTTCATCAAGTGCCAGTGCACTTGGGGGACCTCACCGGTTTTGTTTTCATTGCCTTTATTTTTCTTTGTTTCCTGTGGTTTTCGTGAGCTACCTCTTGATTGCTTTAATTAATTTGCTTGAGCCGGGTAATTACTTAGGTCCAAACACCCTAAACAAGAATCTGTACCTATAAAGTAGAGCGTAATTTGGACTTAGTCAAATTAACTTGTTCTTGCACGTTAATAGAAGCTATCATCTAGGACGGTTCACTTGCATTTGCATATAGGATAGTTTATTTCAATTTTGCGCGGATCACTTGCATGTAGAGTGCTGGTGACAAGGTACGCATCTCTAACCCCTGCATGCATCATTGTTTTTAATCGCACATTGCCATCTCCGATCTCCTTTCTTGTTTTCACTCACATAAGTTAAAAAGGAAATCGGACACTCGGTAGGTGATTCTTTGAAAATATTTTAACCAAGTGACAACTGCTTAAAATACGGGACTGCTAAAGAAAACTCGACCCTAAAATAATCACAAGGAAAAATCATTGTTTTGGGGAAAGTAATCCCCTCATAGTTTGGTTTGTATGTAGCGAGAGAGCAACCCGCACAATAGGATAGAGCCACTCCCGAACTCTTTTCAGACTACTATCTTGGGTTAGTCGTTCTCTAGTGAGGATCTCTCCGGTAGCCAGTAAAGAGGCATGTGACGTCCTTAACAGATTGAATTGATCAGGTAGCCGGTAAACGGTCCGCAATTCATACTGGATGGGAAAGATCTAACTTTGGGATTGGGCCAGTCTTCTGAGAGCATTGGGTTCCTAACAGATCGCTTCAACCGCTCTTATAGATTGTATTATCACCAAACTCTAAAATTGATAAGATAATTGATCGAACCTTCACGGTCTTCACATTGAGTTGAGTTGGTGAACTGGGAGGTTGTATTGTGTTTGCTTGCTATCAATAAATACCCTTCTGCGTAATTTGCACCTTCATTCACTTTCTCTTTTGCATTGACCTTTGTGTTCTCGCATTCGGCCTATTGATTTCGAAGATGTCGGACCGGAGTATTTCTCCTTTGGACTCTGCGAACTCATTCTACACTCCGAGCCGTTGACCTTCTATTCGAGGAGACTCACTTCCTGAATATTCCTCTTTCTCCACTTCACCCTTCACAACATCCATCAATCAACTATTTGAGGTTGGCTTTAATCTCGAATTAATATATGAGACTCCATCAAATCTGAGTACTAATCGAGTATCAGGCACATTTTCAAAGTCAGACACCGAACACTTGATGCCACCAAAGGGAAAGGGAACCATATTGGAGCAGAGCAAGATCAACATTACCATATTAGCCTCCATCTAGACAATTCAAGCCCAGATAGCAGAGCAGGCTAACTTTCAGAACACATTGAGAGATATGATTCTCGAGCTGTGACATGAAAGAGAAGATAGGAGAGAGGGGATAACAAAAACCCTGGAGGTGGGAATGGGAGAGAAGAACCTCATATAGAACCTGGGGCTAAGCTTACACTAAAAGATGCTTATAATCCAGGGGCAGGATAGATAAATTCTTGGATACAAATCCCTATGATTCATGGGCATTTTGAGCTTAAGCCTACTATTTTACCTCTTCTCCCAATATTCTATGGAATATTAATGAAGAACCTTATATACACCTCCATCAGTTCGATTGCATTTGTGGAACAATACACTACCCAAATATCCCATTAGAGGTAGTGCAGATGACCGCCTTTCCATTCAGTCTGATGGGCAAAGATTTGTATTGGTTAAATTACTTGGGGAAGGTTGTCACCACTTGGGAAGAGTTGAGGTCTGCATTTCTGAACAAGTATTATCCACTTGGATGACTCAACCAAATGCGATCCTTGATTTCTAATTTCTCCTAGATGCCTCAACAACCTATTCACAAGGCATCGAAATGATTCCAAGATTTGACGGAGAAATGCCCCCATCATGATATTCCAAAGACCAGCCTTGTACAAAATTTCTTTTGGGGTTTAAGCATTGAGAATCAGAAGCTGATAGATGCCGCTTGTGGGGGAAGTCACTTCAATAAGGACGATCCTTTACCAAATTTTTGAGGAGATGGCGGAAAGTTCCGCAGCTCTTTCTTCTTCACGTGCTTTTCAGAAGCACCCCATTGCCTCCCCTGCAATACCCCACAAGGATGTCAATATGACGGAAACAAAATAAGTGGATAAGGTGGATAGCACTGACTTGGCCATCATTGAAAACCACCTATCCAAAGTGGACATTATTGAAAAGCGATCCCAAGAACTTGATAAGCTTCATATGATCGAGAAGAGGACAAAGAACCTAGATAAGCTGGATGAGATAACAAAGCACCTGGAGCTTCCTGTGAATACGATCAGCGTAGTCCACAGTACGAGTGCAACAACCAATACCTTTACTAGGGAGCAGACTTCTTCCACCAGGCAGAGTAGCGGAGGACCATCCACAGTTCAACATGTCTACTACGTGTAGACACCTGATCAGGTTCATCAGCATTCACATCAGATAGTTCCGTATCAACAGGAAGTAGCCTACATTCCCGAGCAGCAGTCTCCACCACCACCTGGTATTCAGGAGGTGAATGATATCTGGTTCGACCGTGAGAAAAACTAGCCCCTTCCGTCAGGGCATGGCCAGTTGGGTTCATAACAGGGTCAGAGACCCGCCCACCAGTTTAAGGGAGGCAGACAACATCAGTACCAGTACCAGCACCAGCAGTTCCAGCCTCAGTATCAGTCTCCACCTCAGTTTCAAAACTGGAAACAAGGCCAACCTCAGCAACAATCTATGTATTTCCCTCATCCTAACCAACAACAGACTGCATATTATGGACAATATTCTCCCCCTCCTCCTCCTTATTATCAGAATCCGTATGGGGTATCAACAACCTCCGTACTATCAACCTCAACGACAACCAGTCAATGAGCAACTTGAGGCCCCTTCAGTCAATCCAACATTGGACCAACTTACACTGCTTATGAAGAACATGAATGATCTGACTCAGCGGATTGACGACCTGACCACCACCAAGACATTGATTCCAGCATAGGTTGAAGCCAACCCCAACAACTTCAGATGCAAGGAGCAGGTAGCCAATGGCCCACCCACCCCCGAGACAGGTATGTACCTTGATTTTAGATGTTTGTCTGACACCATTCATCTCAGAGCAGTAGGAGATTACAGTCGCCTACGCAGCAGTTGGGGTTGGGAGATCGATCCACTGAGAGAGCATCATCTTCTACATCATCTCCTTCACCAACAGTCGAGAGGCCCATTATAGCAGCACCCACATCTGGAGTTTCACAGCCTTCACCACCATCTTCACCAGGCATATGTAGATCACCATCAGCAAGGGAGAATATATCAGTCGTAGATTCTTCCTCTTCACCAACAGCAACATCCCATTCTGTTTTACATTCTGTTTTTCCTTCACCTAGAATGGACAACACTGTACAGACTAATTCTGGTTGTCCTCTTATACATGATGATTCTACTTTGAATAAAGGAAATGAACGTTTGCATGTTTCATCTGATTCAGTGCCATTTCCTTCTGCTCTCAAAGCTAAAAAAATTCAAAAATTAAAAACAACACTATTTGATCCTGGAGTGATTGAGATCTTACAGAACATCTTTTTAAAGATGCCACTCCTTAAGGCCATGGAATACATGTTACAGTAAAAAAGGGAATGAAAGAGGCATGTACCCAAAAGTGTCAACCAAGGAAGAACAGACGAAAGGAAACAGAGAAACACATCTTGACCATGGCCACATTTCATGCCATCAGTAACCTTCCGCCTAAAAAGAAAGACAAGGGAGCACCTCACATCCGTTGCCATATATTTGATCAAGAATTTGATCGTACTCTTCTCGATAGCGGTTACTCCATTAATCTCATGCCTTCCTCTTTATTAACTTAATTCCAGTTAGGGCCTCTTAAAACAACCATAATGATCCTTCAGTTTGCTAATAGATCGATTAAGAGGCCAAGAGGCATTTTAGAGGACGTTATTGTAACGGTGTAGAGAATGAAATTCCCTGTTGATTTTGTTGTCATGGATATGGACACACCTGCACCGTTACTCCATACCCCGTTTATACTAGGTCAATCGTTCCTCCGAACGACCGAAGCATCAGTTGATTATGGTACTGGAGAGATCATCTTTCACTCTCGTAGTGATAAGGTGAAAATTGAGACGAACTCTGATCCTAGACCATCACCGCCACCAGCAACAGATGATACAGAGAAAGTTATATCAGAGCCAGATGACTGTGCTTTTCTTGCTGAATTCAGAGAGATAGATCTTTTCACGGATTTTATAGATACCCAAGAGTTCCTTTCCAAAAAGGACTCTGGAAAGCACAATCGACATGAGTTCGCTTGGTGGTCCAATTGAGATAGTTGCCGATGAGCAGTTTGAGCAGAGTTCTGAGGTCCAGATATCTGAGCTGTTCGTTGAATTTCCTGATTTATGCTCAGATGAGAGACATCTTTCTGAGATTATTGCTGAGATATCTGAGCTGTTTATTGATAAGAATATTGAACTTCCTGATGAGCCATTCCTTTTTGAGCATAGATCATTCATTATAGATCTATCAGATATTCTATTTGCTGAGCCGTTAATAGCCAAGGTGGATAGTCTATAGAGCACAGATCACATACCGTCTACCAGTACAATAGCAGAGGTTATCGCAGAGCCGATTCAGACCCCACCTGAGCTCAAGGTTTTACCATCAATGTTGAAATATGCCTTCTTTGTGGGTCCCCCCAAATGTTTCCGATCATCCTCAGCTCGTAGTTGACCGCTGAACAAGAATCTCGCGTGCTAGAGGTTCTTGAGAGAAACTGCAAGGCCATATGATGGAATATCTCGGATCTCCGTGGGATCAATCCAGCATTGTGCTCACATCACATCTACGTAGAGGATGACTGTAAACCCTCCCATGAATGTCAGCACTGTCTATATCCAAACCTAAGGGAGGTTGTCATGAAGGAGATCAAGAAATGATGTGATGCTGGCTTGATATATCCCATTTCAGATTCCAAATGGGTCAGCTCTTTACATGTGGTCCCGAAGAAATCTAGGATTACGATCGTAAAGAATGACCGTGGTGAGGAGATTCTGACCCGGGTACCTACTTCATGGCGTGTCTGTATAGATTACCGATGCCTAAACTCAGCTACCAAGAAGGATCACTTTCCACTTCCCTTTATTGATCAGATTATTGAGAGGTTGGCATGGAAAGAGTTCTTTTGCTTCTTGGATGGGTACTTGAAATACAACCAAGTTGCTATCGCTCCTAAGGATCAGGAGAGAACTACTTTCACTTGTCCGTTTGGCACTTACGCCTTTAGATGGATGCCCTTTGGATTGTGTAATGCCCCAGCTACATTTCAAAGGTGTATGTTGGCCGTTTTTGCCGACATGGTGGGTAATTTTCTTGAAGTCTTCATGGACGATTTCTCGATCTACAGGGATAGTTTTGACCCATGTCTTTCTCATTTAGACCGAGTTCTTCAACGTTGCTGTGAGGTAAACCTAGTGCTCTCGTGGGAGAAGAGTCGCTTTATGGTGACTAATGGGATTGTATTGGGCCATGTCATGGTATGGAGGTTGACCCGACTAAGATTGATGTGATTTTCAAGTTAGAACCACTGCAGAATTTGAAGCAATTGAGGTCATTTTTGGGACACGTAGGATTCTATAGGTGATTCATAAAGGACTTCAGCAAAATCGCCAGACCTTTGACTGAGCTTCTGTGTAAGGAGACTGATTTTGTTGTCGATGAGAAAGTCCTCCTTGCATTCAAACAGATGAAAGAAATGGTTACTAGTGCTCCTGTCTTACAGCCACCTGATTGGTCTCTTCCTTTTGAGATCATGACGGATGCATCAGATTTCGCAGTTGGAGCAGTTTTAGGACAGAGAAGGGATGTGATACCATTTGCTATACACTATGCTAGCAAGACTCTAGATGAAGCACATCAGACATATACAGTTATAGAGAAGGAGATGTTAGCAGTTGTGTTTGGTCTAGAAAAGTTCAGATCTTACCTCATCGGTTCATATGTTATTGTGTACACGAATCACACTGCCATATGATACTTACAGGCAAAGAAGGATGCCAAACCACGCCTTATCAGATGGATCCTTCTTCTCCAGGAATTTGATTTAGAGATTTGAGATAAATCTGGAGTGAAAAACATTGTGCCAGACCACCTTTCCCATATCACAGATACATAGACCTCTGAGCAGAACATGATTCCTATTTCTGAAATCTTTCCAGATTAGGCCATTTTGTCTGTAGACTCACTCCCATGGTATGCTAATATTGTGAAATATCTTGTCTCCAAGAAAGTTCCACAAGATTGGTCGAACTACATGGTAGACAGATTTCTATCAGAGATTCATTATTACCAGTGGGAGGATCCGTACCTATTTCGTGAGGGAGTGGATTGTATCTGGAGAAGGTGCATTCCTCAGGAGGAACACACCAGTGTACTCGAGCATTGTCATAAACTAGAATCTGGTGGGCATCATTCGAGAAAACACACGGCAACAAAGGTTTTACATAGTGGCCTTTGGTGGCCCACATTGTTTAAGGATGCTACAAAGTATGTTCGAGGTTGTACTGATTGTCAGAAAATGGGAGGAACTGTTGGTTCCAAAGATACCATGCCCCTAAGATATATACATATTTCTGATGTTTTTGCTGCTTGGGGCATGGACTTCATGGGCCCATTCCCTGTCAGTCAAGGATTTTAGTACATCCTGCTCACCGTGGATTATGTTACTTGATGGGTGGAGGCTATCCCCACCCGAGCCGCAGATAGTCGTACAGTGTGTTCCTTTCTCAAGGACCATATTATTGCGCAGTTCGATATTCCCAAAATACTGATTTCAGACGGGGAAGCCATTTCATTAATAGAGAAGTAAAGAAGCTTGTGAATGAGTACGCCATTGAGCACAAAGTTGCGTCTCCTTACCACCCTCAGACTAATGGCTTGGCAAAAATTTGAAATAGGGAGATCAAGACGATATTGCAAAAACTTGTACATCCAGATAGGAAGAATTGGTCCCAGATGCTTGATTTAGTTCTATGGGCTTATCGGACCGCGTACTTGTCTCCTTTGGGTATGTATCCCTATATATAGATTGGTGTATGGAAAGCCTTGCCACCTGCCAGTGGAATTAATTCACAAATCTTTATGGGCACTTAGTGTATGCAATTTAGATTATGAGAAGGTAGGAAAGAACATGAAGTTGGATTTGAACAAATTACTAGAATTCCGAGACTTTGCATATGAAAACTCACTTATGTATAAGGAGAAAATCAAACGCTGGCATGATTAACATATTCGAAGAAAGACTTTCTCCCCTGATCAGAAAGTTTGATTATTTGATGCTAAGTTGAAGTTGTTTCCAGGAAAATTGAAAAGCAAGTGGTCAGGACCGTTCATCGTGAGAGCTGTGCGTGACAATGGGAGTATTGTCATATCTGGGTTGTCATCTGACGCACAACCATTTATTGTGAACAAATAGTTGCTGAAGCCATATCTAGATCATGATACATTCCTGTCCGTCGTTGATTCGATATCTGTGGTATCAGATGGTGATCTTTTGATTCCATCTTCTGCATCTGATACATGATCATACACTCCTCTTGTATATCCTTAGTTTTCACTCTTTCTTCTCCCTTTTTATCATTAACCCCTTTTCTGTGTGTGTATATATGCTACACTTAGGATGTGCTTTATCCTAAGTATGGGGGGGGGGGGGGGGTTGAATGATTTGTGTTGTTCATATTCGTCCTGTTTATCACTCTTGTTGTTGCCTATACTTAGGGATACTCTACCCCTAAGTATAGGCCGGGGGGGGGGGTGATGTTGTTCATATCGTGTCTTTTTATTTTTGAGTCTGTACATTCTTTTCATCGGTTTTCCCCTTTTGTACAGTCTACTATACTTAGGATTACTTGATCCTAAGTATAGGGGGGATCACCAACTTCTTTTCTTTTTATCTTTTCTTTGAGCCATTGTAGCATAAGACTCTTTTCACTTTTCTATACTTAGCACGAGTTATGTCTTCCTTTGTCGCTCTCTGATCACTATGAGGACATAGTTCGAGCTAAGTATATGGGGGTGTCGTATATATTGTATATATACTTTAGACATAACTCATACTTTTAAATATATTTATTTAGGGGGTTATTTATATAATTTTGTAAAATTCATGTTTGTAAAAAAATAAAAAAACAGAAAACAGAAAAAACAAAACAAAAAAAACAAAAAAATAAAAAAATAAAAAAACAAAAAAAAAACAAAATAATATATACAACAAACACAAAAAAATCTTGTATATACTTGTATATATATTTTACTAACCCTTTTCCTTTAAAAAAACTACAAAACCAAAAATCTATAAAAACTTGCATCATTTAAAAAACCCTTTTCTTTTACATCTGCATTTTTCTCCAAAAATCCATAAAAAGTTCAAAATTAGAAAATTGTTTAAAAAATGTTCTTTTCGCATGTGCATCATTTTTTTTAAAAAAACATTCTTTGCATTGTTCATATTTTCTTGCATTTGCACATGTATTTTTAGGATAGGATTGACATTTAAACTATGTGTGAAATAAAATTGAAGATGGAGCTTAGTTGGGCCTTAATCCACTTAATTCCAAAGGAACCTTATAAGAAATGGAGTTAAGACTTTTCAGGTCCTAGTGACTTAATTCTTTGAGTCCATAAGACTTTGTTCATATGTCATCTCGATTAGTCTAAGTAGAACATTTAACAACACACGCATGATTCTTTCAGACCGTGGCTTATCTTGGACAATCATTCTACACATAGCTCTTCATGGATGAGGTAGTGAGGAGGCATAATCTTTTGGATTGGGGTAGCATATGAGGGTAGTACATCTAGGCGGAACCTCTCGTCTTCCTCTAGGGAAGGAAGTGCGTCTCAACCTGGTCTAGCGATGTTGAGGTCTAAAGACAGGATGCTGTGGGGTTGCAATAATGCTTCAAAAGAGGGATAGTCTACTGGCACAAGAGTAAAAACTTCTTATGTACATGCTGTACCTTGTATATGTTTTCAAAAAAAATGAAAAAAATGTAGAATCTCCAAAAGTGGATAGGCCTTATTGAAAAGTAAAATACCTGCCGGAGTGTATATACAAGGATTAAAAAAAATCAATAAGAGCTTCAAGGACAAATTTTTGTATGCTTGCAGTTGATGACTTGGCTATACTGGTCATGCATCCAAGGATAGGTAGCTAAACTGGTTACCGTCCATTCTTTTCTCCATCCCCTCTTCTTGAGCTGGTTGTACTTGAACTTAGAAGGGAATATCTCCGGTCCTCGAGGAAAGAGTTGCTAGACCGAGGAACTAGAGTTACCTTGTTGAGGGAGGCTGTTTCTTTACTACTTCTGAGATGGGGAGCTATACCTCACTTACACCGTACAAGTAAAGATTCATAGTCATAAGAATTGATGTATGTAGACTTGTTCTGACCTGACTGTTGAGGAGACCTGAATAGGAGTCTTGTGGAACTTAGAGGCAGTTAGGTCTTAAATCCATCTCCCATTAAGGTTCCGACATGCTAATAATCCAAAGGTCCGACATAGCTCCAAACTACAATTTCATGAAGATAAGTTTAATACTCAATATTGTCCTACTTTCTTTATTTTCCCTTTCTTTTTCTTTTTCTTCACTTATTCATTCAAATAAGTGTTTGCTAAGGGACTAGCAAAGGTAAAGCATAGGGGGATGATGAATCTGCGATTTGTCATCTTTATTCATTTAATTTAGCTTAAAATCCCTTATAAAACACCTGTATATATCACTAACTCCACATTCTTACTAACTTGCATCTATGTGTAAATATTGTATATTTGTATATTATTTTAACCTAAAAAAATAAATAAAGAAAGAAAGGAAAAATAAAGAAAATAAAATAAAATAAAAAGGAAGACTGTATATATGTAATAGATACAAGCTGACACGAACCCTGAGAGAAGGTCAAGATTTGACCTGATCGACTAGGAATAAAGTAGGGGGAGATAGGGTCTTCAATTAGAAAATCCAAAAAAAATCGTGTGCTGTGTATATTTTTGTATACTTCATTATTTTATTTGTACCTTAATTGACCTCAAATCAAATAACTTTCAAAACCAAAGTTGTAAATAAAAATGTATTCTAATTAATAAAAATAATTGCAAAATTAAATCATGTACAACATAAAAACAACCACACTTGGAAAAAGCCACTAAGAACTAATTGAAAGACCAATTCCGGTTCCATATGAACTCTAATTGAACCAACTTCCATTGGATTCTAAATTAAATTATCTCTAAAATGGCTGTATTTTCATAATTTTTGGAGTTACGAGTAAAAAGTTGGTTTTCCGAGGTGATTTGTGCAATTTTCCCATGTATTTTGTACATATTAATTTGTATATATTTGTAAATATTTGTACTAATTATTTAAAATAAAAATAAAAATAAAAAAAATAAGTTTATAAAATAAAAAAGCTAATTTCCTCAATTACCCTTGTATATAATGTCATATAGTATATAGTTGCTATTCTCAATTAACCACCATAAAAAAATAAAAAAATTAACATTTTAAATACAAATAAATAAAGTGACGAAAATAAAAAAATTTTGTTACTTTTGTAAATAGCTTTATCTCTCTTTATCTTTATCTCATTTCAATTTTCATCTCTCTTATCTCTTCAACCAAAAGTTCTAAAATTCAAATTTAATTCCCCATCTTTTCTATTTATATGGCTCTTTATCCCTCATTCCAACTGGATCAATCTTTTGAGAGGAACCTGATCTCCGAGAGTCTTCGTGTCGAGAAAGGTGTCTAGCCTCCGTGCCGTTTGGTGACAACGAGTCGGCCTTCATCGAGGCGCTCACGATCATTTCTGCTCCTATGGTGAGATCCATCATTATTTATTCATTTTTTATCTAGGTTAATCATAGTTTTATTTTATCGCATTGTTATTTCATCATCCTCTCATTTTTTTCTAAATCTTAAAAAAATATTTTCATCACGATTTGATCGCCTCGACTCGATTTTTCATCTCACATCTCTATCTCAACGGGTTCTTTTCTGTCTTACACGATCTATCAACTCCGACCATGCACGGTGGTCGGAGAATTGGATTCGATTCTTTTATTTCTCGCCGGATCCCCGTTCGCATAATCCATTTAATTTTGGGATTGAGTCATCATGCTAGAGTCCTAAATTGTTGATAAATAAAAATTTCTTTTAAAAAAATATTTGTTTTTTCTCTAATGTTCGTTTTGCAGGATCATTAAAAACAACAAAAAAATAAAATAAAAATTTTAAAAAAACACATATCTTATTTTTTGTTTTTTAATTTCCCTATTTCGGATTTACAAAAAAATAAAAAGGTTTTTTATCACTGTTTACATTCAAAAAAATAAAAAAAATAAAAAAGAGAGGGGAACGACAGCCAGGAGCCGCCACCCCCTCCTTTTCTGCCGCTTGGGTCCCCTCCACCGCTGGCCACACTCTCTTGAGCGGGCCCCCTCCGTCGCGCACCGCCATCGATGCAAACATCCTCCATCGATGCCTCCATCTCTGCTGCCACCGCAGTCGTTACTCCGTCCCCCCTTCTTCATCAACCCTTCACCGGTGCACCACCTGAGGAGGAGCTCCTCCACCCGCAACCCTCTTCCTCCCGACCATCGCCGCCGCAGAATGCCACCACCTCCGCCTTCGCCACCCTCCTGCGTGGACCCACCTTTGCCTTGAAGGGCCCGCTCGCCGCACCACCGTCCCCTCCAAGGCAGTGGCGCAGCCCCAGTGACCACCTCTGAAGCCCGTGGCCCGCGCCTCCCTTCAACTCGCGCCACCGCCATCGCCGCCCTCCTCTATCGACCACTGCCGCCTCCTTTAGGGAATAAGGAGGGTGGGTGGCGCCCCTCCTGTGCTTTTGGCTTGTGAACGAAAGAAGAAAAGCACAGTGCTCCCTAGGGTTTGAATAAACTAATTGGGAAAACATCAGAGAGCCCCCCAGAAGATTCCAAAATTGCAGAAACGTCCCCGCTCAGAACAGATCAGGAGCATAGCACGCATTTCTTGAGCAAAATTGTTAAAATCACCCTCTATTTCATTTCTTTTATTTATTTGATGCAAAAAGAAGACTTATTTACATTTCAGTCCCTGATATACAACCCCTTCAATTTGCATGTTTTTTCTATTGAAATAAATGTTTTTATTAGTCCAAAAATACTCAAAAAAGTAACTTAGACTCCTGTAGTGTGCATCTTCATTGTGTAAAAATTTCATTTCATTTTGTCTTCATTTATTATTATAAAAAATAAAAAATAGTGTCATTTTATCTTCCTGAAATTCAGAAATTCATAAAAATTCGAAAATAACTCCAAAAATTCCAAAAACTTAAGGTAGTTTTATTTCATTGTCTTTTAATTTCTATGTAAATTTCGTGCATTAATTATTAATAAAACCCTCAAAAAATTGAAAAATACCAAAAATTTTATAAAAATCATAGAAAATTCTATAAAAAAATCCAAAAATAGTGATTTCAATTCCTGCTTGTAGATATTTGCTTATAGCTTTCATAAAAATATTTGCCAGGAGTTTTGGACATTAAAATATTTTTAAGTTACAAATTACTCTAGAGTGTGCAGAATTTCACATTTTCCACTATTTAATTTAAAAAAATAAAAAAAATCTCTGAAAATTCCACAAAAATTCATAAAAATATTTCAAAACTTTTAAAACCCAAAAATATTTTCTCTGAACTTTTCTGAGTATTTTTGATATAATTGAAAAATACAAAAAGAGTTGGTGTGCGTATTTTTAATCTTGTGAATATTGCTCCGTATTATTTTAAAAAATAAAAAATTGCAAAATCAAAATCACTAAAACTTTAAAAATCAGAAAACAAAAAATAAAAATAAAAAAATTAAAAAAAATTAAAAAATAAAAAATCCCAGAAACCAAGGATAATTGTTCTTTGAGATTCCCGTTTTTCTCTTAATTAATTTTCGATTAATTGAATAACCCTCTGGATTTGTAGCCTCCCTGAATTCGACCATGTTTGCTATACAGGTTAATAAGTAGCAAAAATAAAAAAATGTTTGTTTGAGCCGGGAATTTTGGGGATTGCAACGACTTATCATATCATTAATTTCCGATCCTCAAGATTTCACGATCAACACCATCCTATTGACTCTATTGAAATTACTAAAAAAATAAAAAAAAACCAGAAAAATCAAAAAAATTTGGACAACATCAATATAGAAGCGATTTGTAAAAGTTTGATCTTAGAGCTTCCATTAATCAAGGCCATAGAGTATGTACCCGATTTTCAGAGATTTGTAAAGAGTTGACTATCACCTAAGAAGACGGGAAAGAAAAGATCTCGAACTGAATATCATTGAATTACTATGGCCAGTTCAATGGTGCTGACCCAGACAAGAAAGACACGCAAAGTCTAATGGTTGACCAAGGTGACTAGTGAAATTGAGAATAGTGAGTTTAATAATGTTCAGATTAATGATGATTCTACCCTGAATATCCTCCCGAAGTCCATGTTTGACCGACTTGAACTTAGACCGCTTAGACAGACCCCAGTGATCGTTCAATTTCCCGACTGACCCACAAAAAGACCAAGAGAAATTTTTTCCGTCGTCATTACTTTCCAACATGTCGCACATAGAGTGGACTTTATTGTTATGGATATTGAACACCGAGGAGATTTATATGAGTCTTCATTATTTTGGGAAAGCCATTTTTAGGCTCCGCTATAGGGACTATTGACCACGAGACTCAAAACATCATATTCCCGAACTCAAACCAAATCGATCAAATTCTCGAGGACACACCAAACCCTGAGACAACCGAACAAGAAAATGGCAGTCGTGACATAGAGGAAACCTCATATGCCCAGACCTCTCCACTTATCACAGACATATTTGAAGGAGAGACATCTTATGAAACGACTGATGAGGTTGCAAAGGTGAATGAAATCAACCGAGACACATCCGATTCACCACATCCGGTCAATGTTTTTCAGATCTCCTTGAGTGCACACACATAAAACCAACATAGAGCACCTACTCAGGATGTGTGCCTACCCTTCAAGAGTATTACAATCTATATGGAGACTCGTCTGATAAGGAACCTATGGTCAGCACCTCACAAAGAATACCTCCTGAACCGACTAAGAATGTTACCTTCAACATTTCAGAAAAAAAATCTTATGAGGATTCCTCATCAGGTTCGGAGGATGCGATCAGTATGAGAAAGCTTAGTTTGAAGAATTTGGAGCCTGATCGAAACAAGCAGTCATACGCCGACTCACAATGGACTTTCCTTGCCCCTTAATATTATTCTTCTAAGGTCGACTCCCCAAGTCCCATCATTACATCGGAACAATTTGTTATGACCAGACTGATACTTGTTCATCTGAATATTCAGAGGAAGAACTATTTGACTCCAAAACTGAGCGAACTCTGAGAAAGCTGCGCAAGAATAGAAATAGTTGGAGTAACATGACCTTTAATTATTATTCAAATGACAGCTGCGACGACGGATGGGAATCTTTTGATTCATCTTCTTTGTATCAATATTCCCTTCCACCACATGCTTCAAAAAAGATCGGCCATAAACCTCCTTGATCATCGACCGCCCTTTCCCCTTGCCCCCATCGGTTCCCTTGCACATTTTCTTCCTATACTTAGGCCAAGGCCTAAGTATATGAGGGGACCGATGCCATTTGTATTTTATATTCTCTACTTGCTCTATAAATTCTCCAGATCCCATCGGTCCTTATACTCACTCCTGTCCTATACTTAGCTTGACCAGTGCCTAAGTATGGGGGGGGGGGCGATGCATACCCTATATGTATTTATCCATTTCTCATCTTGACCTCAACCACTCCACTTTTTAATCTCCTTATATACTTAGGCTGACCAGAGCCCAAGTATAGTAGGGCGGTTGACTTCTTTACTCCTTTTTCTTTTCACTCTCCTACGCTTAGCATGAGCTATGTCTTTTCATCACTTCTTGTGATTTGAGGACATAGCGCACGCTAAGAATAGGGGGGTGTGTATATATTACATATATACTTTATCCATAACTCATACTTTCACGTATTTTCATATATATTATGTAATAATTACGGGATGGGTAAAAGTCATAAAAAAACAAACAAACAAACAAGCAAAAACAAAAGTAAAAAAAACACAATATTTAATCTTTCATATCATCCTTTCATTCATATAAAAAAATGACAAAGAAAATCATCTTACGCTTCATATGCATAACATTTGCATTTTATTTTCATATCTAGCATATGCAAGGTGGAAAGTTATTGGGTTTCGGATTGAGTTATGACTAGAAGTAGAGAGTTGTATTAACTTGGCCTTAATCTACCTAATTTCCAGAGGAACTTCATTGAGAAAGAGGATCTTAAAGGCTTCAAATCTTTTGACTTAATTCTTCGAGTTCTGCATGACAATGTGCAATCTTTGACTCTTAGTGTCTAACCTGGTCTCTTAGTTCTGGGTGTAACTTTTGAGTAGAGAATTAATCTGTTCTCTTGCACTATGCTCTTAGCTCAACTCAGATGGGGTGTTGGAAGACTGTGTAGGTCTCTTTTCTGGTAGCGTGGACATCTAAAGACTGAAGTACAATTTAAAATAAAGCTTCAGATAAGGGATGGCCGGCTGTGCAATTTTTTCTATGACCCCAAAACATGCATGGAAAAAAGATTTCATATCCGTAGGGGTACAAAAGATCCATGCAGAGTTACCAAAAACCCATACCAAAAGAAACCAATTACCAAATAAATACTTGACCAAAAAGGTCCAAGCTTTAAGAAAACCTGCAGATTTTGGTGGAGACTTGGATAAACTGGCTGGCTACACAAGGAGAGGTGACTACACTGGTCATCCTCCAGTTGTTTTTCCCTTCTTCTAATTTCTCCCTCTTTTCGATTGCGAACACAACACGACTGACCTTAGAAGGAAATACTTGACTCCCCGAGGATGAGTTATTGGGGGGGATTGCATGGTAGTCCGACATGCTTGATGGGAAAAGCTAATATCGTTCACACACATGAGAGTTATTGAATGTTCATGGGATATTCTTTGGGAGAAGGATTGATCTAAGATGACTTCTGAGCCGAATCTGTTACAATGATATGTAGAACTCGAGGGTTGTTGATTTTAAAACCCTAATTCTCATAGAATTTTCGTCACACTATTAATCCAAATGTCGGGTCAAGCTCCATTTTCACCTTTTATTCATGACCATGGTATGGATCCCAAAATCATTCCACTCTTGCATTTCATTTTAGTTTCTCGAGGAAAAAAGGTTTAGGGGGTTGATGAATATGTGATTCATCATAATAAAAGATGAAAATAGAGCTTCGTTCCCGAGCAATTAGCTGCATTTCATCATTTATTCTGTATTTTTACCATTCATACACTTAGAATTAATATCTGCATTTTAGCATGCATAATTGTACTCATAATCATCTTCACATTTTCACCTAAATTTATGCTTTTTTAATTAAATCATGCTAACTGCAATTGACCTCAAACCGCCTTCATTATGTACATTTTACTAACACAATTAAAGGAAAAAATACACAAAAATGCTAACTTAAATAATTGGCCCATGAACAAAACCCCACTTTCAGAATAGACAGATTAAAACACACATATCTTCCTCATACAATGTCTGATTTAGGTTTACTCACTTTTAAAGTAATATACATTCGTAGATCTTTAAAACAAGACCAATTTCATAAAAGTCAGAGCTCATATGTGAAAGCTGGGTTTTTTGCTTCTTTTGCGCATTTTGTGTTTTAGTGATGTTTAACCTGATATTTTATGTAATCAATGAACCATTTTTCTTCTATTTCCTTTTCACTTATATTCTTTGATGAAAGTTTTATTAAAATACATAAAAATCCAAATCCATAATAAGACTTAAATCAAAGAAACTAACCAAGTCTGAGTGTCCCGTGTGAGTCTGTACAAATATCTCATGTTTTCCCACTTTATTTTATTCTCCTATATTCTTATTTACTAAAAATAAAAAATCAGATTAGTGTGTAAATATTTATCTGTGATTATTATATTTTCTCGATTTTTCTCTTAATTAAAAATGATATAAAAATTATAAAATCAAAAAATGAAGGTATTTTATGTACATAGAGCACCCCAAAAATATCATTTTGCACAGATGACCTCTTTTGCTCTTTATCTCTTTATGAAAGTTGTAGATCTAATCGAGATAAGAAACTTTCATGAAGAAAACGTTTCGATCTGAGGTCATTTGCTATTTCTTTTACATTTATCTCCATATTTTATTTTCTGTTTTTTCTGGACTTGACACGTGGTAGCTCTGGAGACATCACATGTCACCCATTTTTGGCATTTATTTTCATTTATTTATTTAAAAATTAATATATAATAATAATAATAAATAACCACGTGGTGCGCTATCAACCATCTGATCTCGACCGATTGGACGACCGATAGGCCATCTTTCCCCACTATCTCTATCTCTTAGATCACATGCCCTACACGTGACCTTCATCTCCCTCAACAGAATCGTGTCCTCCTCTTGAGCAACTGCCGCCGCACAAACCCCGCTCCTCTTCTCGCGCAACGGCTGCCGCACAACCTCCACCATTATCTCCTCTCCCCAACCACCTCCCTAACTCCTACTTAAGCCCCTACGCCTCCATCAACCAGGGATATCCACCATAGCCACCATGAACGAGAGAGAGAGAGAGAGCTCAAGGAGGAGGTGGTGACAACCCTCCTCTCTTCGACGATAACCTCCAAGGCACAATCATCCGAGCTTCACCACATTCCGCCTGCAGTTGAGGCGAGAACGGAGAGGGCTATCGTCCACTTCCAATCTCAGGCGTAGTTCTCCTTCTTATTTCCCCCCTCTTTTTCCATGGTATTCCTCTGTTTCTTCCTTTTTTTCTTCTGCATCTCCTTCCTCGTGCTCGAACCTTCCTCCCGTTACACCACACCCTCTACCGATCACCACTTCCACCTCCCACCAACGCCGCCTCTCCACCTCGTGCTTCACCGACCAGAGCTTCATCTTCGTCATCGATAACAGGGGAGCCACTCCGCCTCCATAGCTTCCTACTACAGGATCCTTCTTCATCAACACCTAGGGAGGATCTCCACCACGCACATGTCTCCTCTTCCGCAGCCATTCCTCCACAGCTGCGACCTTCTCCGCCAGCCGTCACCCTCCTACAGCCTCTTCGTTCACCACTGACTTCATCCACCAAAGCTCGCCATTGGCCCACGCAAGCGGATCGACTTCGACCTCGCACGAGCAAGCTGCTCTAGCAGTGAGTACTGCCCGCGCACCCCCGCGCACACTGCCCTTTGGCGCTCCAAATGCATGCCATGGAAGCCTTCGCCCCAGTAGCTCTCCTCCTCAACCACGCATCACTTGAGTGATGCCTGAGACCTCCCCCCCGCTCCTCTCTGCCAAGCGACACTATTGGGGCAGATCACGTGACCCCCACATGCAATGGGGGTAAATTACAAGGACACTTTGAAGGAACAACCAATCGCCAAACCACCCCTGCCGCTCATGAGTTACATGCATATCATGTGACTGCTTAAAAAATTGCTGATCGCCCCATGGAGTTCCCCCATTTATCAAAAGGTCCCGACCTCTGGAGATTTTGCATTGTATCCCTCCCTGAGCTTGGTAATTCCTTTTAAGTCCCTGTTCTGCATTTTTTATTCTAATTATTATAATTACAAATAGACCCCTGTCTTTCCTATATTATTTAAATATTATTTTTGCATTATTTAATTATTAGAAAATAACATGATGTTCTCTAATTAATTCTCTACATGTTAGCTTATGCTTTCTATTTTTATGATATGTAGTTAATTTATAATTAATACTCTTACATAAAATTGCATTTTCCCTTTCCGAGCTGAGAAATTCATAATTAATTAACCATAGCTTGAAAAATGGTCAAAAATTCATGGATATGTATTAAATTCAATATTTTAGGGTTTATGATTTTTCTGAGATATATTACTTAGTGATATCACTTGGATAGTTTTATTTTCTGAAAATAAATGGATTTAATATTTATTATAATTAATTATTTAAAGTCTCATTCTCTACATTCATTAAATAATAAAATATTCATAATACATCAAAAAATTCCAAAAAAATACAGTTGCCTAAATTCATTACATTTCACATTTTGACCAAGTTTCATATTTTTTGGACATCGTTTGAATGAAAATTGACCACAATTGCATATCGCTCATTCATTATATTTAAATTTCCAAAAAATGCCTCTTTGAAAACCTAACCTCAAGATCAACTTTAATCAACCTAAGGAGCTGGTTGCCTCCCTGAGTTCGACCTTGGACATCCTAAGTAAAAAAAGTTGACTGCTCACTTTAATTGGATAAAAAAATAAAATTACGGTTTTTGATCAATCCTTAGTTACCCGAATGCTACAATAAATCAATAAATTAATGAAAGTTAAAGGCCATAATCAAGCTCCATCCTTTGGATTATTCACAATCTTTAGTTCTAGAAATCAAATTTATTCTGAAAAATGCTAATGCAAATGCAACCATGTTTTCGTGAAGCACATTTTTTCTGAATTTTACTTATTTTTATGGATTTTAAAGCTTTTGTAATTTTTATGAGTTTTAGGACTTTGTATATTTTATGAATTTTTCAATTTTATACATAAGTACATGTATAAGAATTTTACAATATAAATTACCATTGATTTATTTGAATTAAATGACTAATGTATTTTACAAGTTTTATATAAAAATCATTTTACATAGATTAAATAATTTTTACATATATTTTAATAATTAAGATTTTAACTAAGTATTATACGTATTTAATACAAATTTTAAATACATATCAAAATACATAAATATATAAAAAATAAATGGATTTTAAATTAACCATTACTAGCTTTTTATGGATTTTATAGATATGGAAAATACATAAAAGTACGAGTTATGGACAATAGTATATATACAATATATACGTACACACTATACTTAGCTTGTGCTATGTCCCCATAGCATGAAAAGAGACAAAGGACACATAACTCATGCTAAGTAAAAGTGGGTGAAAAAGAATCAAAGAATAGAAGTCAGCCAACCCCCCTATATTTACGATCTGGTCATCGTAAGAATAATGGAAGAAAAAATGAGGCGACTGAGAAAAAGGAATACATAAACAAAGGAACAAAAGAAAGAAAGAGAAACGAAATCAACGAAACCACTTGGTCCCCCTATACTTAGGATAAGGCATCCTAAGTATAGTAATGAATGTGGCCAAAATTTGGGACTAGTGTTTAGTGTAAAAGGAAAGAAAAACAAAAGGAAAATAAAAACAACAAAATCGAAAATGTAAATCAACAGGCAATCGGTTCCCCCTATACTTAGGATCTGGTATCCTAAGTGTATAAAGATAAGCAAAAAATGGGGACGATTGGGGACTACAAAGAATATACAGGTGGTGGTGTACTCCAAAAATCAAAAGGCTCACAGGTCTCTGTACGAGACAAAATGAAGTGGAATAGTAGTTACGTGTCCTGTACAAAGTAGATCACCTCAACCTGGGTTGTACGAAATCATCTTCTGTTCTTGTGCATACTGGTCCCTGGCTATCTATGTAGAACTGCATCTATAAGTGAACTCTGTACGTGGCCTAGGTCTCTCTAGTGAAATATATGCCTGGAGTCATGCTACAGAAGCTGTCTATACATGTATCCATCAAAACAACCGACTCTCTACACTGAATAGATCAAATAATCTCTGAAATGTAATCAACCGAATCTCGTGCTGGAATATGTGCGCTCTCAATTTGTGGCATTGAGATATCTAGTGTAACTAACTGCTCATCTGGATCTGATGTGAACTCTACATCTGTATGTGAATAATCGTTTAAAGAACTAGGTACTTTATGATCTACCCCATCCTCGTGTAGGATAATGTGGGTATTAAAATAAACACTCTCAATATCAAGAGACCGTGTCTCATATATGTGCTGACAATCCTCTGCAAGACTTGTGTCCTCTGATGCGAATGACAATACTGATCTGGGACTGCTACATCCTCTCGCCATCTCAATGTGTATCTTTCCACTATTTGTATGGAACGATACTCTCCCTCCATCATAATGAAAGAGGGCTCTTGTTGTCTGTAAGAAGGGCCTCTCGAGAATGATTGGAGCAAGGTATAACTGCGTAGGGCACGCCACATCTGGGACAGTAAAGTCCACTGGAAATTACAAGACCTGAATGGTCACTATCATGTTTTTTAGCACACCTCTAGGTCTCTTCACAGATCGATCTGCAAAATGAAGTATCACTCGCGATTTGTAAAGAGGGCATGGCTTGATCTTATCAAGCAAAGAAGATAGAAACAAATTAATCGAGGAACCATTATCTAAGAGATTACAATTGAATGCTGCATCTGCAATTTGACATATGACATAATGAGCTCCTGAATGTCTCTTCTTCTTGGGTACCCTTGTTCTGTACAACACATGAAGCAACCTTGGTCAATACATGTTTCTCAACTCGTGATCTCCTTTTCCTACGTGTTGTGCATTTGTTCCTCAATTGATTCTTGAGCATAGGAAAATGATCCTAGGCATCATGTAATGGAATCTTTAAGAAATTATGATCTTTCAATAGTCTTTTTGTTTCAGGAGTGACAACATTTTTTTTGGAAATTTTCTTTCCTTTTCCATGCAAAGCATTGGGAAAAGGAATAATCTCATGAATGACAAAAATTTCCTTTTATTCACATCAAATGTGGAATCAAAATGTACATCGAGAGTTATGGAAGTTTGTACAAGCCTCTCTAAAATGGGAGAAGAAAAATCTGCAGGGGGAGTGTTTGCATGGTCTGGCATGGTATCATCATTTGACTTGCTTGCATCCATGTCAATTGTGTCTGCATCGCTCTGATATCTCTGATCATCATGGTGGAAATTGTGCTGGTCCTCGTTGTGGTGGTCCTCCTCCCCAACGATAGAATGTGTAATATTAATATCATTATGGATCAGCTCTCGCTCCTCATCGGGTGCTCTCTCCTCCTCTCGATCAGGTGTTCGTTGTGATCTATCGCTCCCGAGATGAATAAAGTTAGATAAAAATTTAGGAAAAGAGATCGTACATGTAGTGGTCTCTATCTGATCTTTGTGCCTCCTTTTGTTGTTCGGATTCATCTGAGGTTGTGCTGGGAGAGTGTCTCAGGCGCGGTTAACTCATCTAGATGATGGTTAACCCGCTCTATCTTTGTCCTATGTGAACTCTAGAGTGTGCCAATCATATCCATGATCTGATTCAGTGCTAGGGACTATGAAGATATATTTGACTCAGTGTGCTGTCCCTGGCTATCTATTCTCTCCTGCCTAGGAGTGTGCTGCTGTAAAGCAAAAAGCTGAGGAGACCTTTGTGGAGTAAATGAAGACTGCTACTACCGCTGATATGTATGTGGGTATGTATCAGGATACTGATGTGAATATAGTCTCTGATAGGCATGCTGGTGAGACTGCTACTGCGTGAAGTGCTGACGGTGCTGAAAATGTGGGCGTCGATGCTGCGTATGACTATATTGCTGCTGCTACTATTGGTGTACGGTCTGAGGAGTAAAATGTGCCGGTGGCTAAACAAGAGAATACCGAATCCCGTTGATCTCATGAGTAGCGTGAGAATAAATACCATCATCTCCAGGGCTAGTGATCTGACTCGGGTTGGCATTGGATGGATCCTCATGCTAATCAATCTATGGAGGCTCTGTAGGCTGTACCGGCTCGCTCTTAATGTACTGAATTTGATGGGTGGGAGGAGCGAGTAAAGATCTTCGTACAGGCTGAGAAGTGGAAGAAGGACGGGACTTCTGGTACTGAAGTTACAGCTTTGTCACCTTCTTAGTCAGATCGCTCAACTGCAAAGGAAGTGATGATAGTTTCTCCAACTCTCGCACTGTTGTAATTCTTGGACATGCTTCCCAATCACATCGACTAATGTCAGCTTCTCACTAATGAATACCATGTCAGATCGTGAATCATACTCAGAAACATGTACCATTTTCTGATGCTCTCGGTGGTGTGGTGGCTGTGGGCCCTTCTGAAATGCATGAGTAGAGTCTACAACACGTGAATTCTCTACCATCCCCTCAAAGATGGACCAAACTGACTCTGCATCCCTATTCAGATAGCTGTCGCCACATGCGACAATCAATACGCCCTCAATATCCAGCTGGAATCCTCCAAAATAGTACTCTACAAGCATCTTCAAAGGTATCTCTAAAGGATATGGAAAGATCCTTAAGCGCATCATGGAAGCGTGAAGATCGCATCATATGCGATCGGAGTGACTAGTCGCACTAGTTGCTCGATGCAACGTAATTTTTAAAAAAAATTGAATGATAAAACCACATGTTTCTTGGATCATTTCATAAAACCACATGCACGATTAAGGATTACCTCTTGAACCGTGGTTGTGATCATAGTCTCTAACGTAAGAGATCTATTGTGTCAAGTCCGATCCGACTGGAGAGACGCTTGTGAGCACATGGATGAATCACGTGCTTCTCACAATCCAAAGCATTAATCTAAGCGTTGAATCTCTGGATCTCGTCTAACGAAATCCAATGTCTTATTTATGAGGAAGGCACACCGAAGGAGACAGAGATCCACGAACAACCGAGGCAGCGACACAATGACGTAGCGACGACGGTGGTCTCTCTAGTGTTTCCAAGTGGACGACCACTTAGAGAGAGAGAGAGATGGCATGAGAGATGAGAGAGGGATAACCCTTTCAATTCCCGTGTGTGTCTAAAAAAGAGCTAGGGTTGCCTCTCTTTATATAATATTTTGGGAGTCCATGGATCTGAATCCGTGGACAACACAAATCCAATGGTTCACATTGATTTGTGTTTCTTTCTATGGCCATGAATTTGAGGTAAAAACATAACAATAATTAATTTAATTTAAATAATATATATAGAATAATAATCAATATAAATTAATTTTCATTAAATCAATCTTCCTTGGAGAAATAGGAAAGAGACAGGCCACCTTCCATAAGGAGAGTGGACTACCACCAATTTCCATAAGGAATTGTGGCCGTCCACCCTCTCCATATGGAAGGGTGGCTCCCTCTCTCCTATTTCATGGTTTTTTGAATCCCATGAATATCTCCAAAATTTACAACAACTTTTGTTATAAATTTATTCACACAAATAATTCATAATTAATTTATGAACATTGCAGTCATGCCATTGGAAATTTGTGAATCACATTCACAACCCAAAATAAAATGTAAATTACATTTTCAATTAATTGTCCAATGTGAATCCAATTCACATCAACATTTAAATCATAAATGTTATTTACAAATAGGTCTCTCTTGTATATATAAATCATATTTATAATATACATGGATAATATGGATAGTGCTATCCACATTATCCATATCCACAATAATGATCATATTTAATTATCTTGGATCATCATTCTCATGCATCTAAATAATATAATCAAATTCACATCATTCATGATAATTAAGTCACATTTAATTATCCATTTCTCAAAGCTTGGATATAATTTAATAATCGAATTATTCTTGAACTCTTTCAAGAATAATGCGCTTTCTTCACAGATACTTAGAGATAAGGATATGGCGATTATACGTTCCACGTATAGTGACTTGGATATTGAGATCACATCTCAAATCCAGATTTCAGGAACCTCTTATAGATACTTGATTAAATCAAGGCCATAGATCCAATCTTCTCATTGTATCTAAATCGCATTCCGATCGATGTCCAACATTTGGATTAAGATCAGATCACTTCTTTAATAAGAGGAGTCACTAAAATCCAGACCTGTGACATCACTCCCTCGGAATGGAAGCGTCATGCTTATACAATCATTTATGATTACATCACCCTCACGTATTACTAATACCTGTACATTCTGCATACTATAAGACATAGAACAAACCCGAAAGCATAGATCAAATTATACTGTCATCTTTAGGGTTTTATCATTAAGTTTCTCATTTGATCATTGGGAGTTGCTATCGATCATATACTTTCCAAAAGCATACATCATACCTACAAATTCTTAACATGCTTCCAAAGCAAGATGGACATGCATGGAATTTGATTGATCCCAATACCTCATTAGTGAGCTCATGTCTTCCGATTCACAAACGAATCTATATGATCCCATTGAGAGATTGTATTACTCATATGCCCTTGTATGCACACTAGCCTTCCAATGTATAGACTTTAATTAGGCCATCAACCTATCGGTCTGCCAAATGTACATACTCAAACATATAGTAATACAACTGCCTCTGGTCAGAGGATGCATGCCTATATCATGACAACATACGACATAGGACTTGGTTATCTCGATCTCGCTAAGTTGACTATTTGACCTAACTACTCTGACACGTCCGAATCTCTATTCCTATGCTGAGGACCTGCATCAAGAGTTGGTCATATATCATCCAAAAGAGAAAGGATTTCCATCTCCTACTCACGCTGGAGATCATCTCTTAACATTCATTTGACGGTGCTTGATGAGTCCTCAATAGAATTCTTTAAATATTCATCCATACACCAACCTCTATGATTCAATAGCTGTATGATTATCAAGATGGTCATGGTACATAACCCTTGTACTAAGGGACCTTATAGTGCATTCATTCATTTAATTACAGACATAGAGTGAAATAAACCAATAACTTTATTGATATATTATACATTACAATAACAATTATGTGTAGGAATGGTTCGCCTCATGCTCACTTGGCTAACAATCTCCCACTAGCCCTCAGAACCATTCAGGTACAGTCCTTAAACCCATGCTCATTACATGCTAGTTGAAAACCTTATGTGTCAAAGGTTTGGTAAGCGGATCGACAAAGTTTTTGGTAGAGGACATCTTGGTGATGACGATGTCACCACGCTTTTGAATATCTCGAATGATGTGGTATTTCCTTTCCTCATACTTACTCTTTTAATGCCATCTGGGTTCTTCGCTTGAGCTATGGCTCTCATGTTATTGCAGAGTAGCAGGATGGGAGTATAAGAGGAAACTATGCCAAGCTCCAAGATGAACTTGTGCAACCACACAGCCTCCTTTGCAGCATCTGATGTGGCAATGTATTCGGCTTCTGTTGATGAATCGACCGTAGTATCCTGCTTCTTGCTTCTCCATCTCACATCACCAATGTTCAACATGAACACAAACCCTAACATCGACTTTTGATCATCAATATCCTACCAGAAGTCCGAATCTGTGCATCCTAAGACTTGGAGATCACCATATTTATAGACCAAGATGTAATCTTGCATCCGTCTTAGATACTTGAAGATGTTCTTCGTTGCATTCCAGTATTTCTCTCCATAACAGGATTGGTAGCGGATTACCATTCCCACTACACGGAAGACAGCTGTCCTTGTGCACATCACGACATACAATAGGCTTCCTACATCTGTTGTGTAGGGGCACCCAACCATGGCTTTTTCCTCATCACTTTGGGGATCCATTCCTTTAGACAAGTGGATACCATGTATTAAGGAAAGGAATCCTTTCTTAGAGTTCTTCATATGGAAATGATCCAAGATCTTATTAATGTACCCATGTTGTGATAATCCCAAGAATCTCTTTTCTTGATTTCTGAACAGCTTTAGACTTAAGATGTAAGATGCTTCTCCAAGATCTTTCATCTCGAAGGTATGGGATAGCCAAATCTTAGCACTGGTCATCATCCTTGTATCATTCCCAATGATAAGGATGTCATCTACGTAAAGAACGATGAACATAATGGTGCTCCCACTAAGCTTCTTGTACACACATGGTTCATTAGGATTCTGCACAAAATCATAACTCTTTATGGTTTCGTTAAATCTGATGTTCCATCTACGAGAAGCTTGTTTGATCCCATAGATGGGTTTATTCAGCTTGCACACTTTGCCTTCGTCGGTTATGAAGCATTGGGGATGCTCCATATAGATATCCTCTTTGAGGTATCCATTGAGGAAAGCTGTCTTTGACGTCCATCTCTCAGATGTCATAGTCAAGATATGCAACTATAGTTAACAGTGCCCTGATGGATTTAAGTATAGACACAAGAGAGAATGTCTCATCACAGTCGATGTCTTCTCTCTGTGTGTATCCCTTGGCTACGCGCCATGCTTTGAAAATCTCTACTTTCCCATGAGGTCCACTTTTTCTCTTGAAGATCCATTTACACCCAATGGGTTTTATCCTTCTAGGTGGATCATCTAGGGTTCATACACCATTTTTATGCATGGAGTCAATTTCTGACTTCATTGGTAGCAACCATCTATCCATGTCATGATTCGCGAGTGCTTCATCAAATGAAGCCAGATCATTGTCAGATTCACGTAACACATGGAATCCATACCTTTCAGGTGGTGCAACCACCCTCGAACTCCTTTTAAGAGGTACAAGTGTTTTGTTTTCATTTACTTTGTTAGTTTCTGGTTCAGGAAGCTCAGAATCCTCAAGGGTTTCAATGAGCTCCTTCACATTCATTTTTGTCTTGACTCTTAAGGAAATCATCCTCCTTATTTTTTACATCTCTAGAGACAAATATTTTCTGAGTCTTAGGGTCATAAAGTTGGAATCCAATACCATCCTTAACATACCTAATGAAGTAGCACTCACAAGTGCAAGATTCTAGCTTACTTGCATCCACGTTCTTCGCATGGACCAAGCAACCCCAAACTCTCAAGTGTTTAACACTAGGTTTGGTTCCATACAAAAGCTCATGAGGAGTTTTAGGTGCAAACTTACTAGGAATCTTATTTGGGATATATATTCTAGTATATACTGCATATCCCTAGAAACTAAGTGGTAATTGTTCTTTACTCATTATTGAACGAACCATGTCCATAATGGTCCTATTGCATCTTTCAGCAACACCATTAAGTTGGGGAGTTCCAAGAGGAGTGAGATTGAAGACAATTCCTTTCTCTTTAGGATATTCCTTGAATTCATCTGAAAGGTACTCGCCACCTCGGTCATATCGAATCCATTTAATCTTCCTATCTGTTTGGTTCTCAACCAAATCCATGAACTCTTTGAACTTTCCAAAGGTTTCAGATTTATGATGTAATAGGAAGATAAACCCATATCGTGAATGGTCATCAATAAATGTCAAATAGTATTGATATCCATTTCAGGATGCGGTACTGAAGGGACCAAATACATCAGTATGTACTAGGTTAAGAATACCTTCGCATATTGTAACCTTGTTACAGAGAGGCATCCTAGTCGTTTTACCTCAAATACAATGTTCGCAGGTAGGCAAAGACTGAACATGTATAAAATCTAAGGGTCCATACTTTGTCAATCTGTTGATCCTATCAACAGATAAATGACCAAGCTTTTGATGTCAAATCATATTAGAATGATTTACATCCTCTCTGATTCTTTTAGGGTTAATATCAGTGGTAGTAACATTCATGACATTTTTATCAATTTTCAATTCATAGAGTCTACCAGAAGTCAGAACACCCTCCACAATATATTTATCATAACAATCTATGACAAGTTTATTACAGAATAAAAATGAATATCCAATTCTAATCAATTTAGATACATATATTAACTTCATTCTAACATCTGAAACATAAATACTTTCCTTAAGTACTTGGACTCTTACACTAGATAATGATAGTCTGCAGGTCTCGATGGTGACTGCTGCGACAGTGGCATCAGATCCTATTTTAATGACTATCTCCCCTTCATCAAGATTTCTAGTTTCTTGAAGCAGATGCAACAAATTGCATACATGAACAGAAGCACCAGAATCGATGACCTAACTACCTTCTCGTCTGACGAGAAAATTGGTTTCAGTGATGAAAGTAGAATTCATACCTGTTGGGGCTTTACCTTTGTCAGTAGACTTCGGGTAATCTGAGCATTTATGTTTCTAGTACCCCAGCTTCTTGCAGTGATGACGCACATTGGTCTTCTTTGATGTCACCAGTGCGGAAGAAATAGAAGATGAGCCAACACCTTGACTCTTCTTCTTTCTCTTATGGGTCAGACCCTTCCTAGATCCTTGCTTCTGATCGCGCTTCCCTTTGATCTATGCAACTATTGCACTGCTAGTGGGATTCTCTTTCTTCATTACGTCTTCTGCATACTTTAATGAAGACATGAGTTCAACGTTTGTTAATTCCATTTTATTCATATGGTACATTACCTCAAAGTTATTGACAGACTTGGATAGTGACCGTCGAATGAAGTCATGCTGCATTTCTACATCCATCTCCGCCCTGAGAGTTTCCAGCTCAGACAAGTACCCAAACATTTTTAGTACATGCTCACGAACCGAAGGTCCTTCCTGCATCTTGCAACGAATAAGCTCTTTCATAACATTATAACGTTGATAGCGGTTGACAAAATCAAACATCTCCTTGAGATTCAACATTATATCCTGACAGGTCTCCATCTCCGCATGTTGCTTCTGAAACACATTGGAGAAAGATCCCAGAATATAACACCGAGCCAATGTATGATCTTCATAATATTTTTCATTGAACTTTAATTCGTATGGTGTCTTAGGGTTCGTGTACTTGTTCTTGGATAGTGCAAAAGATGCGATCCATAGAGAGAATAAGATCCAAATTATGGATTCCACCAGTGTAATTTAATCTGATCAACTGACCTCCATGACCCTACTGAGTGGGTTCATGGACTTCATTGTCTCAATAGGAATGCTCTATACTAGAATATATAAATAATTATATATTCAATTTAATTTCTTTTATTAAGGATTTTAATCAAATTATTCTTGCCTTTTCAACTCTGAAAGTTCATTTCCTTAATCACTTTCAAAGCAAGATATATTCTTACCGTTATATCTCTAGCAAGAACTGGGATCTCCTTTTCTTTCTTTGTAACATCCCAATAATATGAGAACTTATAACTTGGATAAAAGGAAGCAGGAACACTCTGCCTTGTAAGTCCAACTTGCATTTCCCAATTCAGTCTTTAACACCCGGTCCCACCACTCCTAAGGCAGTGTTGATACGTTGTTAATTGAACCGACCATCAACATGATTAGAACTCGCTATATGCAATCCAATATCGCCCCAATAATATGAGGACTCGATGTTGGGGTCACTACGTATACAGCCTTATGATAAACACAAATTATCGGGGGTCTAAAGAGTATGTCTCACACAAGGCAGAGACAACCGAGGTCGCTGCGGTAACCCACAATAAAATGTATTTAATCAACAATTAACCTACACTATAGATCAAAGAATTAGAAATAAAATGTGGAGTTAAAATTTATTTTTAACTCTGCATAAAATGTATAGCAAGCAAGTATGCAGAGAGTTCGAACACAGGGAGCAAACAGGGTAGAGCAAATAAATGTGCGTGTGTGTATGTGAGTGATATCTACACTATGCAAGCAAAAAGTTTTTGTGGGTTTTTTTTAATTTTTAATTTTTTTATTATTTTTTATTTAATTTTTAATTTTGTATTTTTATTTTTAATTTTCTAATTTTTATAATTTATATTTTATATATTTTTTTCTTTTTTCAATATTGGAATATAAAAATAATGTAATACAAGGAGTGATAAACTATTTATAAAAATATGCTAAAATAGCCAAAAAATTCATAAATAAAATCTTTTTGGTATTTTTGTAATTTTTTACTATTTTTGTGATTTTTGGGTATTTTTCAAAGTGTTTTTGGTATTTTTAAATAGCAAAATGAAGCAAAACAGTGGATAAGCTACTGGCTGGAGGTAAAATGGGAATTAAAAATATTAGATAGCACAAAATTTTTCCAAACTATTTTTCAAATAAAGATAATAAAATATAGAACAAACAGGAGCTGAGTTTATATTTTTCTGAGTTTTCTTTGATTTTATAAATTTTTTTGATGTTTTTGAGTATTTTTGAATTTTTAAGGTTTTTCTTTTGAGATTTTTAGTGATTTTTAGATTGACACTAAAATATGTTAAAATACACACTAGGGAATCTTTTTGGAATTTTTCGAGGTATTTTAATATTTTTTTGGTATTTTCTAAATTAGACAGTAGGCAGAAAGCATGTTTTTGATTTTTAATAAATATTAAAATGAAATAAATTCAAAAACTAAAATTGTGGCGTTAAAGTACTAGTTAATAGGAGCTTAAGTTTAATTTTTAAGAATTTTTCAAGTTAAAATGAGGCTCCAAACAAATACTACAAGTTCAAAAAAATATCACAGCCTGGCAGGGGTATAAATGCAAATATCCCAAAGTCCAGGGGCATACAAGAAATTTTCCACAAAATATTGAACTGAATAAATAATTTCCAGGATCAATTACAAATTACAAAAACTGCAGGGGTGTCGGCGCAATTTTTCCACCAAGGCGCGTGACTTGCACGCGCCTGGCAAGGACTGAAGTGTAATTTCCACAAAATCCGAGGTCTTACATGCAATTTCTCCAAAAATTTAACACTGAATATAAAAATCCTTGTACTGAAATGAAATACTAAAAAGACCGAGGGCCTTAGTGCAAAATACCCTCACCTCACGTGTACAGGTCACGTGAGGTGACGCGGCAGAGGACCTAAGTGTGAATAAAATAAATGCGAGGGTCTTTTTGCACATTTTACAAAACTTTTACACTACAGATGAAAGTTTTATGATTAAAATATAAATACAAAAAAGTGCAAGGGTTTAGATGCAAAATACCCCTAGCGTGCGGATCCAACGGCTGCAGATCTTCACTTGAACACGTGGCATGAATCCACTGGTTGACGACGCTTTGCGTGGACGGCAGAGATTAGATCGTCTGAAGGCGATCTGACGGTGGAGATGGGGCACGATCCAACGGATGCTGCTCGACCTGGGACGCTTCCACGATCCGACGGCTGGGAGGCTAGGACCAAGAACACGTCGGACACCGGCGAGGGCGAGCTTCGACGCACGAGATCTCCGTCCTCCGGCGATGGCAGGGCTTCAAAATGGACGTGGAGCGTCCTGAGGTCCTTCTCTTCCTCCTGGAGTCGTCAAAAAGCCACGGCGAGGGCCGTGGAGCTCGCTGGTGGCTGGAGAAGCTGGGGAGCTTCAATAGCTCCGGCGAGCTTCCAAAATCGACTCCAGGAACGAGTCAACGCGCTTTGACCAGCAGAAAAGGATTAGGAGGTCCAGGGTAAACTGCCTGGACCTCTGGATGGGCGTGAAGGAGCGTGAAGCGATGCGGCAATGGTTGGTCGGAGTTGCGCTCTGGCCAAGAGATGGAATTTGGCGGATGACGCGATGAATCTCAAAATTACTTTAGGGCTTTTGCTCCTAAACTACGGCTAAGCTAATAAGCGAGAAAGAAATGGGTGAAGTGGCCCTCAATGGCCGGAGCCAGAGGGAGAAGGGTACCTCGACCGCCGGTCGTGCAGGAGGTGATGGAGACACCCTCGACCTCGTGCACCTTAGCTGACGACCTCGCGATGGAGCTGTCACCTCTAGGGAGCTCAGGCGCGCAAGAAGGTGGAGAGGGGTGGACCAAGGGGACTCAAATTTGAATTCGAAGGTCGGGGTTCCTTATATTTTGGGTTGACCCGAGGTGACAGGGGTCCAAAGATCAACGAATATCTTGCAAATCTTGGGTCCAAAGACCAAGATTATGCATGGGCGAGCTAGATGGATGGTTGGTGAACAATGTTGCAGAAGGATGCAACACAAAAATGTGAAAGATTTAGCCTCGAAAAATCCACAAACGTGGGTCAAAAATGAGGTTCTGACGAAGGCACATGGGGGAGGACGGCCAGTTGACCTGGGTCAACTGGGACCGTCTCCTGATTGGTCCACGTGGACCAATCAGGAAAAATCCCTGATAAATGTTTTGTAAATTCATTTAAAAATAGAAAAGAAACGAATCAAATTATGATTATAAAATAAAAAATAATCGTTGTTTTATGTAGTAATTTATTATGATTTTTAATTTATTTTATGAGGTATATTTTTACAAGTTTACTTTTTAGCCCTATATAGGTATATTACCTATGTATTTTAGTATTTTATTCTTATTTTGTGTATTTTACTTTTATTATTTTTGTTTCTTATTTTCTAAAGTTATAAAATACTTTTACACACTTAATTGTAGTTTTATTTTATTTTATTGATGTGTTTTGTAGATTTAATAAAATAAAAGTATGAATTCTATAGGTATAGATATATGTGTTATACATATGTATATTATTTACATGTATTTTTATTTTGTATTTTATTTAGGCTTTTATTCTAATTTTAATATACATAAATATTATTAGTAATATTTACAAAATTATAAAAATATAAAAATATAAAAATAATGAATAAATAATAAATTGAATATTTTAATCGGTACAACTATACAATAGGGGTCCAAAACTCAACTTTCAAATCGTAGCTCTGCCAAATGCGAAACCAACACCATTAGATAGCTTATTTTATTCTATATATAATTAAAGGTAAGTTTGATGCATTTGTAGTTGTCATTTGTGATATACGGGTCTGGGAAGTTGGGATTCTGGATTTTTATTCAGACCATAACTTTTTATCTGTGTATTCTTTTTGAGTGAAATCAATTTTGTATTTTTCTTTATTAATTTATCTACAAATTTCATGTACAAAGTTTCTTTATTTGATGTATAAAAAGTGGAACCAAAAATGGGTCCCAAAATGAACAAAGAATGAATGGAATAATATAGGTATTTGACCCTTATCTCCCCCTACTTTATTCCTTGTCGACCTATTCATCAAGATGCCTAGGTCTCGGGGTTTTGGGTCATAAAATATTTACAATATTTTATTCTTTTTCTTTTCTTTTATTTATTCTATAATTTTGGCTTTAATTACAGTATTTTATACACTATTTAGATGCACATGCATGAATGCTAAGATGCTCTTTTTAATGCTATTTACAGGCATTTGCTAGGGTTTTTGGTGCCAAAATGATAGAATAAAGATGATGAAATGTGGATTCATCATCCCCCTATACTTTACCTTTTCTAGTCCCTAACAAACACTTATGCAATAAGTGCAAAAAGAAAAAGAAAGAAAAGAAAAAGAAGAACTTGGATTTGGTTCAATTATCAAACTTGTCTTCACAAAATCAAAGTTTGGAGCTTACGTCGGACCTTTGGAATTTTAGTGCGGGCGGAACCTCAATGAGAACCGAATTTGAAATCCAACAGTCCTTGAGAATCCCAAAACTCTGTCCAAGTCTCCTCAATAGCCAGGTCAGAAATATCTCAATTCATATGCAAACCCTTACGACTATGAGTCTGACTCGTACAGTGTAAGTGATGGTGGCTCTCCCCAACTAGAATGACAAAGAAACTGACTTCTCCAGTATGACAACCCAATGATTCCCCAATCCAATAACTCCATCCTCGAGGAGCGGGGTATTCCCTTCTAAGTTCAAGTGGCAACCAGCTCAAGAGGAGGGGGTGAAGAGAAGAATGGACGGTAGCCAGTGTAGCCACCTATCCTGGGATGCAAGACCAGTGTAGTCAAGTCATCCTGCCGCAGGCTCACATATTTGACTTTGGAACTCAAGCTTGCTTATCGGCTTTACACATTTGTACATACTTGCAGGCTTTTTATTTTTGTACATGCCTGAACATATTTTTTTTTGAATACTATCTACAACAGCATTTATAAGGAGTTTTTCCTCTTGAGCCAGTAGACTATCCCTCTTTTGAAGCTTTATTGCAACCCACAGCCTCCTGTCTTTAGACTTCCTTATCACTGGATGGGTTGGGGTGCACTTCCCTCCCTAGAGGAGGACAAATGTTTCCACTTGTGTGCGTCTCATACCGGCAAATCCAATCCCCTCACCACTCCAACTGAGTTGATCCATGTGAAAGGTACAGGTGTCCAAGTTAGGTCATTATCAACAAGAGTCGTGCGTGTGCTCCGAAATACTCTACTTAGGCAGTCAAGAATCCATTGAACCTAGTCCCGTGATCCTCAAAGAATTAAGTCAACTAGACCTGAAGTACCTCAAACCCAGTTCCTATAAGGTCCCTGTTATTAGGTAGATTTTTAAGGTCCAATCAAGCTCCAATCTCCGGATTTTACTTAGACTTGTCCAACTATCAAACTCAATCCGAAAAATGCTCATGCTATGCAAATGATATGCAGAATGCAGAATATTTTTGTGATGCAATTTTCAAAGATTTTGAACTTTTTATGGTTTTTTTTTGAAAAGATGATGATGATGCATATGCAGATGCATTTTTTTGTATTTTTCAGAAAGATTTTTCAAGTGTTTTTGGATTTTAATTTTGCCAATGTTTTTTGGATTTTTGAAAACAAAAAGTTTTGGCTGAAACTAGGTTAAAATATGTACACGGGAGTGCTTCTTATATATACTAGAAGTGGATTTTAAGAATATACAGGGGTAAGTGGTCAGTTTTATACATATATATAGTGGATTTTGGTGAAATGTAAGTATTCCTCAAACTTATTTGACACAAGCTTTTCAAAGAATTTTTGAAAACTCTAGTCAAAAATAATTTTTACAAACATTTTTCAAACATGTACACACATTTGAAAATCATTTTGCAAAGGCTTTCAAAACAATATATATAGGTTTTTCAAAATATTTTTGCAACCATTTTTCAAACCATCTGCAAATCATTTTTCAAACATTTGATTTCACACAAAGAAAAGTAATTTTACAAACCACACATTTTTACACAGATTGAAAACATGTAACAAAACATTTTCAAAAATAGTTTTCAATAAATGTTCACACGGATTTTCAAACTATTTTTCAAACATTTTGCAAAAAACATTTTCACCTGATTTATTAATCAGTAAATACAAAAAGAATTTGAGGAATAACCACATCTTTTTATTAAGGATTTTTAAAGAATTTTAAAGAATTATTAGCCATCTTTATTAGGAAAATATGAAAGTACGAGTTATGGCTAAAGTATATACGTAGTATATACGACCCCCCTATACTTAGCTTGAGCTATGTCCTCATAGATCGGAGAGAAAAGAGAAGACATAACTCGTATTAAGTATAGGCAAGTCTAAAGAATAAATGAATGAATGAACCAATAAGAAGTTGACCGTCCCCCCTATACTTAGGATCAAGTAATCCTAAGTATAGCAGGCTGTACACAACGCAGGGAGGGTCAAGGGTGGGAATGAACAGATCGTACTCAGATTGTCTCCCCCTATACTTAGGGTAAGATATCCCTAAGTATAGACAAGAAGATGAGACAATGGAGAGGATCGGAATAAATGAAAACTCGGGGTGCAAACCCCCCTATACTTAGGACAAAGTACGTCCTAGTACAGAAAACTGACAACAAGGGGTGGCACCTTTTTGATAGATAAAGAAAATAGAAAAGGAAAAGAAGAAAAGAAGAAAAGAAGAAAATAAATCATCAGACGAAAGAGTGATATGAACAGATGGATCTATACAGCGGAAGATGGAATTGATCACCATGTATGAGATGCAGATGATGTGAGTCAAAGAACACATCTCATACCAGAAGAATGGGGGCAACATCAATGGTTGGCGGATCATGATCTAGATAAAGTTTCAGGTGTTGACCATTGACGCGGAAAGTAGAGGAAGATGACGGTTCGGATATGTCGATGCTGCCATTGTCATGTACCTTCCTGACCACATATGGACCTTTCCATTTGCTCTGTAACTTCCCTGGAAATATTTTCAGCCTGGAATCAAACAACCATACTCTCTGATCTGGCTCAAACTGTTTATGGCTGATATACGAATCGTGCCATGTCTTCACTTTCTCCTTGTACTGTAGGCTGTTGGAAAAGGCTGTATCTCTCAGTTCTTCCAGGGCTGCCAATTCTGCTCTTCTCTGGTCTCCTATACTCTCGGGATCTAACAGTAACTCAGTGACTGCCCAAAAGGATTTGTGCTTGATCTCCACTTGTAGATGGCACGGCTTGCCATAGACGAGACGAAAGGGAGATGTCCCCAATGGATTCTTGAAAGAAGTCCGATAGGCACACAAGACCGAGTCCAAAAGCTGTGACCAATCCTTTCCGTCTGGGCGGACAACTTTCTGCAAGATTGTTTTTATCTCCCGGTTCGATACTTCGGCAAGACCATTGGTCTGAGTATGATACGGTGTGGCAACCCTATGGTCAATGCCGAACTCGTCTGCAAGGGCCCTAACCTTGTCATTGATGAAATGAGACCTCCCATCTGAAATCAAGACTCTAGGTACCCCGAACCGTGAAATGATATTTTTCCTCAAAAATTTGCAAACGGTTTTAGCATCTGCGGCTCTGGCGGGGATGGCCTCAACCCATCGGCTGACATAGTCCACAGCGAGCAAAATATGCTCGAATCCCTGACTCTTAGGAAATGGGCCCATGAAATCAATCCCCCATGCATCAAAAACCTCACAAAAGTGAATGGGTTGCATGGGCATCATGTCTCTCTGTCCGCAGGTTCCCATTTTCTGACAGTCAGTACATCTCTTCACGAACTCATCAGAATCCTTGAAGAGAGTAGGCCACCATAGGCCGGATTGAAGCACCTTCTGTGCTGTTCTCTTTCCAGAATGATGTCCTCCTGCCTCAAGCTTGTGGCAGTATGTGAGAACGCTGTGATGCTCTTCTTGAGGAATGCACCTCCTCCAGATGCTGTCCCCTCCTTCATGATAAAGGACGGGATCCTCCCAATAGTAAAACTTGGCCTTCGCCAGGAAGGTCTCGAGCTTCTGCCTGGGCCAACCTTGTGGGACTATCTTGGCAACAAGATAGTTCACAATGTCAGCGTACCACGGGAGCGATGTGATAGCCAAGATCGCCTCATCTAGGAATGTCTCTGTGATAGGTGCGCTGGGCTCAGATTCCTCAAGATTCTCCAATCTGGAGAGATGATCCGCCACCACATTTTTGACTCCAGGCTTATCCTTAATTTCAATATCAAATTCCTGGAGTAGAAGGATCCATCTGGTTAGACGTGCTTTGGCATCCTTCTTAGCCATTAAGTACCGGATGGTGGTGTGATCAGTGTAAATTGGTACTCTAGATTCGAGAATGTAAGATCGATACTTATCCAGAGCAAAGACTACGACCAGCATCTCTTTCTCAGTCACAGTGTAGTTCCGCTGGGCGACATCCAAAGTCCGGCTGGCGTAGTGAATGGCAAAAGGTAATCCATCCCTCCTCTGTCCAAGCACAGCCCCAACGGCAAAATCTGAAGCATCCGTCATGATCTCGAATGGGAGAGACCAATCGGGTGGCTGAAGGACAGGAGCTGAAACTACCATATCTTTGAGAGTCTCGAAAGATGGCAAACACTTATCATTGACAATAAACTCAGTGTCTTTTGTCAGCAAGTCAGTGAGCGGTCGGGCAATGCGACTGAAGTCCTGAATGAACCGTCGGTAAAAACCGACATGCCCCAGAAAAGACCGCAACTGACATAAGTTGGACGGTGGATTGAGTTTTCTGATGATATCCACCTTGGCCGGATCGACCTCCATGCCCCTGTTGGAGATGATATGACCGAGGACCGTCCCTTGAGTCACCATAAAGTGGCTCTTCTCCCAAGATAAAACAAGGTTGACCTCTATGCAGCGCTGAAGCACACGGTCTAGGCAGTCAAGACAAGCGTCGAACCCGTCGCCATAGACCAAGAAGTCATCCATGAAGACCTCTAAACAGTCACCCACCATGTCCGAGAAGATGGACAACATGCACCTTTGGAATGTCGCCGGAGCGTTACATAGACCAAAGGGCATCCGTCTGAAAGCATACGTCCCAAACGGACAGGTGAATGTCGTTTTCTCCTGGTCTTCGGGCGCAATGGCCACTTGATTATATCCAGAGTACCCGTCAAGAAAGCAATAATGACTCTTCCCAGCTAACCGCTCGATAATCTGATCAATGAATGGCAGCTGGAAGTGATCCTTCTTGGTGGCCTCATTCAATCGTCTGTAGTCCACACAGACCCTCCAAGAAGTGGGTACTCTGGTAGCGATCTCCTCTCCAGACTCATTGACAACTGTAGTGATACCCGTCTTCTTGGGTACCACATGTAGTGGACTAACTCATTTGGAGTCGGAGATGGGGTAGATAAAATCGGCGCTCAAACACTTCAAAATTTCTTTCATGACTACGTCTCGAAGATTTGGGTTCAGCCGTCGTTGGAACTCACGCGACGGCCTAGCGTCATCTTTAAGATAGATGTGGTGAGAGCACAGATCCGGACTAATCCCCTGGAGATCAGCTATGCTCCAACCTATCGCCTTGCAGTTTCTTTCAAGAACCTCCATCAGACGAGATTCTTGCTCTCCAGTCAAACCTGCTGAGATAATGACTGGGTACATATCTGGCTCAGCCGCAAGGAATCTATACTTCAGCGACTGCGGCAGAGGTTTCAGTTCTGGACAACTGGGAGGCGGCAGATCTGGCTTCTGATATGTCTGTGTGAAGGCAACCAGGTCTGCATGAGAGAACTCTCGCTCTGCATGAATTTCTGACGAAGGGCAGCCTGCTGAATCCTCAATAAACTGTACTGGCTCGCACTCTGTCTTGGCTGTTGGCTTAGAAGGAATCAGACATGGCAAATAGTCATCAAAATCATCCCAGTCAATGTCTGAATCCAAGGGATCAGAAGAAGATGAGCAAGAATGAAGATCATCATCACCACTCATCCCAACACTGTCAGCCTCAGGTGTATCCTCGTCCAGGGGTGTGCTCTCCCGGCTCTCGACTGCCATGAGCTTGAGATATAGTGAATCTGTAGGCAAGGCGAGGGTCGGTTCTACAGGATCTATCCAATTGGATTCATCATCAGTCATCACAAAATCACACGCCTGGTGGATGTCTAGCTCTTCCTCTATCATCTGCGCTGCTTCGCTCGACTGCTCCGAGCATTCTAACTCTCTGGCTCTAGTTTCCTCGGTCATCTCTATTTGTATGGTTTCGCCCTCTACGCGAAAACATACCTTCCCACTGTCATGATCGGTCACCGCCTTGGCTGTGGCCAAGAATGGACGTCCGAGAATGATGGGGGCATCAGTTACCGACTCAGGGATCTCCATGTCCAACACAACGAAGTCTACGGGGAGTTTCAGGCCCTGAATGGTAACGACCACGTCTTTCAATAACCCCTTCGGCCTCTTAGTCGACCTATCAGCAAACTGAAGGACTGTCCTGCTCCTAAGAAGAGGACCAAACTCGAATCGGTCGAGTAAGGCTGCCGGAAGAAGGTTGATTGAAGAGCCGCTGTCTTAATAGAGTACGATCAAACTGTTGCTCCTGAATCTCGCATCTGATATAGGGAGCTCCTGCGTCTGGTCGCTTGGCTAACAGCTTGTTTTGAATGGTGCAGCAAGTGGAATGAGTGAGCGCATGGATCTGATCTCTGTGGTTCCTCCTCTTCCTGGAGACGGTAGTCTTCTCTTTCAAGTTCTTTTTGAAGAGGGGGATGTGCTCAAGTGCTTCCTGTAGAGTCAGCTGAATATGGAACCTGTTAATCATCTGGTTGCTGAACTCTACCTGCTGATCTTTTTTTTGGATTTTCTCTTTTGTTCCCCTTCGCTCGACGGAGTGCCTCAGGGAAGGGGATGGTAAGGGCCTCCACAGATGGAGGGCTAGGAATAGGTCCCTGTGCCTGTGAAGGAGGTGAATCCATACAATCATCATAATTCAACACATATGGATCCGCGATGTGAACAGAAACCTTTCCTTTATTCATATTTTTATTTTTTTTTGTTTCCACAGTCCATAGGTACAAAATGTGGGAACATCACAGAGGGAGGCTCAAAAAAAGTAGATGTGGTGGCCTCAGTACCACCACCGGCACCTGTGTTCACGGCATCAGCACCCCGCTCTGGCTCAGCATCAAAAATGGTGGCATCAGCACCACCGTCTGCATCTGGTATCACGACGGCCTCGGTACTGTCGTCTGGATCTCCATCGTTGGTGTCCTCAGCACCACCGTCTTCAACATCATCATTAGCGGCATCAGCACCGCTACTCTGCTCCTCTGGCGCTCCTGGTTCAGCTGGTGGTTGTCGCTCAGAAGAGGCGCCGCCTGCGGGCATCCTACCGCTCCTAGTAGTCACAAAATCAGCATCATAGAAAGAATAAGAGATGTCACTCAAATAGTCACTAGGAGAGGTATCCTCTGTAAACTCTACCTGCTCAGACTTCCTCTTCAGATTGTTCGGGTTAGGTTCAATCTGAGCGGGTATGGCGGCCTTGCCTTTTATGATCTCCCTCATTTCCTGCCGGAATTCATCCATTTCTTGCCTGAAGGATGCTCGCTATTCGGAGAGCAAGCGGGCAAGATCATCGAGAGCTGGGTTCTCAAAAGAGGAAGCTTGAGGACCGGATGGGTTTCCCTGCTAGAAATGAGGCTGTTGCTGCTGCTGCTGGTATGGATAGTTCTAGGTCGGCTGGGAATAAGATTGATGGGGCTGCTGACGCTGCCTCCACTGCTGTCCCTGATAGGCGGGACGAGGACCACTATGGTACTACTGCTGGTGGGCATATTGGGGCTGTTGCTACTGCTGTGGCTGCTGGCTGCTCTGCTATCCTTGAGCGGGGTTCAGCTGCTGGGATGAGGAGCCACCGTTTCCCCCAACGGAATCCTGGGTGATCACGACGAATCCCAGGTTGAGGGTACCGGTCGTACTAGATCCCATTGACTTCCATCAATGGTTCCTGCTCACAGGAGAGTGGAGGGAGAACTGCCAGTGGCTGCTCCGGCTGATACACCACCATCTGAGTGTCTGGAGATGGCGGCTGTGCTGGGTAGTTGTTGAACAGAGATGATCGATGGTCGTACGGTTTCACAAGGTGAAACCGCAGTCGATGCGGTGACCGCTCGAAAATCCCGATTCAAACAACAATTAACCCACAACAATCAAATCAAGCAATGAAAGTAAATGTGCGGAGTTAAAATTTATTATAACTCTACAACAAGATGTGTATAGTGCAAGTATGTGTAGAGGTCGAACACAGGGAGCAGACAGGTAGAACGGGGTACTAAGGCACCAAAATGTGTGTGAATGTGATCAAGTTGTCTACTTATGTTATTTTTTATGGTTTTTTAATTTTATATTTTTATTTAATTTTTAATTTTATATTTTTGTATTTTGATTTCTAATTTTCTGATTTTATATTTTCTTTTTATATTTTATATTTTTTTATTTTCTTTTTTAATATTAAATTATGCAAACTATATAAGAAAAGAGGTGATAAACTATTTATAAAAATAAGGGAAAAAGCTCAAAAATTAGGAAATGAAATGTTTTTGGTATTTTTATACTTTTCTACTGTTTTTGTGATTTTTGTAGATTTTTTTCTAATTTTTTTGGTATTTTTAAAGTCAAAAATACTGAAAACAGTGAATAAAAGTTGCTGGCCGAAATTAAATTGAGGATGAAAAATAGTAAACAGTGTCAAAAATTCCTCAAATTAATTTTCCATAAAAGATAATAAAATAGAGAAACTACAGGAACTGAGTTTGTATTTTTAGGATTTTTCTAGGATTTTTTAGATTTTTAGGAAGGTTTTTGGGCTTTTCTAATTTTTAGGAGTTTTGTTTTGTATTTTTTAATGATTTTTTGACTGGAGTTAGAACACAATAAGATAAGCAAAATATATTTTTTTGGGAATTTTCTGTTGTGTTTTTATATTTTTTTGGTATTTTATGACGCAAATAGTGCTGAAAATGAGTGTTTTTGATTTTTTTTATAAATATTAAAATGCAATAATTATGAAAAATAAAAATATGGCGAGATACTACAATGCAGCAGGAGCTTAACTCTATTTTTTGAGATTTTTTCGAATTTTCTAGATGCATGAAATAAATAGGGAAATCATACAAAAATACAAGGCCTAACAAGGGTATGAATGAAAATAGAGCGAAGTTCAAGGGGCAAAGTGCAAATTATACAAAAGTATACAACTACAGATGAATGCTTTGAGCCTAAATAAACATTACACAAAATGGCGGGGGAAATGACGCAAAATACCCACGCCCGAGGCGGTCGAACGAGTGCGGAGGGCGATGGAAGACAAGGAAGCTCACCGACCAAGACGAACTTTCACCGGCCTATCCGCTCCCCTCCGACGTGCAATGAAGTCCCAAAATGTCGCGCTTCCTCCTGGAGAGCCCCTCGAGCTGTCGGCGGCGTCAAAATGGTGGAAAGACCACCGGTGGGCCACCACAGCGTCGAGGATGAGTTATGGCTCCAGCTATCTCGTTCCTTGGCAAAACCCGACTCCAGATGGAGTCTCTTGACCCCTGGGACCTGCAAATAAAACACAACTACAACAGTCGACGGTCCTAGGGCAAATGTGGGTGATCGAATGGAGTAGGTGGTGGAAATGGACTCGCCGGAGCTAGCTCCGACGAGGGGGAAGTGGATGATGAATGGAGCACAAATCAAGCCAACAAATATAGGAAATAAAAGGTTACACTACAACTAGTCTACAGCAAAGAAAAATAAAGGAAAACAAGCAAAGACGACCTCGATTGGTTGGGAAAAACCAAGAGATGGACCTCACGGCCAAGGGCCGGAGATGGGGGTGGATACGCCTCCGCGCCGCTCCCCCGCTCCTCCTAACGGTGAGGTGAGGTTGCTGTCACCTTCCTCTAACCTCAGCACATGAAAGAAGGGAGGAAGAAGGGGCAAAAGGAGTTCAAAATTGAAATGCAGGATTGGAGGTCTTTTTTAAAGAGTGGTCGATGGGGCACAAAGAACGGTGCTTCTGGAGCACACCAGTGATGCACTCCCCGAAAACAACTATGGGCGTGTATCCTCAATATATGGTGAACAAAAGTCAAGAAGGAAGCAATGCCAAATGGTGAAAGACGCGCTCTCCAAAATTCGGAGAAAATGCCAAAAAAACGCAGTCTGACAAGCTTCAGAACATTGGGCAGAGAGTGGACGAGGAGGCATGAAGATCGAGGTTTATCGAGCAAATCTTCAATCTAAAGACCAAAGCAAGTCCTGGGCGTGTATCATGGTTATATGGGGAGAAAAAGTGAAGAAGGACCCGAGGTCAAAATGTGAATGACGTGGCCTAGAAAAATAGGAGAAAATGACCAAAAACGCAGCTGGCAGGCTGCAGGTGCAGACTAGGGAGTTGACCAGCGGGTCAACTTCCACCTGGTTGGTCCACGTGGACCAACCACAAAAATCCCTGGGAAAAACATTTGTAAATTCAATTAAAAATAGCAAATCAATTTATTAAATTATGGTTACAAAATAAAAAATGTTTATTATTTTATAAATTATTTTATTATGATTTTTATTTATTTTTATGAAATGTATTTTTACAAGTTTACATTTATGCCCTTTATAGGTATATTATTCTATATATTGTATTCTTTTATTTTTATTTTATGTATTTTAATTTCATTACTTTATTTATTATTTTCTAAAATTATAAAATACTTTTATATACATAAATATATTTTTATTTTATTTTTCTGATTTATTTTGTATAATTAATAAAATAGAAGTGCATTTTATATAGGTATAAGTGTATGTATAATACCTATGTATCAAATATATGCAAGTATTTTTATTTGAGTTTTATTGATGTTTTTATTCTGATTTTAATATTCGCAATTATTATAAGTAATATTTACAATATTATAAAAATATAAAATTATAAAAATAATAAATAAATAATAAATTGAATATTTTAATATGTACAAGTATACAATAGGGGTCCAAAACTCAACTTTCAAATCGTAGCTCCGCCAAATGCGAAACCACCGCCATTAAATAGCTTATTTTCTTCTATATACAATTAAAGGTGAGTATGCTGCATTTGGAGTTTTCATTTATGAGATACGGGTCTGGGAAGTTGGCATTCTGGATTTTTATTCAGACCATAACTTTTTATCTGTACATTATTTTTCAGTGAAATCAATTTTGTATTTTTCTATATAAAATTATCTACAACTTTCATGTATAAAGTTTCTTTATTTGATGTATAAAAAGTGGAACCAAAAATAGGTCCCAAAATGAATAAAGAATGGATAGAAACTATAGGTATTTTATCTGCATTTTGGCCCTTATCTCCCCCTACTTTATTCCTTATCGACCTATTCATCAAGATGCCTAGGTCTAGGGGTTTCGGGTCATAAAATATTTACAATATTTTATTCTTTTTCTTTTCTTTTCTTTATTCTATAATTTTGGCTTTAAAAACCGCATTTTATACAATATTTACACACATATACATGAATGCTAAAATGCATAAATTAATGCTATTTACACGCATCTACTAGGGTTTTTTAAGGCCAAAATGATAGAATAAAGATGATGAAACGTAGATTCATCATCCCCCTATACTTGCCTTTGCTAGTCCCTAACAAACACTTATGCAATAAGTGCAAAATAGAAAAATAAAGAAAAGAAAAAGAAGAAGGTGGACTAAGTGTAATGATCAAACTTGTCTTCACAAAATCAAAGTTTGGACCTTAAGTCGGACCTTTGGAATTTTAGTGTCGGCGGAACCTTATTGAGAACCGAATTTGAAATCCAACAGTCCCTGAGAATCCCGAAACTCTGTCCAAGTCTCCTCAATAGCCAGGTCAGAAATATCTCAACTCATACGCAAACCCTTATGACTATGAATCTGACTCGTACAGTGTAAATGATGGTGGCTCTCTCCAGCTAGAATGACAAAGAGATTGACTTCTCCAGTATGACAACCCAATGATTCCCCAATCCAATAACTCCATCCTCGAGGAGCGGGGTATTCCCTTCTAAGTTCAAGTGGCAACCAGCTCAAGAGGAGGGGGTGAAGAGAAGAATGGACGATAGCCAGTGTAGCTACCTATCCGAGGATGCAAGACCAGTGTAGTCAAGTCATCCAGCTGCAGGCTCACATGATATGACTTTAGAACTCAAGCTTGCTTATTGACTTTACAACATATGTACATACTTTGCAGGCTTTTTATTTTTATACATGCCTGAACTTTTTTTTTCTTTTTTTTTCTTTTTTTTTGAAATACTATTCACATCAACATTTACATAAGGAGTTTTTCCTCTTGAGCTAGTAGACTATCCCTCTTTTGAAGCTTTATCGCAACCCACAGTCTCCTGTCTTTAGACTTCCTAATCACTGGACGGGTTGGGGTGCACTTCCCTCCCTAGAGGAGGACAAGTGTTTCCACTTGTGTGCGTCTCATACCGGCAAATCCAATCCCCTCACCACTCCAACTGAGTTGAGCCATGTGAAAGGTGCGGGTGTCCAAGTTAGGTCATTATCAACAAGAATCGTGCATGTGCTCCGAAATACTCTACTTAGGCAGTCAAGAATCCATTGAACCAAGTCACGTGATCCTCAAAGAATTAAGTCAACTAGACCTGAAGTACCTTAAACCCAGTTCCTATAAGGTTCCTGTTATTAGGTAGATTTTAAGGTCCAGTCAAGCTCCAATCTCCGGATTTTACTTAGATTTGTTCAACTATCAAACTCAATCCGAAAAATGCGAATGCTATGCAATGCAATGCAGAAGATATTTTTGTGATGCAATTTTCAAGAATTTTGAACTTTTTATGGATTTTTGAAAAGATGATGCATGTATGCATATGCTTTTTTTTGTATTTTTCAAAAAGATTTTTCAGATGTTTTTGGATTTTAATTTGCAAATGTTTTTGGGATTTTCGAAAATGAAAAGATTTTGGCTGAAAACTAGGTTAAAATATGTACACGGGAGTGCTTCTCATATTTACAAGAAGTGGATTTTAAGAATTTACAGGGTAAGTGGTCAATTTTATACATATATATAGTGGATTTTGGTGAGATGTAAGTATTCCTCAAACTTATTTGACACAAGCTTTTCACACAATTTTTTAAAACTATAGTCCAAAATAATTTTTACAAACATTTTACAAACATGTACACACATTTGAAAATCATTTTTGCAAAGGCTTTCAAAACAGTATATATATATATATATATAGATTTTTCAAAACATTTTTGCAACCATTTTTCAAACCATTTGCAAATCATTTTTCAAACATTTTATTTCACACAAAGAAAATAAATTTTACAAACCACACATTTTTACAAAGGTTGAAAACATGTAACAAAATATTTTCAAAATAGTTTTCAATAGATGTTCACAAGGATTTTCAAACTATTTTTCAGACATTTTGCAAAAAACATTTTCACCTGATTTATTAATCAGTAAATACAAAAAGAATTTGAGGAATAAAACACCTTTTTATTAGGGATTTTTAATGAATTTTAAAGAATCTTTAGCCATATTTATTAGGAAAATACGAAAGTACGAGTTGTGGCTAATGTATATACGTAGTATATACGACCCCCCTATACTTAGCTTGAGCTATGTCCTCATAGATCAGAGAGAAAAGAGAAGACATAACTCGTACTGAGTATAGGAAAATCTAAAGAATAAATGAATAAGAGATGAACGAATGAACAAAAGAATGAGAAGTTGACCGTCCCCCCTATACATAGGATCAAATAATCCTAAGTATAGCAGACTGTACACAAAGCAGGGAGGGTCAAGGGTGGGAATGAACAGATCGTACTCAGGTTGTCTCCCCCTATACTTAGGGTAAGATATCCCTAAGTATAGACAAGAAGAGGAGACAATGGAGAGGATCAAAGAATAGAACAGCTCGGGGTGCACACCCCCCTATACTTAGGACAAAGTACGTCCTAAGTATAGAAGACTGACAAAAAGGGGCGGCACCTTTTCGGTAGATGAAGAAGATAGAAGAGGAAAAGAAGAAAAGAAGAAAAGAAGAAAAGGAGATGAAGATATAAGAAGAGATTGTGAGGATGTACGCATCGCTCCCCCTATACTTAGGGTGAAAGAAGCCCGAAGTATAGGCAACGACAGGAGTGATGACACGGAACGATGAAAGAACACTCGGCTCGTCCACCCCCCTATACTTAGGACAAAGTACGTCCTAAGCTAGGCAAACACGAGAATGGGTGGACGAGCAATACGGAAGAGAGACGGAGGTACACAACACGAATGTACAACAGGATGGATGTACAGAGGGTCAAGAAGGTAGAAAGCGAACCTTCTTGCGGGACCGCTGAGGAATGGATCTGGTGTGATGCAGGTCGACATCGGGGTCCACAGTGGACGGAAGCCGATCAGGGTCGACAGAGTGAAGGTCCTCAGGGGCCCTAGGGTGTGAAGGCACAGACGGGGTAGTGGAAGAAGTACGGCTAGGTCCGGCCTTGGGAGTCTCGCTGATATCAAAGTGGAATGGGACGAAGTCATCACGATCGGAAGTAGTGTACTCAGAGTCGTCCTGCGAGGAGTCATCCAGGTCAAAACCAAAAGGAACGAACTCATCAGTGGAAGTAGTCGAACTCTGTTCGTCCTCTATAATCTCAACTGGATCATCTTTTTCATCAAAAGGCCCGAATTTCTGAAGAAAAGCAACTAAATCAAATTCGGCCTTAGTCTCATTAGTATCTACATGGACAGGAGCGGACTCATCAGTGGAAGTAGTCAGAGCATGTCCGTCCTGTATCGTCTCTAAATTTGCCCTCCGCTCAATGGTATCGATCGTGTAAATCCCGCGGATATCATCAACACATCGCCAATCACAGGAAGCAGCAACACCAAGGTATATGCTTTCCGAGTTTTCCTCCTTGGAGAGGAATTCTCGGGTCTCAACATCGGTCATGAAGAAAGTCTCTCTGATATCCTCATATAGATCATAGTCCTCGGGGTCAGCCAAGATAGGTGAAGTCATATCAGGTGCAGGTCTCTGGTCGGCAGTGGGTGCGGTGATCAACGCTTCGCTCTCGTCAGCAGGACGGAAGCGAATCTCTCCTGATCCGTAATCAATAACGACCCTCGCAGAGGCGAGGAACGGTCGTCCCAAGATGATTGGAGAGTGCTCCCCAGTGGAGGTCTCCATGGGAAATACGACAAAATCAACAGGATAGCTCGTGCCCTGAATCGAAATGACGGCGTTTTCAAGGATACCCTTCGGCCTCTTTATTAATCCATCAGCAAACTGTACGATCATCTTGGTTTTCTTGAGAGGCCCTAAGTGAAGAGACTGTACCAGTGAGAAGGGTATAATGCTAATCGAGGCACCGCCGTCTAGGAGAGTGTGATCACATGTGTGGTCAGAGATGGTGCAGCTAATGAATGGTGTGGCAGTGTTCCTCTTCCGAGGAATGGGACGGTGTGTGATGGCGTGGGCAGTGGCCATGGTCAGAATGTGACGCTCAGATCTGCTCCTCCGCTTTCTCTTTTTGGGAAGAGGAGCAGACATATGGGTCATGGCCTGCTGAAGTGGGGCACGGATGATCTCATGAATAGTAGCCACCACTTTGGGTTCAGATAACATTTTTTTAAATTTTTGGACCTCCGCCATACAAGGGAGGAAGTCGGAATCATCATATACACGAGGCATGTCAAGAGCAGTCTGTACAGCGGCATCCTCGGGGTCAAAGGTGGGACCGGGTGTGAAAGGCTGTGTGGTCAAAGGATCTGGCAAGTGGTACCTCTCCTCACAGTCTGGCTCGATCATGTGTCTCCCGAACTCTTTTTGTATTTTCAAATTTTTCTCATTTACTTGTAATTTTGGTGATTGCAAGCTCTCATGGAAATCCTCGAGTGAACCCATATCATCAAATGGTGGAGCATCATGGTCGCTCTTATTGGTACTAGTGAGGTGGTCAATCCTCTGTCTCATATGATCCATCATCTGGGTCAAGTGCTCAAGGGTGAACTCCATGAAAGGTGACTCCAACAGCTCAGTCTCGGGTGGATGTGAAGGTGGAGGAGGATAATATACAGGTGGAGGTGGGTGTGGGTAGAAATCCGAGTCCTGATATTGTGGCTGAGGCGGATATGTACAAAAATCAGGAGCAAAGTCCTCCTAGAAAAAAGGAGGTGGACCAGCTGGAGTGAACGAGGGATCCGCAAAGTCCGGATAAAATACGCTCCAGTCGGCCATCTCGAAACAAAAGAAAATGATCGGGAGAGCACGATGGTCAAGTCAAGAGAAGTGAGACGAAAGGCGCAAGTGCGCAGAAGCGATCTAGGACACACACAAAACAACCACAACCAAAAATGAAAATAATGCAAACCCTCAATTCACCTACTCAACTCGGTAGAGACCGAAAAGTCGGTCTTTTTGTCTTGTCTGTTTTAGAGTTAGGTGAGAAGTCAAAAATTGTGCAAACACTTAGGGGGCTGAATGGGATTTTGGGCTCTAACCTTAGTGTGTGCGCGAACAAGTAAAACGAAGACAATGAGGGAATTACTCGCCCAATACAAGATGTTTCTTTTTGATCGGTTTTAGGGTCAAGTAAAATTAGCAGTCCCAATTTTATTGATTATCACTTTTTTGGATTTTTAATAAGAAATGCATGCGCCTACGAGGATTCAATTCCTTTATGATCCTAGGTTGGCAAAATCAGAGGGAGAGGCGGAAAAGCAATGCAAGCGGCAATCGATGATGTATGCTAAAGAGAAATGCTCACCTTGCCTCCAGCACTCTACATGCAAGGATGCTCAGCAGAATTGAAACCTATCTATATGCAAATGCAAAAGCCGATGAAATCGCCCTAAGTTTCAGAAATTGCTATTATCGTGAAGAACCACAAGCTGACCACCAACCCTCAATCCTAATGTCCGGTCTAGGCTCACCCCTCCTCTGCTCAACACACTTGAGTTTAGGAGAAAGCTCTTTGCGGGGAGAGCTCGCGGCGCGGCGGATCGAAGATGATGAATCAACTGTTTAAATTTGACTAAGTCCAAACGAGACTATAGGTGCATGCAAAGGTATTAGGTGTTTGGCCTTAATCTATCGCAAGCAATCCTAAAAACTAAGGGCTCAATCACACAAAAGAAATGAAAAATAAAACCAGAAAACAAAATAAAAAAATGCGAAGAAAAGCCGACAAAACCGCGGTGAGCCCCCAAGTGAACAATCACTTGGAAATTAGGCTCAAGAGTCCAAGTCCAGGGGTACCTGTATTATTACAAATATAGCGGTCTCTCTCTCACAAAAATTACAAAAATAAATGCAGGAAATAAATTCTACAACTAAAGTAGAGCTCGGTCTTCAAAATTTCCTCTTCGTCTCCTCGGTGCTCGGGTGGCCGATGCCGGCTTCACGTGGGTGCGTAGGCGCCTAGGGTGGAGCGCCTCCCTCGATCCGCGATTCCTCGCACAAAGTCAACAAAAGAGAAGGTTAGATAGCTCAAGAGATGTATCAAAAATAAAGAAAATAAAATAGCAAAAATAAAAGCCGCAAAATAGACAATAAATCACAATCACAAACAAGACCCGAACTAAGCGCTGTTGCTTCCCGGTAACGACGCCATTTGTTGAACAGAGATGATCGATGGTCGTACGGTTTCACAAGGTGAAACCGCAGTCGATGCGGTGACCGCTCGAAAATCCCGATTCAAACAACAATTAACCCACAACAATCAAATTAAGCAATGAAAGTAAATGTGCAGAGTTAAAATTTATTATAACTCTACAATAAGATGTGTATAGTGCAAGTATGTGTAGAGGTCGAACACAGGGAGCAGACAGGTAGAACGGGGTACTAAGGCACCAAAATGTGTGTGAATGTGATCAAGTTGTCTACTTATGCTATTTTTTGTGGGTTTTTTAATTTTATATTTTTTATTTAATTTTTAATTTTATATTTTTGTATTTTGATTTCTAATTTTCTGATTTTATATTTTCTTTTTATATTTTATATTTTTTTTATTTTCTTTTTTAATATTAAATTATGCAAACTATATAAGAAAAGAGGTGATAAACTATTTATAAAAATAAGGGAAAAAGCTCAAAAATTAGGAAATGAAATGTTTTTGGTATTTTTATACTTTTCTACTGTTTTTGTGATTTTTGTAGATTTTTTTCTAATTTTTTTGGTATTTTTAAAGTCAAAAATACTGAAAACAGTGAATAAAAGTTGCTGGCCGAAATTAAATTGAGGATGAAAAATAGTAAACAGTGTCAAAAATTCCTCAAATTAATTTTCCATAAAAGATAATAAAATAGAGAAACTACAGGAACTGAGTTTGTATTTTTAGGATTTTTCTAGGATTTTTTAGATTTTTAGGAAGGTTTTTGGGCTTTTCTAATTTTTAGGAGTTTTGTTTTGTATTTTTTAATGATTTTTCGACTGGAGTTAGAACACAATAAGATAAGCAAAATATATTTTTTTGGGAATTTTCTGTTGTGTTTTTATATTTTTTTGGTATTTTATGACGCAAACAGTGCTGAAAAGTGTTTTTGATTTTTTTATAAATATTAAAATGCAATAATTATGAAAAATAAAAATATGGCGAGATACTACAATGCAGCAGGAGCTTAACTCTATTTTTTGAGATTTTTTCGAATTTTCTAGATGCATGAAATAAATAGGGAAATCATACAAAAATACAAGGCCTAACAAGGGTATGAATGAAAATAGAGCGAAGTTCAAGGGGCAAAGTGCAAATTATACAAAAGTATACAACTACAAATGAATGCTTTGAGCCTAAATAAACATTACACAAAATGGCGGGGGAAATGACGCAAAATACCCACGCCCGAGGCGGTCGAACGGCTGCGGAGGGCGATGGAAGACAAGGAAGCTCACCGACCAAGACGAACTTTCACCGGCCTATCCGCTCCCCTCCGACGTGCAATGAAGTCCCAAAACGTCGCGCTTCCTCCTGGAGAGCCCCTCGAGCTGTCGGCGGCGTCAAAATGGTGGAAAGACCACCGGAGGGCCACCACGGCGTCGAGGATGAGTTATGGCTCCGGCTATCTCGTTCCTTGGCAAAACCCGACTCCAGATGGAGTCTCTTGACCCCTGGGACCTGCAAATAAAACACAACTACAACAGTAGACGGTCCTAGGGCAAATGTGGGTGATCGAATGGAGTAGGTGGTGGAAATGGACTCGCCGGAGCTAGCTCCGACGAGGGGGAAGTGGATGATGAATGGAGCACAAATCAAGCCAACAAATATAGGAAATAAAAGGTTACACTACAACTAGTCTACAGCAAAGAAAAATAAAGGAAAACAAGCAAAGACGACCTCGATTGGTTGAGAAAAACCAAGAGATGGACCTCACGGCCAAGGGCCGGAGATGGGGATGGATACGCCTCCGCGCCGCTCCCCCGCTCCTCCTAACGGTGAGGTGAGGTTGCTGTCACCTTCCTCTAACCTCAGCACATGAAAGAAGGGAGGAAGAAGGGGCAAAAGGAGTTCAAAATTGAAATGCAGGATTGGAGGTCTTTTTTAAAGAGTGGTCGATGGGGCACAAAGAACGGTGCTTCTGGAGCACACCAGTGATGCACTCCCCGAAAACAACTATGGGCGTGTATCCTCAATATATGGTGAACAAAAGTCAAGAAGGAAGCAATGCCAAATGGTGAAAGACGCGCTCTCCAAAATTCGGAGAAAACGCCAAAAAAACGCAGTCTGACAAGCTTCAGAACATTGGGCAGAGAGTGGACGAGGAGGCATGAAGATCGAGGTTTATCGAGCAATTCTTCAATCTAAAGACCAAAGCAAGTCCTGGGCGTGTATCATGGTTATATGGGGAGAAAAAGTGAAGAAGGACCCGAGGTCAAAATGTGAATGACGTGGCCTAGAAAAATAGGAGAAAATGACCAAAAACGCAGCTGGCAGGCTGCAGGTGCAGACTAGGGAGTTGACCAGCGGGTCAACTTCCACCTGGTTGGTCCACGTGGACCAACCACAAAAATCCCTGGGAAAAACATTTGTAAATTCAATTAAAAATAGCAAATCAATTTATTAAATTATGGTTACAAAATAAAAAATGTTTATTATTTTAAAAATTATTTTATTATGATTTTTATTTATTTTTATGAAATGTATTTTTACAAGTTTACATTTATGCCCTTTATAGGTATATTATTCTATATATTATATTCTTTTATTTTTATTTTATGTATTTTAATTTCATTATTTTATTTATTATTTTCTAAAATTATAGAATACTTTTATATACATAAATATATTTTTATTTTATTTTTCTGATTTATTTTGTATAATTAATAAAATAGAAGTGCATTTTATATAGGTATAAGTGTATGTATAATACCTATGCATCAAATATATGCAAGTATTTTTATTTGAGTTTTATTGATGTTTTTATTCTGATTTTAATATTCGCAATTATTATAAGTAATATTTACAATATTATAAAAATATAAAATTATAAAAATAATAAATAAATAATAAATTGAATATTTTAATATGTACAAGTATACAATAGGGGTCCAAAACTCAACTTTCAAATCGTAGCTTCGCCAAATGCGAAACCACCGCCATTAAATAGCTTATTTTCTTCTATATACAATTAAAGGTGAGTATGTTGCATTTGGAGTTTTCATTTATGAGATACGGGTCTGGGAAGTTGGCATTCTGGATTTTTATTCAGACCATAACTTTTTATCTGTACATTATTTTTCAGTGAAATCAATTTTGTATTTTTCTATATAAAATTATCTACAACTTTCATGTATAAAGTTTCTTTATTTGATGTATAAAAAGTGGAACCAAAAATAGGTCCCAAAATGAATAAAGAATGAATAGAAACTATAGGTATTTTATCTGCATTTTGGCCCTTATCTCCCCCTACTTTATTCCTTATCGACCTATTCATCAAGATGCCTAGGTCTCGGGGTTTCGGGTCATAAAATATTTACAATATTTTATTCTTTTTCTTTTCTTTTCTTTATTCTATAATTTTGGCTTTAAAAACCGCATTTTATACAATATTTACACACATATACATGAATGCTAAAATGCATAAATTAATGCTATTTACACGCATCTACTAGGGTTTTTAAGGCCAAAATGATAGAATAAAGATGATGAAACGTAGATTCATCAGTAGTATTGTAGCAGTGGAACCGGCTCTGCCTGGATATGATTCACCTGGCGGTACGAGGTAGAGGGTTGGTTGGAACTGCTACTGCTGGGGTCAGCCCGTGACCTGGGAGGCTGTTGGGAATGAGTCTGTGCCTCCTGGACGCAAAGGATCTGCGTCTTCAGGTCTCTCATGGTCTTGGCGATCTGATCCATCTGGGCCATGCCTTGCATCTGTTTCTTCTCAAGGATCTCGAGACGATCCAGCTTCTCACTGATTATGCCCATGTCGGCTGCGGCTGATTCAACTTGGGCTGCGGATGCCGACGATGTGTTGGGACCGACATCGATGCGGGCGATCCTCTGGAATGATCCCGCTCCTTACAGGGGCTTCTGCTGCGTGTAGACTCGGGCTTGGGCCATCACGGTTGAATTCTCTGCCATGCCCTCGTAAATGGCCCAGACGTCGTCTTCACCCTTGGAAAAGTACGACCCACTGCAAGAGGCGTTGACAAGCCCCTGCAGCTCCAGTGTCAGCCCACAGAAGAAACTTTGAACCAGATTGGGCTTGGATATATCATGATGTGGACACCGGTCGATGAGCTCTCGAAATCGATCCCAAGCTTCATTGAATTGTTCATTCGGGATCATGACAAAGTTACTGATCATGGCTCTGGCTGCATTGGTCCGGCCGAGAGGGTAGTACTTCTTCAGATATGCGGTCCGGAGATCTGCCCAAGTGTCGATGAATCGCCCGAGGTGTTTGAGCCAATATGCAGCTCTGTCAACCAAGGATAATGGAAAGGCGATCATCTTGATCGTATCCTCAGTCATCAACCGATCATAGATGGTGCTGCATATCATCTCGAATTCTTGGAGGTGGAGTTGTGGCTCTTCGGTCGACAACCCATGGAATTTGGGTAGAAGTTGAATGGTATGGGGCCGCAACTCGAAATCTCCATGGATAGGCAGGAGTCTGATCCACCGATGTGTAAGGGATGCTGCTGGGTTATGCAAATCTCGCATGATGGTCTGCGGTGGCCTCTCAGCGTCGGGGTCACCTCCTCCTGCATCTGGTCCTCCTCCTCCTCCTCCACCGCCACCGCCCCCTGGTCGGTTCTCTCTCATCTGAGTAATTTCTCTCATGAGATCACCCATGAAAGTACCCTGGTCACGAATCTGCCTCTGCATGGTCTCCAGGGATGCAAGAAGTGAATTGTTGATGGCCTCCTGATCAAATATGAACTGAGGGTGATCATGGTCATCTGGGTGCTCGCCTCTGTCTGCCATCACTGGGTTCTCTGAAAAAGCAAAAGAGGCCATCTCAGGTGCTGTCAAATGATCTGAACTCTGTGATGCACTGAATTCTGAAACTATTGGACTGAGAGAAGGAGAATGGGAAGGGTGGTCGAGGGGGAACAGGGTGGATGTGAACTCAGGCTGGAGAGCGGACTCTCCGAGGTATTCCTAGATAAATGAGGAGGAGTGCTGGATAGCGGTGCCGACAAAGTCGGCCTAAGAGATCTCCGTCCCATCATCTTGATTATTGGGAAGAGCAGAAGGAATGCAACAGAAGAGGAATGAAGGAGAAGCAAAATTACGCACAATTGTGCTGTGTTTTTGATCTTGACCTAAATAAATCTAGCAATCAAACACAAAACAGGGGTGAGTTCACCAACTCAACACATGAAGCCGTGAAGGTTCGGCTTTTATCTTGTCAATTTTAGCTTGATTCAGGAATTTATCTTTTCATGAGTCCTTAGAGCGCTATGCCTAAAGGAGAGAGAGTACTGCCAGAAAAGTATACCCGTACTTGTCCTCCTCCTATGTAACCTGTAACTTGCGCTTTTAAGGTTCTTGTAACCCTTCCTGGATCCCTACTCAGCCAAAGAAATAGAGGGAGGAAGCCGATAGGCGAAACCGATACTTCGGATCTCGCTCGCAACGGAATCACCCGTGAGCGTGCAAGACCCTACTCGGACGCAGACGGTGAGACATACACACCCGTGAAGGCGTGGCCTATGCTCGGTACTTCGGACAAGGTCAGCGCTCACACAATAGTGAGTCACCAATGGCGACCAAGCCCTACTCGCCTACGTACGATAGTAGCGCCAATACTTCGGAAATCCAGGCGATACACAAGGCAGCCACAAGTTGGGTTTTGGGCTCTAATCCTTACGAAGCGCTCACCTCACTTGGAAGGAGACCTTCCCATGCAACCTGAATACAAGTGAGGGTGTTACTCTCCCCAATCAAGGAATCCAATTACAGATTTTATTTTTGGTCAAGGTTTTCTTAGCAGTCCCTTTTTTAATTTTTTGGTGTTATTGCTTCTTTTGAGTTGATTCAAATAAGCGCCTAACGATTTTTGTATTTTCTTTGATCCTACTTTGTCCAAAAATAGAGGGAGAATAGAGTCGGAAAAGCCAATGCAAGTCGACACCAAGGTGGAAATCTCACCTTTGTGCCTAGATGATGGATGCAAAGTGAGAAGACTTATAGTGAATCCCAGCTCTCTCCATGCGGGATGCAAAGCAGAATTTATAAACCTAATCTACATACCGATATGCAATGCGGAAATCATCCTAAGGTAGGCAACTTCTAGCGTGAAGAACCACAAGCTAACCACTAACCCTCAATCCTAATGTCCGGTCTAGGCTCACCCCTTCTATGCTCAACACACTCGAGTTAGGAGAAAGCGCTTTTGTGGGATGAGCTCGCGGTGCGCGGATCGAAAGCTAATGGCCAACTGTTTAATTAGTCTAAGTCCAAATACGATCTATAGGAGCATGCAAAGGTTATTAGTGTGTTTGGACCTATTCTAATCGAATCAAGCAAGGCCTACAACTAAGGGCTCAATCCACAAAAGAAATGAAAATGAAAACAAAACCGGCAAATGACAACGGAAAATGCGATAAAAGCCGCGGTGAGCCCCCGGGTGAACAAACACCCGGAAATTAGGCCCGGTAGTCTGAGTGTCCAAGTCCTGAGTCCCTGTATTATTACAATTTATCAAATCACTCTCTCACAAAATAAAGTGCAACTAATCTAAGCACTCTCTCTCACTCCTCCTGCTCTCTCCTACCGGCTTGGCTCAAGAACAATCGGCTCCGCTTCCCAAGGATGCTTCGGGTCACCTAGGCGATCCGTCTTGCTCTACGGTCCCTTGCAAGAAGACAAGAAAAGAATGGTCAGACAGCTCAATCAATATATATATCAAAAATGCAAGAGAGATAAAATGAAGCTATAGTAGACAACAAACACAAACCCACAAAAATATGAACTACTCGCTGTTGCTCCCCGACAACGGCGCCATTTGATAAACACAAATTATCAGGGGTCTAAAGAGTATGTCTCACACAAGGCGGAGACAACCGAGGTCGCTGCGGTGACCCACAATAAAATGTATTTAATCAACAATTAACCCACACTATAGATCAAAGAATTAGAAATAAATGTGGAGTTAAAATTTATTTTTAACTATGCACAAAATGTATAGCAAGCAAGTATGCAGAGAGTTCGAACACAGGGAGCAAACAGGGTAGAGCAAATAAATGTGCGTGTGTATGTGAGTGATATCTACACTATGCAAGCAAAGAGCTTTTGTGGGTTTTTTCTTTAAATTTTTAATTTTTTTTATTTTTTATTTTTTATTTAATTTTTAATTTTGTATTTTGATTTTTAATTTTCTAATTTTTATAATTTATATTTTATATATTTTTTCTTTTTTCAATATTGGAATATAAAAACAATGTAATACAAGGAGTGATGAACTATTTATAAAAATATGCTAAAATAGCCAAAAAATTCAGAAATAAAATCTTTTTGGTATTTTTGTATATTTTTACTGTTTTTGTGATTTTTGGGTATTTTTCAAAGTGTTTTTGGTATTTTTAAATAGCAAAACGAAGCAAAATAGTGGATAAGCTACTGGCTGGGGGTAAAATGGGAATTAAAAATATTAGATAGCCACAAAATTTTTCCAAACTATTTTTTAAATAAAGATAATAAAATATAGAACAAACATGAGTTGAGTTTATATTTTTCTGAGTTTTCTTTGATTTTATAAATTTTTTTGAAGTTTTTGAGTATTTTTGAATTTTTAAGGTTGTTCTTTTGAGATTTTTAGTGATTTTTGGAGCAGAGGAGGGTTCCCCCCTCCCCAATTTTGCTTGGATCTTTCATCGCATCTATAAGCATGGACCCTTGAGGCTCGAGGAAAGAGTGTCAAGGTCAACATGAATCTCAAATAGCTCCAACTAGACGATCCGAACTTGCGAACCCTCGGAGGTTAGCTCCATGCTAACAAAATCAGATATAGCATGGTCCTGACACTAAAATATGTTAAAATACACACTAGGGAATTTTTTTGGAATTTTTCGAGGTATTTTAATATTTTTTTGGTATTTTCTAAGCTAGACAGTAGGCAGAAAGCATGTTTTTGATTTTTAATAAATATTAAAATGAAATAAATTCAAAAACTAAAATTGTGGTGTTAAAGTACAAGTTAACATGAGCTTAAGTTAAATTTTAAGGATTTTTCAAGTTAAAATGAGGCTCCAAACAAATACTACAAGTTCACAAAAATATCACAGCCCGTAGGGGTATAAATGCAAATATCCAAAAGTCCAGGGGCATACAAGCAATTTTCCACAAAATATTGAACTGAATAATTAATTTCCAGGACCAATTACAAATTACAAAAACCGCAGGGGTGTCGGCGCAATTTTTCCACCAGGGCGCGTGACTTGCACGCGCCTGGCGAGGACTAAAGTGTAATTTCCACAAAATCCAAGGTCTTAGATGCAATTTCTCAAAAAATTTAACACTGAATATAAAAATCCTTGTACTGAAACGAAATACTAAAAAGACCGAGGGCCTTAGTGCAAAATACCCTCACCTCACGTATACATGTCACGTGAGGTGACGTGGCAGAGGACCTAAGTGTGAATAAAATAAATGCGAGGGTCTTTTTGGAAATTTTACAAAACTTTTACACTACAGATGAATGTTTTATGATTAAAATGTAAATACAAAAATGCGTGGGGGTTTAGATGCAAAATACCCCTGGCGCGCGGATCCAACGGCTGCAGATCTTCACTTGAACACGTGGCGTGAATCCACTGGTCAACGACGCTTCGCGTGGATGGCAGAGATTAGATCGTCTGAAGGCGATCTGACGGTGGAGATGCGGCACAATCCAACGGATGCTGCTCGACCTGGGACGCTTCCACGATCCGACGGCTGGGAGGCTAGGACCAAGAACACGTCGGACGTCGGCGAGGGCGAGCTTCGACGCACGAGATCTCCGTCCTCCGGCGATGGCAGGGCTTCAAAATGGACGTGGAGCGTCCTGAGGTCCTTCTCTTCCTCCTGGAGTCGTCAAAAAGCCACGGCGAGGGCCGTGGAGCTCGTTGGTGGCTGGCGAAGCTGGGGAGCTTCGATAGCTCCGGCGAGCTTCCAAAATCGACTCCAGGCGCGAGTCAACGCGCTTTGATCTGCAGAAAAGGATTAGGAGGTCCAGGGCAAACTACCTGGACCTCTGGATAGGCGTGAAGGAGCGTGAAGCAATGCGGCGATGGTTGGTCGGAGTTGCGCTCCGGCCAAGAGATGGAATTGGGCGGATGACGCGATGAATCTCAAAATTACTTTAGGGCTTTTGCTCCTAAACTACGTCTAAGCTAATAAGCGAGAAAGAAATGGGTGAAGTGGCCCTCAATGCCCGGAGCCAGAGGGAGAAGGGTACCTCGACTGCCGGTCTTGCGGGTGGTGATGGAGACACCCTCGACCTCGTGCACCTTAGCTGACGACCTCGCGATGGAGTTGTCACCTCCAGGGAGCTCAGGAGCGCAAGAAGGTGGAGAGGGGTGGACCAAGGGGACTCAAATTTGAATTCGAAGGTCGAGGTTCCTTATATTTTGGGTTGACCCGAGGTGACAGGGGTCCAAAGATCAACGAATATCTTGCAAATCTTGGGTCCAAAGACCAAGATTATGCATGGGCGAGCTAGATGGATGGTTGGTGAACAATATTGCAGAAGGATGCAACACAAAAATGTGAAAGGTTTAGCCTTGAAAAATCCACAAACGTGGGTCAAAAACGAGGTTCTGACGAAGGCACATGGGGGAGGACGGCCAGTTGACCTGGGTCAACTGGGACCGTCTCCTGATTGGTCCAAAAATCCCTGATAAATGTTTTGTAAATTCATTTAAAAATAGAAAAGAAACGAATCAAATTATGATTATAAAATAAAAAATATTCGTTGTTTTATGTAGTATTTTATTATGATTTTTAATTTATTTTATGAGGTATATTTTAAAAAAGTTTACTTTTTAGCCCTATATAGGTATATTACCTATGTATTTTAGTATTATTTATTTATTTTGTGTATTTTACTTTTATTATTTTTGTTTCTTATTTTCTAAAATTATAAAATACTTTTACACACTTAATTGTAGTTTTATTTTATTTTATTGATGTGTTTTGTAGATTTAATAAAATAAAAGTATGAATTCTATAGGTATAGATATATGTGTTATACCTATGTATATTATTTACATGTATTTTTATTTTGTATTTTATTTAGGCTTTTATTCTAATTTTAATATACATAAATATTATAAGTAATATTTACAAAATTATAAAAATATAAAAATATAAAAATAATGAATAAATAATAAATTGAATATTTTAATCAGTACAACTATAAAATAGGGGTCTAAAACTCAACTTTCAAATGGTAGCTCGGCCAAATGCGAAACCACCACCATTAGATAGGTTATTTTATTCTATATACAATTAAAGGTGAGTTTGATGCATTTGGAGTTGTCATTTGTGAGATATGGGTCTGGGAAGTTGGGATTCTGGATTTTTATTCAGACCATAACTTTTTATCTGTGTATTCTTTTTGAGTGAAATCAATTTTATATTTTTATGTATTAATTTATCTACAACTTTCATGTACAAAGTTTCTTTATTTGATGTATAAAAAGTGGAACCAAAAATGGGTCCCAAAATGAACAAAGAATGAATGGAATAATATAGGTATTTGACCCTTATCTCCCCCTACTTTATTCCTTGTCAACCTATTCATCAAGATGCCTAGGTCTCGAGGTTTTGGGTCATAAAATATTTACAATATTTTATTCTTATTCTTTTCTTTTATTTATTCTATAATTTTGGCTTTAATTACAGTATTTTATACACTATTTAGATGCACATGCATGAATGCTAAGATGCTCTTTTTAATGCTATTTACAGGCATTTGCTAGGGTTTTTGGTGCCAAAATGATAGAATAAAGATGATGAAATGTGGATTCATCACCTTACTCTTTCGAGAAGCAAAGAGCCCGATCTAGATGTGCTTGTATGTAGGAGCTGGCACTTCGAAAAAGCGTCTCCTACATACAATCCCTGGTGACAGAATCCTTCTCCTTGACGGGAGATCATGGATGTCACTTATATGATCCTCCATATTATTTTCAAATTCTAATTAATCATTATGAATCATATTCACATGATTAATTCTTTTAAGGGAAAAAGAACTCTATTGATAATAGATTATTTAAATGAATATAATTAATTTAATCATATTAAATCAATTATCAATCTAATTCAAGCAACCAACAAACAATTTTGATTGTTACTTGAAAGGATGGTATAATCTCAAAATACGTATTATTCAAATTTTAATAATTTATTAATACAACATGATATCTTAAAAAATTATCCTTTTCTTACCCGCTATCATGGACAGTGCACACAGGATGTGGGACAGACTGCTCTCGGAGCAACGTGCTACCCCAATGATCCTTGACTTGACACCATATCTGCCTCAGGTTAGGATATTGTGATTCGACCATATCGTATTTGATATATTATTTGATGTCGCAACTGAAGTTATACCGTATAATATTTATCAAAACCTTTTTGAATAATATTATAAGGATATTTACTAAACAAATCCTCAATCCTATTCAAGTAATAATGTTTTGCATGTAAAGATTGTCCTACAACTATTGTAGGATAAACTAGGATTTTCATGAAATATTCATTCAATAGCCTATGATAATTAATCAATTATTTTAATAATTATTAGGCATCGTATCTAATCAAGGTAAATTCATAATTTTCATTGATTTATAAACACATTAAGTACAGATGTTTGATGATCTAATCATCTTCTGCCCCATCTTCACTAAATATGGAATATCTAGGGCTAACAGAGTCGGAATCGCATGAAATAAATTCGAGTGGTTTGTTGGTTTGATTATCTAACTAATAAAATTGTTTATTTCACATTTCATGATGGGAAAACAGTAAGTAAAAATATGTTTCTTACAGATCCGTGAATACATGCAAAACAATTTTCCATGGCGGGAACTATTCGAATCACTTTCAAGCACTTTTGGTACCAATTAAAGGTTATTATTTTTGAGACATATTTAGACATCGTAAATATATTTTATTAACCAAAAAACACACCCAAATAGTGTACAAAAGTGGGTTTTAATTAATCAAAATATCGTCTCGAATCATGTATCTAATGCAAAAACAAAGTTTCATGCGCATCCAAAATATGAACCGTGGGTTTTGGATCATATCCAAGACCTCAACCTAGCTCTAATACCATTTTAAGAATATGGAAATATCCTTAAGTGCATCACATATGCGTGGAGATTGCATCATATGCGATCGGAGCGACTAGTCACACTAGTCGCTCCATGCAGCGGAATTTCAAAATATCAAATGATGAAAACACATTATCCAAGAACATTTCTTGGAATGTTTCATTAAACCACATACAATATTAAGGATTACCTCTTCAAGCGTGGTTGTGAGTTTAGTCTCTAACGTAAGATACCTCCTGTCTCAAGTTCGTTCCGACTGGAGACACACTTACGAGCGCGGGGATGAATCGCGTGCTTCTCGCAATCCAAAGCATTGATCCATGTATTGAATCTCCTGATCTCGTCTCATGAGATCCAACATATTCTTCATGATCAAGGCGCACCAAAGGAGACGGAGATTCACGAGCAGTCGAGACAACGATGCAACGACGTAGAGACGACCGTGGTCTCTCTAAGGTTTCCAAGTAGACGGCCACTTAGAGAGAGAGAGATGGTATGAGAGATGAGAGAGAGGGAGAGCCCTTTCAATGCTCTCATGTGTCTAAAGAAGATTTAGGGTTGCCTCTCCCTATATAATATTTTTGGAGTCCATGGATCTCAATCCTTGGACAACACAAATCCAATGGTTTACATTGATTTGTGTTTCTTTCTAGGGCCATGATTTTATGGTAAAAACATAACAACAATTAATTTAATTTAATTAAATATTTATTGAATAATAATCAATATAAATTAATTTTCATTAAATCAATCTTCCTTGGAGAAATAGGAAAGAGGCAAGCCTCCTTTCATAAGGAGAGTTGACTACCACCAATTTCTATAAGGAATTGTGGCTGTCCACCCTCTCCATATGGAAGGGTAGCTCCCTCTTTCATGTTTCATTGTTTTTTGAATCCATGAATATCTCCAAATTTACAGCAACTTTTGTTGTAAATTTATTCACACAAATAACTCATAATTATTTTGTGAACATTGAAGTCATGCCATTGGAAATTTGTGAATCACATTCACAACCCGAAATAAAATGTAAATTACATTTTCAATTAATTGTCCAATGTGAATCCAATTCACATCAACATTTTAATTGTAAATGTTATTTACGAATAGCTCTCTCTTATATATTATAAAAAAATATTTACAATATATATAATAGTATGGATAATGTTATCCACATTATTCATATCCATAATAATTAAATCATATTTAATTATCTTGGATAATCATTCTCATGCATCTAAATAATATAATCAAATTCACATCATTCATGATAATTAAATAACATTTAGTTATCTATTTCTCAAATCTTGGATATAATTTAACAATGGAATTATTCTTGACCTCTTTCAAGAATGATACGCTTTCACCGCAGATACGTGAAGATAAGGACATGGCGATTGTACGTTCCACATATAGTGACTTGGATATTGAGATCACATCTCGAATCCAGATCTTAGAGACCTCTTATAGATACTTGATTAAATCAAGACCATAGATCAAATCTTCTCATTGCATCTGAATCACATTCAGATTGATGTCCAACATTTGGAGTAAGATCAGACCACTTCTTTAATAAGAGGAGTCACTAAAATCCATACCTATTTCATCACTCCCTCGGAATGGAAGCATCATGGTTATACATTCGTTTATGATCACATCTCCCTCATGTATTCCTACTGGATGTACATCCTACATATTGGAAGACCTAGAATATACCTGAAGACATAGATCAATTTATATTGTCATATTTAGGGTCTTATCATTAAGTTTCTCATTCGATCATTGGGAGTTTGTATCAATTATATGCTTTCCAAAAGCATACATCATACCTACAAATTCTTATCATGCTTCCAAAGTAAGATATGCATGAAATTTGATTGATCCCAATACCTCATGAGTGAGCTCATGTCTTTCGATTCACAAGTGAATCTATATGATCCCTTTGAGAGATCTTATTACTCATATGCCCTTGTATGCACAATAGCTCACCGATGTATAAACCTTGATTAGGCCATCAACCTATAGGTCTGCCAAATGTACACACTCAGACAAATATCATGAATATATCATGACAACATACAACATAGGACTTGGTTATCTCGATCTTGTTAAGTCAACCCTTTAACCTAACTAATTTGACACTTCTTAATCTCTATTCCTATGCAGAGGACCTGCATCAAGAGGCCAGTCATATATCAGCCAAAAGAGAAAGGATTTCCATCTCCTACTCATGCTGGAGATCATCTCTTAACAAGCATTTGATGGTGCTTGATGAGTACTCAATCTAACTCTTTAGATATTCATCCAAGCACCAACCTCTATGATTCAACAGCTGAATCAATAGCTGTATGATTATCAAGATGGCCATGGTGCATAACCCTAATTGTACTAATGGACCTTATAGTGCATTCATTCATTTAATCTCAGATAGGGAGTGAAATAAACCAATAACTTTTATTGATATATTAAACATTACAATAATAATTATGAGTAGGAATGGTTCACCTTGGGCTCGCATGACTAATAATCTCATGATGTGGGCATCTCTCTATCTAATCCTTGAATCTATCCCATGTCTCATGGAATGATTCAAGTGGAAGCTATATGAAATTGGAGATCTGACTCCTCATCATATTCCCATGTAGAAATCTCCCTCTCCAAGTGACTTAACCTGTAAAGCGCCTTATATGCTAAGGCTAAGGGGAAGGCCTTTAGGCGTAAGTCCTCCTATGTAACTCCTGGATAGCTAGTCATACCACATATCATCTTGAACTGATGTAAGAAGGTTAATGGCTCCTTTGAAGTTTCTTATAGAACTTAAGAGGTAATGAGATAAAGGATGGTTTAAGCTTGTATGACCCTTGATTCGGTGGTAATCTAATCCAATGGTGTAGCAGCCTCGCTCTTAGGTTACACTCATCTCTCAATGTTGCAGGAACCACAGTAGGTGGTGGTGGGTTTCCGGCTCCTGCTCTCAGTGTAGTGATCTCAGCTCTAAGCTCATCCTAGACTGTACACTGATCTCTGATCTGTAAGCTCATATGTTGTAATGTGTCTAGAATCCCCTCAGTAATATCTGAAGCTAGATTAGGTCTCCCGTCTGTGCATATCTTATCATCACATGGTCTCTCCTCAGCTCTAACCTCAACTAGTCCCTTCCCTCTAGCCATGATCCTTGAATCCTTTAGGGAAGTAAAAAGTCTCATAAGAACTCAGTGAAAAATGTACAGGAGAAATAAATGATAAATTGAGGCGTGGGTCTTCCTCAACTAAAGGGCTAGGAGGCTAGGTAGTGTGGGTCTGACTCACCTTATAACCAAGTGGGACCAACTCGATAAGAAGGTCACCCCGTGTCCGTAAAGACATATGATTGATGGTGTAATGCCAAAAGCTCACAGAGTCTGAGCGCAAAATCCGTCTAGTCGTCATCCTTGATATCAAAAGAAGTACAAGAGAGAATACGATGTCAAGTCAAGAACACGAGCGTGAAGGCATGTAAGATGCGAAATAACACACACCTCTCATGCAAACACAATGTAAACCTCGGACTTACCAACTTCACACGGTGGAGATCGTAAGAATTTGGTCTTTTATCTTTTCAATTTTATTTTTGGTGATCAATCGATTGTATTAAGCAAACTTATAGAGGGTGTCACCTTGTTGCTCAACGTACAGCTCACTGTCCCCCAAACAATGGTACCATCTACCTGGGCTACCGAGTTATATCAGACCCAAAGTGAACCGTGAGGTATCAGTACACCAAAAAGATTTTCTATGGTGGGAGGCAAGTGATTACAGTTGCAACAACACACCAAAAAGTGATGCACAAGTACTTAAGGCATAAGTCCAGGGATTTTTTGCTCTAATCCATAAGGCTACGTCCTCACCCATTCTATTTGGAGTGTACCTAAATTTAATGAGGGGTTTGCTCTCCCAATACAAATTAAGTCCACGTATTTTTTTTATTTTTGTCAAGTTTTTAAAAGAGAAAAATTAGTTTTTTTTTATTTTTGAGTGTTTTTACTTTTTTTGATATTCTTAGAAATATCTAACGGGATATCGGTCCTTTTTTTCTCAAAACTGTCTCTCACGGAGGGAGAAACATGGAATGCGACGGAAAAAGATCATGCATGCAGAGATAGAAATCATACATTGTGCTAGCAGTCTACATGCAAGTGATCCGTGTAGAAATGTAAACCTAGGCTCATCCATGAAAATATGAGGAAAACCGAGTCCTAATCAACAGTTCTAGCATAAAAATGAAGTAATTTTTCAAAATAATCTAACTTATACCTATGTGTGTATCAAGGATCTGGGTTTTTCTTTTAGTAGTCTAATCAACAAAAATGCATCCCTAGGCTCTATAAAAATGTGTGAAATAAAGAAAAATTGAAGAAAATCGAAAACTGCGATGAGGTCCGCCAAGTGCATCGGCACCTAGCGAAATAGACCCTGAAAAATATCTAAAGTCCATGTACAATCAGGATGTCCTTAGTGGACCCTTGCTACAAAAAGAAATATGGGAAACTGCCCCTTCCTCTCTAAAAAAATAGAAAAATGGGCATGGGCACTCTCTCAGAAGAAAATAGAAAATAATGTATGAAAAAATACACAAAAAATATCTTTGTAGGTAACTTGCTTTGCCCTCTGCAACCAGATCAGAGTCGAATGACCCAGTCTCTACACTCTCAGCTAAGTCGGCTTCCTAAGAAACTGACTAATCTTGCAGGCCCTTGATGAAGAACCTTCGTTGTTTGCTGCCGATCATCTTCGCAGCAACTTGAGCTCCACCACCTGCCAAGGTGTTAAGAAACAACCAGAGGAGCAATCAACCCTCTTCCCCATGCAAACCATCCCATCCATCGGCTTCCAGGTAATTCCATTTCCCTTCTTCTTCTTCTTCTTTTTCTTCTTCCTACTCCTCTTTTCTTCTTCTTCTTCTTCTTTTTTTTCTCCTCTTTTTCCATTTTCTTTGCTTCTTCCTCTGCATCCTCTGTCTTTATTCTTCCGTGATCCATCCTCATGTCAACCACCTTCCACTTCACGATCTTCCTTTCATCCACTCGACACCATTCCTTCCAGCATTCATCGGACCACTGCTCCCTTTCCCCCATTGGTCAACATCTTCGTCTCGATCGACATGCGCCCCCTCTCCAGATCCCCTTTGAGATTTGCAAAAGCTCGAAGCCATTAAGTCCTCCATATCATCATCTGCCTAGGATCTTCACCCCTACTTCACACCACCTCCATTGCTGAGCTTTGGATCGAGCTCTTTCATTCCTTTTTGCAGGTCTAGAGCTAAGAAACATAGAAACCATGCATACCTCGATGCCATCGCAACTGCCTGCTCCACATACGACCATGCTAGGCTCTGCCACCTCCACATTCATTGCCTCCTTCACACAACACGTACATCTTAGAGTTGAACTAGTTTTACGTAGGTGGACCATCTAGTGAACGGAATTGCAGTGAAACTTCGAATCACCTAAAGACGAAGGCTTCTTCAAGTTCTTAGTGGTTGAGCCATAGTGTCTGAAGTAGAAATAGTATCAATCTTCAGAATTAATGAAGCATCGCCAACCTTCATCGCCGACCGTCTTGGCTTCACCACTCTGCTCCAAGATTCCAACAGCTCGGCCAGAGGGCCACTGTCCTTCACAGCCACTGCGCCTCCCCTCAGGTCGGTCGCATGTCGACTGACCAAGGGAGGCTTTTGCCTTTGCCACCTCGATTGGAGTTCGAGCTCCACCATGTGCCCTTCGTTCTCCAGCTGCTACCTATCCCGTTAGACTGCACCTCCCACCACCTCCATCACCGTTGTTCGTCTCCACCACTAAACGCGAAGCTGCCACATCTCCACTTTAGGTCCACCTCTCGCACAAGCCGACCCTCCCACCTCTCCATGAGCCTTTAGGGCCTGTTTGGTTGCAGGGTTGGGCAGGGTTGGCCCAACCCTGGTTACTATTCACAAGGGTATTTCCTCCTCACAGATTACTATTCACCCACCCCAACCCAGCCCAACCCAACCCAGTCCAACCCAGCAACCAAACAGGCCCTTAACTGCCATCGCCGATCACTCTGCTTCTCCACCTTGATATGCGTACCCACCACCCAAGGAGCACCTCGACCCGTAACTCAACATTAGCCGCTCCTCATGTGCCATGCACGTGAGGGTAGGGAAAACTTGCACGCGCGCTCTATATAGTCCAGTAAATAGCACAAGCATCCAACCACATGTGTACAAAATATCCGTGCTGTGAATTTGCATTCGCACCTCGGATTATTGACTACTTGCATCAATACCCATTGCAGCTGGACATCGCACAACGCATGTCCCAACATGGTTATTTTGCACAAAACCCTTTGCGGGTTTAGGTAATTAAAGAAGCACATTATTTCACTATTTTCTGATTCTATCTTATTTCTGTTTTGCATGTATAACCATGTGTTTGAACATTAATTTGAACCATCACTTGTCAACATTTTATCATTCTAAAAAGTGCATATTGTAGAACTACTTATGCTTATCATTGTGAATGGTTGATTGGATTTTTATGAGATATGATTTAATATAATTATTTTCATCGAAAATTACATGTTTTCCCACTACATGATCTGGACTTAATATTAAATTAATCGTTTCTCCCAAAAACGCCAAAAATTCACAATATCTAAATTTTATTGTGTCTCACATTGTTCCTAAATTTCAGGACATTTATACGTATATCGAGGTTGCAATAAATGAAATGGTGATTTGGGTAATTGAATTTTTATAGGTTGTTGATCAATTAATTTTAGGATCTATTAATTTTCTTGTATTCATCATAGACTTATCTCGGATAATTTTATTTCTAATAAATAAATTGGTTTGCTATTTATTAAAATTAAATTACAATAAATCACCCTGCATGTATATTTAATTCGTAATTAATTCATCCTACATTAGAAAATTACAAAAATATTGTAGAGCATTACTTTCATCATATTTCACCTTTTGGAAAAGTTTGAGGTTTTTTGTACTTTATTTGATAGTAATTTATATTTTACTCCCTAAACTAGCCCGAAATTGCATGACATTTCTTTTTGCATAAAAAATTAAAAATATGCTTCTCTAAAAACCTACACTCTAGAATGCCTATTAACCAACTTAAGAAAACAATTGCCTCCTTGAGTTCAACCTTGGGCTTGCCCAAGTAAAGTATAAATTTGACCGCTTACTTTAATTTATCAAATTGATTAAGTAGCAATTTTTTGATTAATCTAAATTACCCTCCAGTAATGAAATTAAATGTTAATTCATCTAAATTAACAAGGGAATTTTACGTTTTTTTTCAGCCTTACAAAATGGCTTAGCTAACATAGATAAAAATATCAAAACACTCCAAAAAAAATCAAAGACTTAATAAAACTAAGAAAAAGTCTCAATAAAAGCTGATAAAAACCACCGAAAAAAGAAAATCGAGAAAATATAGAAAAAATCAAAGCAAGAAGAATCAAACGAAAATTTAAAAAAAATCAAGAAAATCAGAAGAAAAGAAACATATGAAAATTGCAAAAAAGCGAAGAAGATTGAGAAAACACGAAAAAAAAGAAAATAAAGAAAGAAAGGAAACATATCAATAAAAAATAAAACTAAAAAAATCTCAAGCGTGGTTACGCTTCCCCGGCAATGTCGCTATTTTGATATATAAAATTTTGGGAGCGGTAAAAATGAATTTATTGGTGTATAGAATCGCTCGAAAAAAATTTCGATTAATCAAATCAAAATTAACAAACCCCGAATCTGAGTTTGTTTCACTAGTTATCCAGGTGAGTGTGCCTGGGTCGAATGCAAGGAGGTGCTCGAGATTTTCATGGAGAGAAAATTGTTTTTGTGATATTTTTTTATTCTTTCTTTTCTTTTCTTCTTTAAAGAGAGAAAAATCTTTTTGGGATTTTATTTTTTAATCTTTTTTATTTGATTTTTATTTTCCATTTTTATTTGATTTTTGAAGTGATATTTTGCAAAAGATTTATCTACAATATAATATGTGGAATAATAGAGTATAGAGGTGATACTATATAGTCGAAAATTTGCTAAAAAAATAGAGTGTCAAAAATACTACGATGAATGAATATAGTCTAAGGTCCATAATGTTAAAAGTATAAAATAGAAGTGATGTACTATAAAAGAAATAAAGGAAATAAAAGAAAATGAACTTCTGTTAGGAAGTTCTGGAGGCAGAGATGAATTCTGGAATTTCAAGAGGCGTTTTATGCAATTTGTACGTTGTTTTGAAAAGAATGGTCTGGATTAGATGGCTATGAATGATCTGGGCCTTTTGTGCGGGAAACGTGTTGCCAAACTACACCTCGTGTTTTTGCTGGTGTTCTTCCCCAATCCAGGTACAGACAACAACTAGGGTTCCTCTTCGATGATCTACAATGATAATGGCTATGTAGGCAAGGCCAGAAGGAGGATCCTCCCACTTTGAGTTCCCTTGCTACGGGATAGAAGGTCACGAAGATATCTGATGGACAAGCATCGACATTGAAGAGGCCTGTTGGTTAGGGTTTAGGTCCATGAAAGATGTTGTTGCTCCGTTGCTTAATTGGCGAAAAAGATAGGATCCAAATGATGGTATGCTGATGTTTAGTGCGCTCTAGATGATCTTCGTGCATACAATTCAAGATTCTTTTACTCGATTCACAAATAATTGACTGAGAAATGATTTTTTTAAAACAAGTATGAATGGGTTCCAAACAAGGGATTTCAGATTGTAATATGAACAAATCGAGATGTGATTAAGATCTAGTTTGAAGTGTGGCTCACAATAGAAGATTATATCTTTCTAATTACATAATTAAGATGAATAATAGTGGAACACGGATCGAGAAATCGAAAGGGGATGAAAGAGGTACCTGGAGATATGAGGTGTATGACCTCGGGTGTTTGCTTTATAGGCGACACTTCCCGGAGTTGCACACGACTCAAGGCAATTGATGCAAGGCATTTTGCATCTTGGAACCCCTCCTCCATTGATCGACCTTCCACCGGAGCAACAACCTTGGCGTTGTCACCACTGGTGGAAGAGCTACGAGGTGAGGAAGTGATGTCGACGGTCAGATGTTCTGGAAGTGGAAAAAGTTAGTTCGAACTGGTGCTCTTTGGATCAATAAATAGGTGAAATGGTAATGTATTGAGTGAATCCAAGGGTGGACATCGATCTAGGTGGTTAGAACTAGGGATTGAACATATTAGATTAGGTGATGGATGAAAGGTATGGCAAGGTTAAATCCATGAATACATGTGGTCAGAACTACTTCTTACAACCATTCTTGAAGAAGATGAACCATGTGCCAACACGTGTCAACACCTAGTTGGACAGATATAAATAAGTTTATAAATTAGATATAAAAAAGTAAATAGTGTTATTTTAAAAAAGTTATAAGAACAAAAAGTATATATAATTAAATTAACTTATTTATTATATAATGTTTTATAAATAATAAATATTTAATGAAATATAATTATACTATTAATAAATATGTATATAATATACTTAATAAATAGGATTTTGCTTTTTAATTTAATAATTTACTAAATAATATATCATCTTTATATTTTATTAATTAATATAATAATAAATATGAGTATTCTGAAGTTTTATGGATTTTATTAAATTAATTATGTATTTAAATAAATACATGTATATTGTCTAAAAGTTAAATTCATTTATAAATTAGGGTTTTTGATTTATTTAAAATATTAAATAATGTCTAAAAATATGAAATAATTTGTGGATAAAATGCAAGATCAAGCAAATATAAAAAATTTATAAAATCACTTAAATTATAAATAATATGTTCTGAATAAAATAAATATCCTAGAAACCTAGTTATCATCATGTCCCAAAATCGTTTTTTTGCAAAGTGACTCTGATTGTAGTGAAATCACTTTTCTTAATTAGAGAATATTTATTTATGAACTTTAAAGGTGAGTAGAGTGAAATTGGAGTTCGTATGAAGAAGTTATGATGTTCGGATGTTGAGAAATTGACAATTTAAAAATTATATTTTTAGCGTATATACAAGATAATATTTATAATTTATTTTTATTTTTTTCTATAAATTTTTAGAAATAAGTAGGAAACGAGTTTGGTGAAAAATATATACAAATGAATTAATTAAAAATCACTGAAGTTTTTATAATTATTTGATAAATAATGAATGACATGTAAAGTGAATAATTAATTCTTTTTGTGGTTTTCTTCCTTATCTCCCCCTACTTATTTGTTTCTCGACCAATCCATGCTAACTCGATCTCGGGGGTTAGGTTATATAAATATATATTTCAGCTATATTTATATTTTATAAGTCATATTGTACACATAGACATATTTACAATCTGCCTTCTTTTTATTTTCTTCCTTTTTATTCTTTTATTTATTTACATGATTTTAATGTCTAAAATGGCATTTTTATTCATGAATGAAGTTTCGATAAAAAAATGAGATTTAATGCATATTTACATGTATTTGTTGAGGGTTTAAAGGTAATGCAGAAATAATGTTAATGAATCATGGATTCATCATTCTCCTCTACTTTTTTCCTCGCACTTTCAATGGAAAGTTTGTAAAGAAGATATGTCTATAGGTTTCAACAAATAAACATTTGTTTCCTTTATCTTGTATTTTAAGCAACATGTCTGTTTCTAATATTACTATGTTTTGATTTTGATTGAGATTGAGAAAATATTAATTCATTGAAAGTCATTTTACATTTAGTATGATCAAAATGATCTTTTGGATTGAACAAAAATGTCAAATTTATATTGTACCTTGTATTGGTTCTAAAGTATGTCTTCTTTTCATTCTAAAATTTGTTTATATGCATAATCTTGATGTGTTTTTCATTACTATTTTATCTAGATTAGAATAAATCAATCCTTTTTGTATTCATGTCTTCTTGTAAACTTGGATTTGATACACACAACCATTGTTATAGTTATTGACTATGCTTATTTATTTAATATTGATGGATTGGTGTAATTCTGGTAATTTACTTGGGGATAGTTACATTATTAAGGAGATTTATGAATTATATGCAATACAATTTGCTTGCTTAACTTTATGTTTTATTCGTCTGCTCTTGTAAGTTGTACACATACTATTATCAGTCACGAAAGCATGTACATAACACTTTTATTATATATTATACTTATTTTAGACATACATAGTTCTCAATTAACTGTAAAATTGTGCATTTTTTAGTAGCACAAAGACCGTAAAAATCTGACTATATTACAAAATTTTGTTATGTTTGACTTGGAACTACTATTCTAGCTTGCATACATAGATTACATACATCTTGTTTTTATTGGTACCTTCTTGGGAATATATTTATTTCTTTGTATTTAATTGCATAATTTATGAGTTTTATCATCAACCACTACAATCTAACTTTTTATATCAACAACTGTATGATATCAAGATGCCCATGGCACATAACCCAATTTTTTACAGTGAGACCTTATTAATGTAAGACTTAATTATGTCTTATTCCTTAGATTATGGAATGATACAATTCACAATAACATTTACTATACAATGCATCATCATGAGCTGACATGCCCAAAGTAAAGGGATGGCAACTCAAAGTATTGAGGATGAGAAAGATATGGATAGATGCCCTTAAACATCAACTATTGGAAGCCTGATTTGTACCATGGTGTAAATATTACTTTCTTGCTTATATAATATGATTTTATCCACATTCTTGTGTATTCTCTACGAGCATAGTTGTCAATCATGAAAGATTATATATTTGACATTTCCTATCTAACACTTTTTTCATATGAAATGTTATATTGGATGCTTACTATATGTGCATTATCCCTAGTATATGATTCTCAATTTAAATTACTAGAGCAAACTTTAGATACTATTTTTCTAGATAGTGATCATAGTTTTTCACTTTCCACCATCATATGTTACGTGGGAAGTCGTATTGGATATTAAAATACATATGAAACATGTAGTCTTTGCACTAAACAACTTTATACTCCAAGAAATCCATAACTAGTTGTCTTAATATTTTTTATTGTCCGCATAAACACATAAAACTTAGGACTTTGTTAGTGGTAGTGTTCATGTGTCCCTATTCCATAATGTTTACTTTGCAACCATCCTACAATAAGGGCATGCCCTAAATAATGTGTATAAAGTTTGGTCATCTTCACATGCTCACGAACTGGACTCGTGAATTGGGTGAGTGTTTTTTCTCTCCATATTCACAAAACATCATCTCCTTCGATATTAGATTAGTGGTTCATTCACAGAGGAGTCGTCAAAGGGTCATACAATACTTTAATGTTCATTCATGTCTTTCTAATGTCAAGAACAAAATTATGAACCAATAAAAGACCATAAAAAGATAATACAATGCATATATATTCCTCCAAATGAGATTAACAAGGGTGGGGCAGTGTCAACAATGTCACCATGGCACTTAATGACGTCGCATAGGATAAGGTATGCCATGATCTTCTTGTAGATATCTTTTTCATTGAGAAAGCATTATTATGTAGTAAGGTCACTTATTAAAACATGAAAGAAAATCCTAATACTAAAAATCAAGATGATGGTCATTCTATAATTTCATCGAGTTGATGACATTGATGATAAAGATACCACTAGGGGGAATTTGCTTCAAGTTGCAACAATTACTTGGCCTATCGGAGAGACCACTGAACGTAGTTTGATGTAATCATGTGCACTTTTTTGTTTCTTTAAAAAAGTAAAATGGCAATACAAAATTAATATGAATAGTAATTATTATAAAAATTTAATCCACAAAAACATATGCAACTATAAGATCCAACATTTAATGTGGAAATTCTACTATGTAAAATCATGATCAATGTCCCCTAACTTACAAATCAGGTTAAATAACATTGATAAATCAAGTAAAGAAGCCAATTAATATAATTAACCTGACCATTTTACCAAATTCATTTCAAATTTAGGGTGCCCTGGGGGACCATCATGCTAGCCTACCCCCACCCCTCTTGGTCTATGATGAATACTCAACTTATCTATGTAACTCATCTAACTAAACTTAAAATCCAAGTAATACACATGTGAATTCATCTTAGTAAGGATGTTAACAAAAGAAATAAATGAAGGGAGGCAATTATCCTTGAAGATCACATAAGAAAAAGAAACCCAGATCCAATCTGGATAACTAGGCTCATTATATGAGCCACACAGACAGAATATATAAAAAATTTCAAAGGCGAGACCACATACTATTTAATCTTCCACATGGGATGAGGGAAAATACCTCCGAAGTGTGAATATGATCCTTAGCATGCAAGATAGGATACCTCCTAAATTAAGTCTAATCCAATAGAGCAACCTCCATGGGCTTGAAGATAGCCTATGTACAACCCACAAACATGAGAGATGGTTCTCTCTTATTGATGCCCATATCCAAAATGCTCCACTGAGAGGATCAGCGGTTCGGATTTTGTCTCAAGAAAGCCATCTTCTTCTTTGCATACCCAATGCAGCAAAGAAGATGATCCTGCTCATGAGATCGAGTAAACTAATGGAGAGGAGAGGAGAAGAGGGTGGGCTTACATATAGAAGAGGGAGAGAGAGTGGATGGTTGTAGGAGGAATTCTCCTATTTGATTTTCTCTAAAAAAGGACTCTCAATATTATGATGCATTATTACTTGACTTGAACTTTTCTTCTCTTCTTTTAAAGGCTAATGGGCGGCCTAGATGGCAATCCGCTTCCATGGATTAAAGGCTAAGATTCATTCCTATTTTAATTCGGATTAAAAATATATTAATGCAAATTATTATCTATAAATAAAGAGATATAGTGGGAAATATGTTGAACGTCCACCATAGAGATCTCATCTCAATGGACGCCTGCATGGGTTTTTGGGGAAAACCAACTTCCCATTCCCTCTCTTCTTTATCCAATTCCAATTTTAAATAGAATTTATGTAAAACATTAAAAAAATTCATTATTATTTTGTGAAATTTATTAACAACCTTCCAAGGAATAGAATCAATTTCAATAGCCCGCAATTAAATGTAAATCTAATTTACAATTACCATTGTTCAATATGAATCCAATTCATATTAACATTAATTATGCGAATCTAATTCACAAGAAAGACCGACGAATCTCAGATTCGTCATCTTTATTTTGTTTAGTTATCCTTTTACCTTAAACTATTCAATCAACTTAACAATTAATTCACTTGATTTGACATTTAATACCTTGTAATAAGTTTAATTAGTGTACATAAATAAATACATAAATTTGTGTTTAAAAGTCTTTATTTTTCAGGTTTCTTATTATTAACAATATTATAAAAATCAGAATAATATTGTATATAATATAATGCACATTATTCATTATGTAAAAATACCAAAATAATAAAAGAAATAAAAAGAGTATTTTTAATCATTAAAAATACTTACAAAAATATTAAGTATGTACATATGATGTATTTTGCTTTTATGTTCTACATGAATTTTGTGTGTCTTGAAAAAAATACATAAGTTTCATGTAGATTATTTTTTTAACTCTATTTATTAATTTATTTTGATTTTATATGATTTTATCCATTACTTGATTTTTTGATTGGGCCACATGGCCATTTCTGGGTCTCCACATAACTGGTCTCTCTTTGGACTCCGCACCCTTTATGGATTGTCTGATCTTTAGATAAAGGACCTAGATTCAACCATCACTCACCTTGAAGTAGCTGCTTGATCTCTTTGATCAAGTGGCTATTTGGTTTCTCCGCACATGCCTTAGTAGCGACCATTGGATCCCCTGACCCAATGGTTGCTGCTCATCATCAACCTCCACCAGTTCCAAATCCAAGAGTCGCGTCTGTTGGCCGGTGCATCTTCTCTGAGTTCTTCACGCTTATACACGTGGACTAATGTCACGATTCTAGTAACATTGTCTATCCTCTTTAATGTTCATCCTTATCAGTTGCTCAATCCTCTCCATCTCCCTTACATGCGATAATTAGAGGTGGTTGAAACCATCCCCGTGCAATTTCTTGGGGGAGAACAAAACTCTCCTTTACATCCAACTTCCACCTTATACACCTTCATGTGAGGAAACTTCTCGGCCTTCTCCTTACTTCGGTGATAGAGAGAGCAAGCGATTGAGAGCCATGATGGAGATCTTCCTCAGACGAGATCCACCTACTTTTCGGCCCTGTCACAACCCTACCAAGGAGTTGATCGAGATCTTCTTCTAGACGCTGCATAGAGTAAATACCACAAGTTCTCTAGAAGCCATCCCCAGGCCTCCGACAACCTCCATGTTCATATCCATCCTATAGGTTTTTCCCATGTATCATTTTATTCTTCTTCTCTGATTTATACTGAAGCAAAAACCTTCATTCATATGTTTAGTTACACACACACATTCACCATCAATACATCCTCCAAGAGCACATCATGCAGATCATTTTCTGCTTCTCCAGACCCTCCTTCGCCTTGAGTCACTTCACATCCTTGTTCAGGAGGCGGACCAATTAGGTCTCCATTCCTCCCTTCTGATTAAGCTCTTCATTCCAGCCATTTCATCCCCATATCCCTATGTGGTGCTTCAGCTATGTGTTAACACTTGTTGGTCTTCACTGGTCGGAAGTTTCAAGCCATCTCTGATCTCCTCTTCCATCTCTGACGTGACCTCATCAACCCGTTGCTCCGACCTTCTTCGCAACATCACATACCTTCCTTCTCCTCCGCTAGGACTCACTTGCTTTCTTAATCGTTAATAAGTCATAACAAAAAGTGAGGATGAGGAGAGGAGCTGTTAGAGATCCGATCGAGCTCTACCACTTGAGGAGGAGAGGGAATACCTCCAACCTATAGGCACTGTTCGATCATTATGATTGAACGACCCTGATTCAAGTCTCTACTACAAACATGTATCCTCGGGTCTATCCGAGATGAGAACCGAAGTGGCATCATCCTCCATGTGTCCTGAGCCACGAGCCGCACATCGATCCAAACATGCAAGCACCTCGTACGTGTTTTGAGTGGTCTAAAACAAGACTCACAAGGTAAGGGCTCAGTCACTGTGACGATGTCTCAATAATCACGTCTAATCATCAATCAACCCACACAATGTATAGAAATCAATGCTAGAAGTGTGAATAAAAATTTATTACACCCTACAATAGATTGTATAGTGGATAGGTACAATAGGTGTCGAACACAAGAAACAAACGAGGATAGACAATCAAAAACTGATAAAGAAAGACAATTAATGATTTTGGGCTTTTTAGGGTATTTGAAAATTTTGCGGGGTTTTAGTTTTATATTTTTTCATGGATTTTATTTTTATATTTTTTATTATTTTAATTTTATATTTTACATTTTTTTATATTTTTCTGATTTTTAAATTTCTTTTTCTTTTAAATATATTATAATCATATATATAACTATATATAATACACGTTAATATATTTACAAATTCAACTAAAAATAAATAAAAATTATAAAATAATATTTTTTGTACTTTTAATACTTTTCTACTATTTTTATGATTTTGTAGATATTGTTTTATACATTTTATATATTTTTAAAGTAAAAAATATACCAAAACAAGAATTAAATAAATAGGCTAAATTGATTTGAAGATTACATATAATAAAAAATATCAAAATTTCTCTAAATCTATTTTAATATATAATAAAGAAAATAAAGAAAATTCAGAGACAAAAATACATATTTTTGGTATTTTTGGTGATTTTTATATTTTTATAAATGATTTTAGAGCTTTCTAATTTTTATTCCTTTCATTTTACGATTTTTAGGATTTTTATCTGGGGGCATAAAATATTAAAATAAAAAAACATATTTTTTTGGTTTTTTTTACAAATGGTTTTATATTTTTATGAGTTTTTTACTACAAACATAGACTTTCCATGCAATTTTTGATTTTTAATAAATAATAAATGCTAAAATGCAAATCTAAAACTATGACGTGAAAGATCAAGCAAACATGCATCTACCGCTAGTTTTTCATATTTTTTTAGCATATATGATATTTTTATTAAATGAAATATCCACACAAAAATAAATGAACTAACAAGGGTATATTTGCAATTAAAATATAAGTCAGGGGCTATCATGCAAATCACCCAAAGTATTACAACTAACATTTGAACTTTAAAGACTAAACAAAAATACAAAAAGGCATAGGGCCTTCCACACAAATGGCCACCTCATATGGGACCGCACGCGAGGTGACCTAGCACAGACCCAAATGCAAGATGATAGAAGTATAGGGGTGTGCTTACAATTTTTTCCAAAAATTTTAAACTACTATAATTCTTACAGGAGTAGAATATAGGATGACAAAAGTAGGGGATAAAAGATGCAAAATACCCCATCAAGGCACAGATCGAACGGTTCAAGGTGCCTCACTAATCCACGTGTCATGCTCTCCTTGTGCAGTGACTCTTCAACAACAACATCCAGGATTAGATCCCAAGATGGATCCGACAGTCCAGAGCTCTTCTATCCAATGCCAGCTGCTTCACATGGTGGAGTCCTCTCGATAGGATGACCGAGAAGGCGTCTGCAAGAACAATGAATAACTCTCCATGGGCGAGCTTCGATCTGATCTCCTTTGCTTCTCCGACCACTTGGAGATATCGGGCCAGGTGCAAAATGGAGCCGTAGCTCCTCCGCTTCAGACGATGGTATCCGATGAGTAGTTAGGGCTCCAACATTAGCTGGCAAAGTCGAGGAAGAATGGAAGCTCCAGGTGCCTTGCATCGTATAAGAATCGAGCCAAGATGGGTACTTTGGCTCTCCAGACCCTATAGGATTCTTTGGCGAGGGTAAAATGAATGGGAATGGATTTACACGAAGCATTCCAGTTAACGACGAAGGAAGGAGGACTGGCTCCTTGATCTAAGCGAGACCAAGATGCGGGGAGGTGTGTGGGGCGAAGAGAAGGCAAAGGGGAAGGGAATGAAGGCATTAGCGGAGGCGGAGGTCGATCATAGTGGTCAGAAACGAGCGGCGGATCCAGAACTCCGGTGAGATAGAATTTTTTATTTTACAAAAAAATAAAATACAATCAAACAAAATAATAGCTCATCCTACATTATTGCTATGCTAAGGAATAGGAAGAATAAGGAAAGAAGAGCTAGCCAGACTTGGACCAACCTAGAGCAGAGCTTCGAGCGGAGAAGGTCGTTGAGATGGACTAGCTTCAATTCAATGCTGCATGAGCTCGCTAAAGCCTCCTAGGAGTGCCAGTTGTCACCAGGAATCACTAGATGCATGAGGTTTAGGGTTATGGTGGTGGAAGAAGGATCAAAAGGTGAAGGAAAGTCGGAGGCTACTCTATATAAAGGGCATCTTTATCGTGGAACGGTGATCGATTTAGAGGCTCCCCGACCAAGGAATCATCTACGCGTAAAAGCTTGATGATCGAGGATCAATAGTCAAGGACAGATCGAGATGAATGGATGCAAGGATTAAGCGTGAAAAAATCAAGAAAGCGGGGTCAAATGAGGTCTGACACATATTAGATCCTCGATCAGAGATTTGACCGAGGCCAATGGATGACGGGCCCTGATTGGGCCGCATCTTCTGCAAGCGGACAAAATGAAAATGAAAAAGAAGAAATAAACATGAATTAAATAGTAAATGATTTATTTAATTTTTGATTAAAACATAAAAATTATTTATTATTTTATGTAGTATTTTAATTTGCTTTTTATTTATTTTTGTGAGTTTATTTATTACAAGTTATTTTTTACAGGTATATTTATAGGTTTATTAACCTATATTTTATATATTTTATGTTTATATTGTATTTTTGATTTGATTATTTACTTTTGATAATCTATATATTTATAACTTATTTTATACACATAATATATTTTCATTATATTTTTCTGATATAATATGTATACTTAAATAATTAGGGATATTAATTACATAGGCGTAAGTATGGTATATGCATCTATGTATTTATAAGCAATTTTATTTTATTGTTTTCTTTATGGTTTTATTCTATTCTAAATATGTACACATATTATAATAATATATACAAAATTTGAAAAATATAAAATAAAGAAAATTTTAATGAATAATTAAAATGAATATTTTATTCAGGCATGTTGTGCAATAGGGGTCTGAACCTAACTTTTTCATCTTAACTCCAAATTAAGTGAAACCACCTTCATTAAATAGCTTATTAAAAATTATATACAATTAAAGATGATTTTGTGCATTTTGAGTTCATATGGAGAAGATGTGGGTTTGAGAAGTTTGTGTTTTGGTATTTTATTCTGAGTATAACATGTACAATTTGTATTATTTTTGTGTGAAATCAATTTTATATTTTTCTATGTTATTTTATCTACAACTTTCATGTACAAAGTTTCTTTTTGAGAATGGGTCACAAAAATGCACTATTGAAGGATAAAAATTAGAGTTTTTATTGTGTTTTTGACCCTCACCTACCCCTACTTTATTCCTTGTCGACCCAACCATCAAGATGCCAAGGTCTTGAGGTTTAGGGTTGTGAAATACCTTTGGCATTATATTTATTTTTCTTTTCTTTTCTTTATTATTTTATTTTGGCTTTAAAAATGTCTTTTATATAGTATTTATACAATAAATAATGATGTTAATTTATGCAAAATAATGCTATTTACATGCATTTAGCTAGGGTTTAAATGGCAAAATGAAAGAATAAAGATGATGAAATGGAGATTCATCACCCCCTATACTTGCCTTTGCTAGTACATAACAAACACTTATGCCTATAAGTGTAGAAATGAGAATAAAGAAAAGAAAAAGCAATAACTTGGAATAATGGTCGACTTTTAAATTTGTCTCAATAAAGTTATAGTTTGGAGCTCAGAGAAGGCCTTTCGATTAATCGCGTGTTCGAAACCACATGGAAGTCAGGAAGTGTGATACAACAACTCTTAGGTTCTACACTCCGATCATCCAGTCCAATTCATAGCCAGGTTAGAACCATCCTCTCAGTCGCATACTCTTGCTACCTTGAAGTGATGGAGCCCTGTGTGTGAAATTGTTCAACTCTCCCCAGATAAAACTATTGAAGTATCGAGGCTTCTCTTCTGGTAACTCATCCTCGTGGAGACAGATATTCACGTCTAAGGTCAGGTGCTCCCAATCTTTACAACCGAATGGGGAAGAAGTTGGAAGAATGGGAAAAGAAGTGCGAATGGACTAGTGTAGTCTTCATTCCCTTGTGAAGTCGATCAGTGTAACCGATTCTCCACCAAGCTGTAAGATTTTTCGGAAATTCATTTTTTTTGAAACTTTTGGTTGTAGGCTTCTTTCGATATTTTCTTTGACCTTGTACAGCTTCTGCATTCTTGCTTGTGCCCCGGTAGATATATCATCTTTTGTTCCATCCATTTTTTGGGTCAAAAAAGTTGCATCGGTATACCATTCCTCATCCGAAGCATTGTCTCAATCCATCTGTAGTCTTTAGATATCATTGTTACCAAAAGTAGTGGGCTAGAGTACCAGTGTCGACAATCCCCAAGAATGTTACCTGAGCCACCCTTGATGAATTAGCCTTGCATCATCCCAACTTAACTTCAAGAATTTTCAACCGTCCATCTGAGTTGAGCTTAGTGCTAGGCATGAGGATTCTAATCAAGTCACTGTCTTAAGAGTATTACGGAAGATATGAAGTGTTCTATTTAGGCATATTGAATTGACTCATGAACATAGTCTTATGGAACTGAAAGAATTAAGTCAAGGTGACCTGAAATATCACCAATTCTAATCCTCAACGAGTTCCTCTAAAAGTAAGTGTATTAAGGTCTATTTCAAGCTCCAATCTTCAGACTTTATTTGGAATTGTTCAATTGTCTAGTTTATTACAAAAAATACGGATGCTATGTATAATGCAAGAAAATACCTTCTGAAGCAATTTTTCGATTTTGAAATTTTTATAGTTTTGGAAAAGTTTTTCAAATTTTTATGTATTTTTGAAAAAAGATTTTCAAATGTTTTTTGGGATTTCCAATTTTGCAATTTTTTAGGGATTTTTCAAGAACTAAAAAGTATGGGAAAATAGTTATGTGCATCTATTTACACGGGATGCATCTTTGTAATTTACAAGAATTAGGTAAAAGAGTTTAAACTATGTAGTTACAAAGATTTAGTTATTATTTCCAGGTTAATGTGCTAAGTTTGTAAAAGATTTTTATTTTCTTGGATTATGTACATAGTTAATTTGAAAAGATTTTCACAAACATATTGAAAACTTTATTTTACAAACTAGTTTGAGAAATAATTTTTACAAACATTTACAAAGTTTGAAAATCATTTTCCAAAGGTTTTCCAAAAAATGTACGGGGTTTTCAAACTATTTTTGCAATCATTTTCCAAACAATTGCAAATAGATTTTCAAAACATTTCACTTCAAATAAAGAAAAGAAATTTTTACAAACAAAATATTTTTATAAAGCAATTTCACGAAACATTTTCCAAACAGTTTGTAAAAGATTTTTCCTAGATATTTTCAAACCATTTTTCAAACATTTTGCAAAACATTTTTACCCGATTTATTAATCGGTATATACGAATTTTAATGAATTTTATACAAGTATATTCTTTACGCTTAATTAATTGTATTGTAACTACACTTAATGAAAATACAAAAGTACGAGTTATGTCTAATGTATATACACTAATATACGACCAGCTTGAGCTATATCTTCATATATCAGAGTAAAAAAGAGGACGTAACTCATACTAAGTATAGGACATTCAATACGACAACGACTAAAGAATGAACGAATGAGAAGTTGACCATCCCCCTATACTTAGGATGAAATAATCCTACGTATAACAGACTGTACACAAGGTAGGGAGGGTCAAGGGTGGGAATGTATGAAATCATCGGCTTGACCTGTCTCCCTCTATACTTAGGGTAAATTTTCTTTAAGTATAGATAGAGTGTCAAAAGTTGAGGGGATAGGTGAGGGTCAAAGAACGAACAACTCAAGGTGACCACCCTCCTATAATTAGGACAAAGTACATCCAAAGTATAACAATGATGAAAGGGGTGGCACCTTCTCGGAAGTAAAAAGGAAATAAAAATCAAAAGAAGAAAAGAAGAAAGATCATTCAAAAATGTTTTTATCTGCTTTATCTGATTCATCAGATGTGGTGACGTTCACCTCATCTTCATATACAACTTGAATCGAATCCACAATAGACAATGTGTCCTGCTCTAGGTATGGTTTAATAGTTGTCCGTTGATCACGAAAGACTGTGCGTCAGCTGACAATTCTGATATCATTATGCTTCTATTGTCATGAACGTGCTTCATTGTAAATGATCCAATCCATTTGCTTTTCAACTTTCCTAGAAAAATCTTCAACTTCGCATCAAACAACCAAACCTTCTAACCTGGCTCAAAAGTATTTCGGTGGATATGCTTCTCATGCCACTTCTTGACCTTTTCCTTATACATCATGCTATTGTCATATGCATAGCCACATAATTCAAACAGTCCGTTCAGATCCAATTTTCTGTTCTTTTCGTCCTTCTTGGAATCCAAATTGCAAATATATATTGCTCACAAGGATTTATGAATGAGTTCTACTGGTAGACGGCATGGTTTGCCGTATACCAAGCGGTAGGGAGACATTCCCAAGGTGAATTTTAAGTTATTTTGTAATCCCAAAGAACTGAGTCGTGCAACTGAGATCAGTTTTTGCGATCCGTACACAGAAGCTTCTAAAGAATTGTTTTGATCTCCCTATTAGAGAATTCAACAAAGCTATTGGACTGTGGGTTGTAGGGAGAAGCTACATGATGTTCAATGCTGAATTTTTGAGTTAGCTTCTTAACCTCTTTGTAGATGAAGTGGCTACCACCATCAGATATGAGAATCTTAGGTATCACCAACCTTGAGATGATATGATCTTTTAGAAAAGGACAAATGGTATGATTGTCGGTGGCTCAGGTTAGGATAGCCTCCTCCCAACGACTTACATAATCAATAATGAGCAGAACGTACTCGAATCCTTTACTGTTCATAAGTAGTCCCATGAAGCCAATGCCCCATGCATCAAACACATCTGAGATCTCAAAAAAATTCAGGGGCATTGTGTCTCTCATTCCGATTATTCTGCCTATTCTCTGGAAATTAGTGCAACGATTCACTTAGTCTTCTACATCTTTGAATACGGCCATCCACTAAAGGCGTCATTGGAGTACTTTCATTATCGTTCTTCTACTGAATGGTGTCCTCCCGATTCTCGATCATGGCAATGTAGGAGGACACTTGCAATCTCCTCCTAGGAATGCACCTTCTCCAGATACAATCTGTCCCCTCATGAAAGAGATAAGGATCCTCCCACTGGTATAAATGGATATCAGACAAGAATTGTGTACTTTCAATTTTGACCAATCTTGTGGAGTTCTCTTGGACACAAGATAATTCACAATATCAGCACACCATGGGAGCGAGGTGACTGGAAGTATGGCTTTACCTGGAGAAGTCCCGATGTTTGGCCTCAAATTCAGAACAGGAGATTCAGGCTCAAGTATTCTTAAGAGATGATTTGCCACCACATTTTTTATTTCAGGCTTGTCTCGGATCTCGAGGTCAAACTCTTGTAGTAGAAGAATCCATATGATAAGGCATGGTTTTGCATCCTTCTTCTGTTGTTGGTATCAGATGGCAGAATGATTTGTGTAAACTACAACTTTGGATCCAAGGGGATGGTATCTGAACTTTTTCAAGGCAAAAACTATAGCTAACAGCTCTTTCTCAGTGACAGTGTAGTTCTTTTCAGCTTCATCTAGTGTTCTGCTAGCATAGTTGATAGTAAATGGTATATTATCTTTCCTTTGTCCTAACATGACATCGATGGAAAAATCAGATGCGTTTGTCATGATCTCAAATGGTAGTATCCAGTCCGGTGGCTACTGAACAAGGGCCTGAGTGATCAAATCTTTCAACCGTGAAAAGGCTTGGAGCACAGAGTCATCAACAATAAAATCTGTCTCCTTGCCCAGCAATTCGTTCATCAATCTAATGCTCTTGATGAAATCTTTGATGAATCATTGGTAGAAATCATCATTCCTAGGAATGACGGAACCTGTTTGAGGTTGGTAGGTGGCTCGAGTTTTGAAATTACCTCCACCTTGTCTGGGTCAACTTCCATGCCACGTTTTGATACATTGTGACCCGACACTATCCCTTCTGACACCATGAAGTTGCTCTTCTCCCACAAGAGCATGAGACTGACTTCACATCACCTCCGCAATACTCGCTCTAGATAGTCCAGTCATTGATCAAAGGATTCCTCATAGATTGAGAAATCATCCATGAATACCTCTAGAAAATTGCTCACCATGCTGGCAAATAAAACTAGCATACATCACTAGAATGTAGCAGGGGCGTTGCACAACCTAAACGACATCTGTTGGAAAGTATACGTCCCAAATGGATAGGTGAACATCGTCTTCTCTTGATCTTCAGGAGCGATGGTGAATTGATTGTATCCAAAATAGATGTCCAAGAAGCAAAAATATTCCTTCATGGCTAATATCTCGAGAACCTGGTCGATGAAGGGCAATGGAAAGTGGTCCTTCTTTGTGGGAGCATGGTTCAGACGTTTGAAATCCACATAGACTCGCCACAAGGTCATCACTCTTGTCAGAATCACATCTCCCTTATCATTAGCAATAATGGTGATCCCAGACGTCTTTGGCACGACATGCAGGGGACTCACCCATTTATTATCGGAGATGGGATATATGAACACTGCGTCACACCATTTCTGAATTTCTTTCATGATGACCTCCTGGAGGTTTGGATTTAGTCTCCTCTAGAATTTGCATGAGGGTTTGATGTTGTCTTCCAGGTAGATATGATGCAAGCACATGGAATGATTGATCCCATGGAGATCCGATATCTTCCAGCCTATTGCCTTGTGATACAGGCGAGATTCTTGGTCTTCAGTCAGATGAGCATTGATAACGACCGGATACATGTTCATCTCTTGATTGAGATCCGAGATTCCCGCTGTCGAGCAATGTTCGCTCGAACTCTTGATTGAACATGCTGCACCTGATGAATGGCGCTCCCTTTTCTTTCTTCTTATCAAGGAGATTACTGATGGCGTTAACGGTGACCATGGTAATGATGTGCTTCTCATTCTTTCCACTCCGGCTTTTGGGATTGTGGCGTTGAGGCCGGTGCCTTATCGAACATGCTTCTTTGAGTCCTTTCTTTTTAGCCATCATGTACTCCATGGCTTTCATAAATGACATATTTAAGACCAAGTTTTGAATGATTTCCACAATTGAGGGGTCAAACAAAGCATTTTTCAAAATTTTTATTTTTTTGGACTTTTTCATTGCTTCAAGGAATGGAATGTATATAGTATTAGAAACTTTTTCATTCAAAATTTTGTCCATATAATTATGTACATGTAGGTGGAAAAAGAATCAAAATCATCTACAAGTGGTGGACCAAAGCATGCAGACTCTGCTTCGTTGATTGGCTTTGGGTCTACTGCAAGTGTTGTTGTCTCCAAGGCTGACTTGTTTCCAGCAGGTCTAGTGTTGCTGTTGTCTTTTTGTATTTTTTTCTCAATTTTTTGTGATTTTTTTGCAGATGGTGCTCCTACAAAAAGATGTTTGGCTCCTACTGCTGGCCTGGCTGATGGCTCTCCATCAGATATATGATGCTTCCCTTCGCGGTTGTCGACAATCGGAGTGTTCTACTGCTCCTGAGAGTAAAAGCGTTAGATATAAACAAGTTATTTTCATCTGAATCAGGTAGAACACCACAAGCTACCTGCTCCTTGCATTGGATATTATTTGGATTAGCCTCGACTTGTGCTGGAACGATAGTTTTGGCAGTCGTCTGGACATCGATCTTTTGGCTCATTTCAGCCATATTTTTCATTAACTGCTCTAGGCAAGCAAGAGCTAAATTTACCGGTGCAAAATTAGAAGATTCCCCCAGATGGGGCCTCTGATTTTGTTATGGCTAGGGAGACTGCTGCTAGTATCCCTGAGAATATTGGTGAGGGGGATGGGAAAAGTACTGTGGGTACTACTGAGAGGTGTTTTGGTAATGAGAAACCAACTACTGCTACTGATACTGTGGTGCTGCTAGTATTATGCCTCCAATTTTTGCCATGTTGCAGAGTTTGCTGGTATTGTGATTGGTAGGGTTGGAAGTTCCTACCCACTTGTTGCTTCTACCGCTGCTGGTGGTGTGGCCGATCGACTGATTTCTGACCCTTGAATTGTCCTTGAGGATTAATCAGCTGTTGTTCGTTGTCCCAAACACAATTGATTTCCTGAATTAGTGGCAAGGGTTGATAGAACTGCTCCTAGTACACAGGCTGAAGCTCAGGCTCGTACTGCACCATCTGGGTCTGCTGTTGTTGCTATAGCTATTGCTCAGGGGCCTGTACGTAGTATACGTACTGGACGAGCTGAGATGGCGGAGGACTCGGTTGAGGAGGTTGTGTCGGTGTGTTCTCCTTCTTCTCAATAGGAGACTCGGATATAGCAAACATCGAGTTGCAAGCATTGATGGTTCTGGCAAGCATCTTCAACTGCAAGGCAATCTGTTCGAGCTTTGTCCAAACCATGGGTTCTCTTCTCGATAACGACAAACTTTTCGAGGTCCTTTAACCTTTTATCAATGATATCTACTTTGGACAAGCGAATACCTATAATGCTTAGATTGGAGCTCTCATCCTTGTCCTCTACATGGGCCGTCATATTGACAGGCTTGTGGCTGGCTGAGGGCACCTTCATGTATGCACGTGACGAGGATTGAGTGGCCTCTCCTTTAACCATCTTGTCAAAGATTTCCCATATAACATCCTTGTCCTTATTAAAGTGCGAGCCACCATAGAAAACATCAACAAAACTTTGACTCTCAAGTGTCATGCCACTGAAGAAGTGTTGAACCAAACTAGTCTGGAATTTCATGGTGGGGACACTTCTCCTGCTAATCTCTAAATCTTTCCCACGCTTCATGGATCGTCTTGTGGGGCTGTTGGATGAAGTTGGAGATGCGAGCGCACATCTGATTCAAGCAATCAAGAGGATAGAAGTGTGAAGAAATGCAGATTTCAGATCCTCCCATGTCTTCACTACCTTCCCCAGATGGTTCACCCAATAAAGGGCTTTGTCATGGAGACTAAATGGGAAGGCAGTCATCTTGACAATCCCCAATGGAATGTTGGGATAATGAGTTGTTGCACAGAAGCGACCAAATTACTGTTGGTGGATGTATGATTCTTCAGTTGTGTTCCCGTAGGACATGAGTAGAGATAAGAACTGCAACATTAGCTCATAATAGGCATGGATAGGTGGAATCTGAATACACTCGGTGACATGGCCAACCCTAGGGTTGTAAGTCTGCTTCAATGTAGGCTTGGGCTGCAGTGGTCTTGCCTCTTCTCCTCCATGATAGGGTCCATCTACTGAATAGTTATCTTCATCATCCTCCATGTTCATCTTATCATCTTTGTTCTGTACATCCTCTTGTCTGACATCTCTCACATCAATCCTCCTCAGATCATTAACCATCACGTGAAAGGAGACCTGGCCAATCCTTGATTCATCAACTGCTGCTGAATGGTCTGAATGGAAGTGAGGAGCTGGTTGTTGACATCATTCTGTGTTGTATACTACCCCTCCCTTAGATCTGCCTTCTCTGTTGGTTGGGGTTATGGTCCCTTCCCTCTTCCTGTAGGAGCCTTTATTGGTTCTGCTTGATGATCTGGCTCTTAATCAGGTTCTTGATCTGCACAGTTGAATAAACCCTGATCAATCTCTATTTAAACACCAACTACAGAGATGAATCTAGGATTAAGGTCAATCCCAGATGGTTGTGAATGGAGCATAGGATATTGATTGAAGTCGATCTCCATCCACAAGGGGTTGGTTCGGCGACAAGAGTAATCCCTGTTTATTTAGAGAGGAAGCACTAGTTCAGGTTTCTAGTCCATCCCGAATAGCGGGTTTATTGGATAAATGCATGTGTTTAAAGAAGAGAGAACAGGGGAATCCAAGGAGAAGTTTGCATGGTCCGAACCAATCTCTTGTAGATCACCTCGCATTATTGGAGATGTCGGTGACATGGAATCGATGTGGATGTCGACGTAGTCTCGATTAAACCATCCATGGGATGACATCTGAGAGGGTCGAAAGGAATTAGATGACGGGTGAAAGATACAAAGATGAAAAAGAAATAAAAGGAGTGTAAAATAGTAGACGACTCAAAGTGAACGAGGATTCAAGAGGAAATATGCAAAAGATGCAATGTGACAAAATAATGCAAAGGTGCGGTGTTCTTGATCTTGACCTTAACAAAACTAATCAATCAAACCATAATACAATGTACTCACCGTCTTGACTCGTGAAGCCATGAAGGTTTGGGAATTATCTTTGTAAGTTTTAGATTGATTTTTCAGGCAATTATCTTTGAATGAGTCCTTAGGCGCTAATCCTACATGAGCGAGAATACTGCCGGGAAAGTATCCTGTACTTGTCCTCCTCCTTGGTGACCTGTATCCTGTAATTTTTGAGGTCCTTGTGTTCAGATTTGGATTCCCTACTCAACCAAAGAAATAGAGATAGGATGCCAATAGTGGAGAAGCAAGTACTTCGGGTCTCGTCTATAACGGAATCACCTGTGAGCGGTCAAGAGCCTACTCGGATGCGAGAAGATGAGACAGACACCCTCGTGAAGGTGTAGCCTAAGCTCAAATACTTCGGAAATGTTCGGTGATCTACACAAGGGAGAATCGCCATTGTTGACCAAGTCCTACATGCCCATGTACGATAGCAACGCCCGTACTTCAGAAATCCAAGCGTAGAACAAGGCATTATCCAGGTTGGGTTGTTGGCTCTAATACTTACAATATGCTCTCTCACTGGAAAGAACACCTCCCTCCCTCAATAGTACCTGAAAACAAGGATGGCTTTTCTCACCAAATGCAATGAGTCAAATTAATCAATTTTTATTTAGGTCAAGTATTTTTACTAGTCCCTTTTTTTAAAATTTTTTATGTTATCACTTGCTTTGGGTAGATTCAACAAAAGCACCCAATGTTTTTGTTATTATTTTTGCCTAGGTTGTCAAAATCAGAGGGAGAAGGCGGAATGTAATTCAAGTTGAAAAACAATGATGAATGCTCAGTAAGAAGACTCACACAAATTCCCAACTCTCTCCATTTTGGATGCAAGGAAGAAATCTTTAAACCTAGTCTATCTGAAAATACAATGATGAAATCACCCTAAGAGCAGGAAGTGCTATTATAATGAAGAATGATGAATCCATGATTCATTAACTTTTCTGTCGCATTTTGTCTTCAAACCCTTAACAAATGCATGTAAATACTCATTAATTCCCATCTTTTTATAAATCATCCTTCATGACTAAAAACTCACTTTTAACCATCAAAATCATGTAAATAAATAAAGAACCAGAAAATGAACCAAGGCAGATTGAATATATGTATATATATACACAATATGACTTAAAATGTAAATATAACTGAAAGGTATATTTATAGCCTAACCTCCGAGACCAAGTCAGCATGGATTGGTCGACAAACTGAAAAGTAGGGGGAGATAAGGAAAGAAAACCTTAAAAAAAAATTAACACACACACACACACGATACACTTCTCATTATTTATAAAATAAATACAAAACTTTAAAGTTTTTTAATTATTTCATATGAACATAATTTTCACCAAACTCTTCTCCTAATTACTCCTAAAAATGTATATAAAAATATAAAAATAAGTTAAAATTATTACCCTGTATATATGCCAAGAAATCCAGCCTATAAATTGTCAAAATCTCAACTTCCGAACATCATAACTTACTCATATGAACTCCAATTTCACTCTACTCACCTTTAAAGTTCATAAAATAATATTCTCTAATTAATGAATGTGGTTTCATCGAATTCGGAGTCCGTTTGCAAAAAGTCGGTTTTGGGACCAAAAGACAACGGGGTTTCTAGGCTATTTATTTTATGTAACACATATTTTTTATAGTTTTCTTAATGTAATAAATTTTAAATTATTTCATGAACTTGTATTTTCACCCTAAATTATTTCATAATTTTTGGAGTATATTTATTATTTTAATAAAATAAAAATCCCTAAATTATAGGTATAAATGAACTGGCTAACCTATATCTCTATTTATTAAAATATGTAAATTAACTTATTAAAATCCGTAAAAAAAATCCACATGCCTTATTTATTGTTCTAATAATTAAGAAAATATAAAATTAATTTTTGATTGTTTATTTATTAAATTAAAAATCTAAAACCTATTTATAAATACATATTTATTAATATAATATTTATATTTTGAATAATATTCATTATTTATAAAAAGTATTTATTCTATAATTAAGATTATTTAATTATTTACAATTTTTGTATTTACACCTAATTAAAATAACTTTATTTACTAATTATTAATGATTTTATAAAGAATTTCAACATTTTGGCCAACCAGGTGCTGACACTTGTCAGCACCTGGGTCTTCTTCCCCAAGATTCTGGTATGCCGGCCTGCACCAACTGACCACCTTCACTGATTTATCCCGCGAACCTCTTCACTCCTTCCGACGACCTAAACCATTGATCTTCATCTTCTAACAACCCCCTCCATCGCTGGCCCTTCGATCTAGACTTGGAGCCCACAGAATCTACCTATTTAAACCCCTAAAGATCCACCATCGCCAACTAACTCTTCTAACCAAATAGAAACACCAGTTCCAGTGCTCGACCCCCATCCTTCTCCTCTCGTTTCTGGCCACTCTAAGAGGTGACAGCTCCATTTCGACGGCTCGCATGGAGGAAGGAAGATTGGAGGAGGTTCCAAGGCGATCACGCCGCCTTGCATCGCCGCAACTGCAGCGTTCCGCTCCGGCCTAAGGTCGACCGTCGAGCTTCTGTCCAGGTACTACACCTTGACTCCCCAGACCTGATCCCTCCATCTTCTTAGCTTTATTTCTCGATCGTCGAGACATGATCAGCATGGCTAATCGCGTCTTTAGGTAGTCTAATACATTAGGTTAGACGCCCCATCAAAATCCCACTTTCAAATCACCTCGATCAAACTCAAATCATGACACCATTTATCTCCATTTTCACGCTATTTCTAATAACCCTGGAAACCTATTTTTTCCATGATTTTGAACTTGCAAATCTATTACACTTGCGTCGATTCCTCGTGAATCAAGCGAATCAATCTTTCACTTGCAGGTCCAACTTCAATCAGGAGCAATTGTTAAGTTCCTGGAAGCTTTCATCCGTACGGAAATTGAATTCAAAGAGGAGATGGCAGTTTGTAATAACCTCCAGAATCCGTGAACCGCAATCTTCATTGCATCGTCACCACCAATCGGAGCTGCTTCCGCCAGCACCCTACCGCGGGCGAGCTCGAGGGGTGGAGGAGCCACCCCTCTGGCCCCGCCGGCGAGCCAAAGACACCGTAGGTTGACCGTGAAAAGTCGGAGAAGACACCTTGCTCGTCATGCACGCATCCGTCCAAGAACAGAATCAAGAACAGGCGAAGCACAGTTCTTCGACACGTGGCAAAAGCAGGAACGTTAGATCGTGCAGATAACTTCTAATCTCATCCGTTAAAAATGAAAAGGTGGAAAAATTGCATCATAAACCCAGGGAACTTCTAGAAATCTTTCTCCGCCCCTCAGGTTTCCAGATATTGCATTTAGGTCCCTCTGCAGGGACCTAAATGTAAATCATTTGTATTTTTCTTTCAAAACAGTCCCTGCGAGGACTAAACTGCAGAAAAAATTTAAAAAGTTTTTTTACGCTTATGCCCCTGGGCTGTAGGGGTTGTTTTGACCTCGTTTGACCTCTATTTTTGACGATTTCTTTAGGGTAGTTACGCAACTACGACATCTACTTAGTATTAAATTTTCGTGAGTTTTTGTTGCTTTTTAATCGTCTTTTGATTTTTTGAAAATCACATCATTTTGATTTGTTTTCTTGTGTTGTTCGAGCTCGCTGCTCGACCCGCTTCACCTATTATATTTTACCATTTACATATTTTCACCTATTATATAATAAATAAATCATTTTGAAAAAAAATCCCTTTTTGAAAATAAAATAAAAATAGGAAAAGAATAAAAATAAAAAATCAAATAAAAAAGAGTTTCTTTCTCTGATAACTTTAAGAAGAGATAAAAAATAAAATTGCAAAGATATTTCTGAAAAAAATCAATAGATTCTATTCTACCTCCTTGAGTTCGACCCATGCACACTCACCTGGTTAAGTATTTAGTGTAGGTTTTCCTTCAGAAAACCGAATTTGTTTGATATGAGCTGAGATCGTATTTTTTGCGGCTTTTTCTACATCGACCACGTATCTCTAAAAAAGCCGCGAAACTAATTTTTAGCTTTATCAAAATGGCGCCGTTGCCGGGGAGGCGTTAAAACTTTTTGATTTTTTCCTTTCTTTGTGATTTTATTTTTTTCTCTCTTCTTTTTGTTTCGTTTTCCGTGCGGTTTTTCGTACGGCTTTTCTTCGTGTTTTGTTTTTATAGTTTTTCTTTCGGCTTTTCTTACAGCTTTCTCAGCTTTCTTCTCTCGATTGATTTCATACAGTTTTCGTACAACTAATTATTTTTTTCAGGGCCTGCAGGATCAACCGACTTCTTCGGAAGCTGAATCAATTGAAAGAGCAGAGATCGGCTCCTTCTTCACGAGTCGGCTGCAGAGGGCAGAGTAGTTAGAATAATCTTTGTAAAAGAGAGAGAGAGAGAGAGAGAGAGAGAGAAAGATAGAGAAGCTGTAACAAACAATAAACAAACCCCCCCCCCCCCATTTTTTTCGGGGTCTGATTCGCCGGATACCGTGTATCCGGGGGATCAGAGCACCCACCGCGGTTTTTCTCGACTATCGGCTTTCCGCGGCTTTTTAGGTGCTTGTTTAGGATTTTTTTTGACTCTATTTGAGTGTGCCTATGTAGTTAGTCTTAGGACTCGCAACTAGGTGTATGATTCTAGGGTTTTGATAAAAAGTAAAAAAATCGGTAGACATTTTTTTTGAAAATACCCAAAAAAAATTTACAAAACCACAAACTAAAATCGGGACTGCTAATCATATCTGATTTAAAAGCCATAAAATTGATTCATTTGCTTGGGGAGAGTAATCCCCGCACACTTCTCAGAGTGCGCGAGCTAGAGAGCCGACCCATAAGGATAGAGCCCAAACCCCGTATTTCTCGCGAAATACTACTGGGTTCATACACCTGATCATTGTTCCTCAGTGGGTAAGCTCGGGTAGTCGGAAACGGTCTGGGTTTACTTAGTAGAGTGGGAGGTTTAGAGGACACTGCGCAAGGCTCCGTCCTCAAGTAACACGGGTAGCCGGAAACGGTCCGTACTTACTCCCATACTGGCTGAGTGCGAGTGGTCTTTTGTAAGGACTCGGGCCAGTGTTTCGGAGAAACTATCGGGCACCTATTGGCTTGCTCAGCCCGCGATGACCGCAAAACTTGTTTGCTAATTACAACCCTAAAATCGAAAAGATAAAAAGACCGAACTCTTACGGTCTTCATCGGGTTGAGTTGGTGAACACGGGGTTTGCTTTGTGTTTGCTTGCATGGCATGAGTTTCCGCGGCTTTCACATTCTCTCTTTTCATTTGAATCGTAAAACGTGCTCTCCCAATCAAATCTCTTGACATTGAAGATGACGTCTCGACGGCTTTTCTGCTCAGACTCCTTGAGCTTTCGACCGTCCACCGTCGAGCGTATGTCTTCACAGGTTCGGGATGACCCTCTTCCCGAGCTGGTCCCATCAGATCTCGAGGCGAGTCAGACTCAGACTCCCTCTTCTGCTGGCCAGACTATTGAGGCAGACCCTTGCCTCGATACATCATCTAGATCTCTAGCCTAGTTTTCGCTGAGTTCTTACGAGAGTTTTCATTTCACAGACTATTAGATGGCTCGAGGGAAAGACCAGCAGCAGACGAGAGGCACCCAGCTGAGGAGCAGCACGAAGGAAGGCCAGATGCAGATGTTGCAACTGGCATTCTCGATACGCTTCAGCAGATGAATTTACAGATTCGAGAACAATTTAGAGTTCAAACTGAACTACGGACTGAATTAGCCGCGCTGAGAGCAGGGTCGGGAACCAGTTACCGCCTGCGGTTCCCGCGACTTTACGGGACGAGTATGACCCGGGCGCAAGAACGCTCCACCATTGGATTCGGCTATCGCCGAATCAAGAGCCATACGAACTGAGACCATCCTTCATCTCTTTGCTTCCCAAGTACTATGGGAATGCCGCAGAGGAGCCGTTCAGATTTTTACTGCAGTTCGAGATGATTTACGAAACGACTTGCTATCCAGGAGTCACGCAGGAACCTCAAGGCCTTCCCCTTTGACTTAGCCGATAAGGCTCTTTATTGGCTGAGTCATCTGGGGAGGGAAATCTCTACGTGGGATGACCTGAAGTCCACCTTCCTGCGCAAATATTTTCCTCTGGGAAGGAAGAACATGATGAGGAGCCAGATCTCCAACTTCACGCAATTGCCGCACGAATCATTCCATGAGGCACGGGATCGATTCAAGGACCTTATAGAGATATGCTCGCATCATGAGATCCCGATGAAGGTGCTCGTGCAAAACTACTTTGGATGACTCCAGCCGGAGATTCAGGGGCTAGTCAGTGCCGCATGTGGCGGCAATTACTTGAATAAGGATGCCGAGCCAGTCTGGGCCATCTTCGAAGGGATGGCCGAGAACGCGAGAGTCGTAGACTCTACTTGGGCATTTCAGAAAGCCCCGCAACCACCACATCACCGAGAACATCACAAGGTGGCTAACATCTCAGACTCTGAATCCAACACCAACATGGGATTTATTAGCGAGAAATTGACGTTGGTGGATGTGATTTTCACAAGCAGGTCCAAGACCTACAACCGCTGCGAGAGTTGGAGAAACTCTCATCTCTACAACAACAGCTCAGTGATCTCTCGAAGAAGGTCGCTGATCTTCAGATCCAGTACCAGCAGAGCCAAACTTCTTTGAGTGTCCAACTAGCATAGAGGATCGCACTCGCTCCACCCACCCGTCAAATCCACTACGTCCAGAGCGAGTCTGAGATTCTGCAGATCGATTTGCATGAGGATCAGTCTCATGCCAATCCTGGCCAGATCACCAGCACCACAAAGATGGAGGTGGAGCTGCAAGCCACTCTCGAGATCAATGGGATTTGGTATACTCCGATGCAGCAGCCGAGTATGCCGAATTAACAGCAACAGCAGCCGTACGGTCATCCACAGCATGGACGTCCGCAATTCCAGCACCGTCAGACTTTCACGCCACAACAGTCTCACCTGAATGTATACCATCAGAGACCGCAACATTCATATCCGCACCCTGCTCATTACTCACCGAACTATCCTTATCAGCATCCGTAACAGTCTTCCTCCACACATCAGCGATACTCCCAGCCTTCCACCTCTCAGCATTACACGCCAAGGCAGGAGAGAGGAGCTAGCCAGGGCCACCACACCGAACCAGAGATGTCTTCACAAGCCCAGGCACTCAACCAGATCATGGATATGTTGAGTACGCTCCAGATTGCACACAAGACTGAGATGGAGCAGGTTAACCGTCGTCTGGACGATTAACCGTGCTGAAGACCACTCTCCCAGCCCAGCCTAAGATGAACCCGAACAACAAGAGGAGGCATCCAGATCAGGTAGACACTACAGGTAAGATCTCGATTCCTGAATTTTTATCTAACTTCATTCGTCTCAGGAGCGGTAGATCACCACAAGCACCTGCTGGAGTAGAGGAGAGGGCATTAGAGGAGCACGAGCAGAACCATGATTCTGAAGCCGAGGAGGAGAAACAACAAGATGATGAGGACCACTTTCCAAACTCAAGAGACGGGAGCAATGCCGACACAACAGATATGGACACTGGCGGCTCAGACAATGACATCACGCCAGATCAGGCAGAGAGCCCCGACAAAAATATTTCTTCCCCTATCTTAGAGAGTTTTGTAAATAATTCTGAAACTCTAAATGTACAAGCTGATTCTACTATCACTAAAAATCCTGATTTTCTGACTTCTGACTGTATTCTTTTTCCCGATGCTTTGTTTGGAAAAGGAAAGAAAAATACCAAAAAGAATGTTGATCATCCAGAGATTGAAAAATTACTCAAAGATCATATCTTTATGAAGATCCCGCTTCATGATGCCTTAGATCAGTTTCCTACGCTTAAGAATCAATTGAAAAAACGATGCACCACGTGTAGGAAAAAGAGATCCCGAACAGAGAAACATGTCTTGACTAAGGCTACATCCTGTGCGATACAAAATAAGCTACCGAAGAAGAAGAAAGACTCAGGTGCACATTATGTCAGATGCGAGATCACAAAAGCCGAGTTCGATCGCACTCTATTAGATAACGGTTCCTCGATCAATCTGATACCCGCTTCCTTACTCGATAAGCTCGAGTTAGGTCCTCTTTACAAATCCCGCTCGATCCTTCAGTTTGCTGATAGACTCGTAAAGAGACCTAAGGGTATACTTAGGAACGTTATAGTAACCGTGCAGGGTCTGCAATTCCCAGTGGACTTTACGATCTTGGACATGAATTGCCTGCACAGTTACACCTTACCCCGATCATTCTCGGGAGGCCTTTCTTAGAGACCGCAAAGGCTCTCTTCGATTATGATACATGGAAGGTATCTTTTCGCGTTGAGGGCGAAAAGGTACATATAGAGATGGCAAGAGAATAGAACACCTTCAGTGATGCATCTTCGGATTTTCTGAGTTCTTTAGCCTCCTGCAATTACATGGATGAGGTTCGTCTTGACGACCTCAAAAGGTATAAAGTAGAGACCCAAGATTTCCTAACTGAGGTCGGGTCCGAGACCACAGGGGGTGATTCTTCCGACGGGACCTTATATTTTAGTCTGGATGATGAGAAGAAAAGGGATCCAGATTCTGAGGAGTTTAATGCAGATTTTTCAGATTCAGAAGCTTTACACAATTCCTCCGTCTCAGATGATTCAGAGTTTCATTTAGCTGACTTGTTTTCTTCTGATCATTCTGAGGAGTCGGATGATGTCTTGAACATCTTCTGTAGTCTGATTCTAGAGCACATTGCGATGGTGGATAACCAAATCGCAAACACATCACCAACCGATACAGATCCCCATACACATACAGAGGATGTTTCGGCAGATACAAATACTACCTTACCAGAATTAAAGACTTTGCCACCAAACATGAAATATGCTTTCCTTGCGGGTCCATATCAACGGTTTCCGATCATTATCAGCTCAACTTTGACCGATGATCAAGAATCTCGTCTGATGGAGATTCTAGAAAGAAACCGTAAGGCTATTGGGTGGACTGTATCCGATCTCCGCGGGATTAATCCTGCTTTGTGTTCACATCATATCTATCTCGATCACGACAGCAAACCCTCCAGAGAGTTTCAGCATAGGCTGAATCCGGTGTTACGAGAAGTTGTCAAGAAAGAGATCACGAAATGGTGTGACACAGGGTTCATTTATCCCATCTCCAACTCCGAATGGGTTATCCCATTACTTGTTGTGAGTCCTTTGACGATTGTTTAGCGCACCTAGACTAGGTTCTGAAAAAGTGTTGTGAGGTAGATCTCGTTCTATTCTGGGAAAAGAGCCATTTTATGGTTACTCACGGGATCGTGTTGGGGCACGTCATCTCCCAGCGAGGCATGGAGGTTGACAATGCCAAGGTGGATGTCATTAAGAAACTTGAGCCACCATCCAACATCAAGCAGTTACGGTCATTTCTGGGGCTTGTCGGTTTTTACCGACGATTTATCCAAGACTTCTCCAAGATTGCCCAACCGTTAACTGAATTACTAGGCAAAGACATCGAGTTCATGTTAAATGATAAATGTCTTCATGCCTTCCTCACTTTGAAAGATAAGTTAATCAGTGCTCCTGTCCTACAGCCGCCTGATTGGTCTCTACCCTTCGAGATCATGACGGATGCTTCAGATTTTGCGGTCGGGGATGTATTAGGAAAAAGGAGGAATGGACTTCCCATTGCCATTCACTATGCCAGCAAAACCTTAGACGATGCGCAGAAGAATTACACAGTGACAGAAAAGGAGATGTTGGCAGTAGTGTTTGCGTTAGATAAGTTTCGATCATATCTGCTTGGCTCGAAAATCACAGTATACACTGATCATTCAACTATCAGATTTTTAATGGAAAAGAAGGATGCTAAGGCACGCCTTCTTAGATGGATTCTATTACTTCAGGAATTCGATCTGGACATCAAAGATAAACCCGGGGTAAAGAATGTGGTAGCTGATCACCTCTCCCGATTACAATCAGATCTGCTTTCAGATGAGTACACGCCAGAGATCGCAGAGAGATTTCCTGACGAGAGCATATTTGCGGTTACCGAACTTCCGTGGTATGTAGACATAGTGAACTTTCTGGTCACGCAGAAAAGTCCTCAGGGATGGCCAAAGAACCGAGTTGAGAAACTAGTTTCTGAGGCACGATACTATCATTGGGAGGATCCGATTCTTTTTCGCGAAGGACCGGATTGCGTTTACATGCGTTGTATTCCTCAGGAGAAATATAATAGTGTCCTCACCTTATGCCATTCTTTAGAATCAGGAGGACATCATTCAGGGAAGAGGACATCATAGAAGGTACTACAGAGAGGATTATGGTGGCCGACTCTTACTAGAGATGCCTGCACATTCGTGAAGAGTTGCCCAGAATATCAGAGAGCTCTAGGGATAGTCAGTGCCAGAGATGCAATGCCGATGCGACCCGTCATCATTTGCGAGATCTTTGACGCATGGGGCATAGATTTCATGGGACCGTTCCCTTCTAGCAGCAGCTTTGAGTACATTCTTCTTGCTGTAGATTATGTTAGTAGATGGGTGGAGGCTATACCCGCACGAACCGCAGACAGTAAGACAGTTTGCAAGTTCCTAAGGGAACATATTATTTCACGGTTCGGGATTCCATGTATTTTCATTTCTGACAGGGGTAGCCATTTCATTAATAAGGAGGTGAAAAAGCTAGTGAAACAATACAACATCGATCACAGAGTAGCTTCTCCTTACCACCCACAGACGAATGGCATGGCTGAAGTTTCAAATAGGGAGGTGAAATCAATTCTCCAGAAACTAGTACGACCGGATAGGAAGAACTGGTCACTGCTTCTAGATCAGTTTTTTTGGGCATATCGTACTGCATACAAAAGTCCCTTAGGTACTTCACCATTCAGACTGGTTTATGGAAAGCCGTGCCACTTGCCCGTAGAGATCATGCATAAATCTGAATGGGCAATTCGAGAGATATTGATGGATTAGTACAGAAAGTAGGAGCCAAGAGAAAGATAGATCTGAATGAGCTGGTTGAGATTTGAAATGAAGCATACGAGAACACACTCATCTATAAGGACAAAGTGAAGAAATGACATGACAGACATATTCGGCACAAGAGCTTTGTCCCTGGGTAGAAAGTCTGGTTGTTCAATGCGAGGTTGAGAATTTTTCCCGGCAAATTAAAAATCAAGTGGGAAGGACCGTACATAGTCAGAACGGTGCACGACAATGGCAGTATAGCAATATCAGATGTGCCACCTGGTGCAGAACCGTTCGTGGTTAACGGGCAGATGCTGAAGCACTTCATCGAAACTACTAATCATCTGGCCCGTACTGAAGTGATCTATTTTGTACAGGAATCATGATCATTCTTTCACTTCATCTCATCCTGTACAAATTCTTTTGAGCCATTCATTTCTGGAGATCCACAACACTTGTATATTCTTTGTAGACCACGATCGTCCCAATTTTTGCTCGTCTTCTATGCTTAGGATACCAGATCCTAAGTATAGCGGGGATCGATTATTCGCTGATTTACGTTTTATTTTTTGTTCTGATTCTTTTAGTATAGCCTTTCTTTTTCACAAATCACTGGTCTCTGATTTTTGACCACACTCGTTTCTATACTTAGGATGCCTTATCCTAAGTATAGGGGGGACCGAGTGATTTCGATGATTTCGTATTCTTTTCCTTTTGAACTTTCGTTATTTATTCTTTCACTCAGTCATCCCATTTTTGCTCTCCCGTGATACTTACAATGATCTGATTGTAAGTATAGGGGGGGTTGACTGACTTGTACTCGATACCTTTTTCACCTACTTTTACTTAGCACGAGTTATGTCCTCCTTTTTCTCTTTTGACGCTATGAGGACATAGCACAAGCTAAGTATAAGGTTGTGCGTATATATTGTATATGTACTTTTGTCCATAACTCGTACTTTTATGTATTTTCTATATCTATAAAATCCATAAAAAGTGGGTACGGGTTAAATTAAAATCCACTTATATATTTATTATTTATAAAATTCTTGTAAATAAGTAAAATATGTTTAAAACTTGTATTTAAAACTTGTAATTAAAATATGTATTTAAAATTAGTACTTAAAATTTGCATAATACTTATTTAAAATCCTATTTATTAAAATATATGTAAAAACCAGTTAATTCATGAAAAAAACCTTTGTAGATAAAATCTGTAAAATACATTAGATACTTAAACCGAATAAAATATATCTTGTAAAATTCTTGTATAAAAACTAGTTTATAAAAACCATAAAATCCATAAAAAATACAAAGTCCTAAAATTCATAAAAATTACAAAAGCCTTAAAATCCATAAAAATGAGTAAAATCCAGAAAATATACCTCACAAAATCATGGTTGCATTTGCTTTCGCATTTTTTAGAATAAGTTTGATTTCTGGAACTAAGGACTGAGTACAGTCTAAAGGATGGAGCTTGATTACGGCCTTTAACTCTCATTGTAAGGAGCCTGGTTAGGATATGGAATTTAGACTCTTCAGGTCTTGTGACTTAAAATCTTTGGGTTCCATAAGACCATATTCGGGAAATCAAGTCATATGTGCTTAAGTAGACCATTCAGAGTCATCCGTACAACTCTTCAGAAGTGAACCAATCTTGAACACATGCACTCTGCACTTAGCTCAACTCGCATGGAGTTCCGAAGGGCAGTACACCTTGGTAGTGCGTTTCTATCCTTATCTTTGCGGCATTGACGTCTAAAGACGGGAGAGATTGGGGTTGCGATAGTTGCTTCGGATGAGGGAAGGATCTGCTGACACAATTTTTCTAAGACCTCAAAAAAGGGACGGAATAAAAAGAGGCTATATCCGTCGAGGCACAAAAATATGAATGCAGTGCAAGCAAATTATAAAGTCAAAGCAAAGCAGAAGCCACCAAATAAGACCACGATGGTCCAAGCTTCCACCAAAAATGCCTGCACATCTTAGTGGAGACTCAGCTACACCGGTTGGGCTTCACAAGGAGATGCGTCTACACTGGTCGCACTCCACTTCTTTTCTCATTCTTCTAACTTCTCCCTGTATTCGATTGTGGACATAGCAGAACTGAACTCAGAAGGGAATACCTCCCTCCCCGAGGAAAGAGTAGCGGGATGAGGAAGCCATAGAAGTGTATAGCCAGGATGGACGGTTTCTTCGGTTCTCTAAGCAGGAAGAGCTAAATCAATTCACACACTGTACAAGTTGACTTCAAGGATGATAGAGTTTGCGATATGAATAAGTGAGTCTGAACTAGCCGATGAAGTGATCTTGAGTAAGGATTTATGGAACTTGAGGACTGTTGAGGATAAAAGCCTAATCCTAGTTAAGGTTCCGACAAAATGATTGTTTCAGGCACGATCGAGCTCTGTCCTTTCTCTGTTCTCATGAATTGGTTTAGGAAAACAAATTCATTCTAACTTTCTTTCTTTTTCACTTACTTTTTAAAAATAAGTGTTTGCTAAGGGACTAGCAAAGTTTATGTATTGAGGGTTGATGAATCCATGATTCATTAACTTTTCTGTCGCATTTTGTCTTAAAACCCTTAACAAATGCATGTAAATACTCATTAATTCCCATCTATTTTATAAATCATCCTGTATGAATAAAAACTCACTTTTAACCATCAAAATCATGTAAATAAATAAAGAACCAGAAAAAGAACCAAGGTAGATTGAATATATGTATATATATATACAATATGACTTAAAATATAAATATAACTGAAAGGTATATTTATAAACTAACCTCCGAGACCAAGTCAGCATGGATTGGACGACAAACCGAAAAGTAGGGGGAGATAAAGAAAGAAAACCTTAAAAAATAAATTAACACACACACCATACACTTCTCATTATTTATAAAATAAATACAAAACTTTAAAGATTTTTAATTATTTCATATGAACATAATTTTTACCAAACTCTTCTCCTAATTACTCCTAAAATGTATATAAAAATATAAAAATAAGTTAAAATTATTACCCTGTATATATGCCAAGAAATCCAGCCTATAAATTGTCAAAATCTCAACTTCCGAACATCATAACTTCCTCATACGAACTCCAATTTCACTCTACTCACCTTTAAAGTTCATAAAGTAATATTCTCTAATTAACGAAGGTGGTTTAATCGAATTCGGAGTCCGTTTTTTGTATTTACACCTAATTAAAATAACTTTATTTACTAATTATTAATGATTTTATAAAGAATTTCAACATTCTGGCCAACCAGGTGCTGACACTTGTCAGCACCTGGGTCTTCTTCCCCAAGATTCTGGTATGCCGGCCTGCACCAACCGACCACCTTCACTGATTTATCCCGCGAACCTCTTCACTCCTTCCGATGACCTAAACCATTGATCTTCATCTTCTAACAACCCCCTCCATCGCTGGCCCTTCGATCTAGACTTGGAGACCACGAAATCTACCTATTTAAACCCCTAAAGATCCGCCATCGCCAACTAACTCTCCTAACCAACTGAAACACCAGTTCCAGTGGTCGACCCCCATCCTTCTCCTCTCGTTTCCGGCCACTCTAGGAGGTGACAGCTCCATTTCGGCGGCTCGCGTGGAGGAAGGAAGATTGGAGGAGGTTCCAAGGCGATCACGCCGCCTTGCATTTCCGCAACTGCAGCGTTCCGCTACGGCCTAAGGTCGACCGTCGAGCTTCTATCCAGGTACTACACCTTGACTCCCCAAACCTTATCCCTCCATCTTCTTAGCTTTATTTCTCGATTGTCAAGCCATGATTAGCATGGCTAATCACATCTTTAGGTAGTCTAATACATTAGGTTAGACGCCCCATCGAAATCCCACTTTCAAATCACCTCGATCAAACTCGAATCGCGACACCATTTATCTCCATTTTCACGCTATTTCTAATAACTCTGGAAACCCTTTTTTTTTTTCCATGATTTTGAACTTGCAAATCTATTACACTTGCACCGATTCCTCGTGAATCGAGCGAATCAATCTTTGACTTGCAGGTCCAACTTCAATCAGGAGCAATTGTTAAGTTCGTGGAAGCTTTCATCTGTACGTAAATTGAATTCAAAGAGGAGATGGCAGTTTGTAATAACCTCCAGAATCCGTGAACCGCCATCTTCATTGCATCACCACCGCCGATCAGAGCCGCTTCCGCTAGCACCCTACCGCGGGCGAGCTTGAGGGGTGGAGGAGCCACCCCTCTGGCCCCGCCGACGAGCCAAAGACACCGCAGGTTGACCGTGAAAAGTCGGAGAAGACACCTTGCTCGTTAGGCGCGCATCCGTCCAAGAACAGAATCAAGAACATGCGAAGCACGGTTCTTCAACACGCGGCAAAAGCAAGAACGTCAGATCGTGCAGATAACTTCTAATCTCATCCGCTAAAAATGAAAAGGTGGAAAAATTGCATCATAAACCCAGGGAACTTCAAGAAATCTTTCTCCGCCCCCAGGTTTCCTGATATTGCATTTAGGTCACTCCACAGGGACCTAAATGTAAATCATTTGTATTTTTCTTTCAAAACAGTCCCTACTAGGACTAAACTGTAGAACAAATTTAAATAGTTTTTTTACGCTTATGCCCCTGGGCTGTAGGGGTTGTTTTGACCTCGTTTGACCTCTATTTTTGACGATTTCTTTAGGGTAGTTATGCAACTACCCCATCTACTTAGTATTAAATGTTCGTGAGTTTTTGTTGCGTTTTAGTCATGTTTTGATTTTTCAAAAACCGCATCATTTTGATTTGTTTTCTTGTGTTGTTCGAGCTCGCTGCGCGACCCGCTTCACCTACTATATTTTACCATTTACATATTTTCACCTATTATATAATAAATAAATCATTTTGAAAAAAATCCCTTTTTGAAAACTAAATAAAAATTGGAAAAGAATAAAAAATAAAAAATCAAATAAAAAAGAGTTTCTTTCTCTGATAACTTTAAGAAGAGATAAAAAATAAAATTGCAAAGATATTTCTGAAAAAAAATCAAGAGATTCTATTCTGCCTCCTTGAGTTCGACCCAGGCACACTCACCTGGTTAAATATTTAGTGTAGGTTTTCCTTCGGAAAACCGAATTTGTTTGATACGAGCTGAGATCGTATTTTTCGCGGCTTTTTCTACATCGACCACGTTTCTCTAAAAAAGCCACGAAACCGATTTTTAGCTATATCAAAGAACCAAATGTCAAATGCTAAAAAGATTACCTAAAAGTCCGATCTTGGATGCAGCCTCAGTGCCTGCCACAACGTGTCCTGCAATCGTTGTACGATGCCTCTCTCGACGCTCGATGATCAATCTAAGTTTTAACAATTAATTTTGAGCTAGTTCCAATCACAGAGTAATCTATAGGTACATGAATTGACTTAGGGATGTGTACCTAGCTACCGAGCAAGCACACCTAGATCTAAGGGCTCAATCACAGAAAATAAAGGCGAAAATCTCAAAACACGGGAAACAAAGAATATAAAGGTGGTGAAAATCATGAAAAATCCGGTGATCCCCCAAGTGTATAAACACTTGGAAATTGGGCTCGAGTGTCCGAAGTCCAAAGTACTTGTATTATTACCAATTAATTAATGCAGGAATAAATCACTCTCTCATAAAATAAAATAAAATCTATGCTAATTTCTGCTCTCTCTTTCTTGCTCTCTCCTCTTGGTCCAAAGGTTGAAGGACCAAGTCTTCTCGAACTGGGTGCCTCAACCACCTAAGCGGTCGTCGTCGTCTCGAAGTCCCTCGCAAAAAAGAGATGGATTTTAACACAATGATTAATAATATCAAATGAAAGATAAAATAAATGAAGAAAAATAATAAAACACAAATGATCCAAAATTATATCCTATACATTGCTCATCTGCAATAACACCATTTGATAAACACGGTAATCGAGTGGTCTAAAATGAGCCTCACAAGACGAGGATTCAATCGGTGTGATGACGGCTTCATGAATCATGTCTAATCAACAATCAACCCACACATTGTATAGAAAATCAATGCAAGTAGTGTGAATCAAAATTTATTATACCCTACAATAGATTGTATAGTAGATAAGTACATTAGGGGACGAACAAATGAAACAACTGAGGATAGGCAATCAAAAATTGACAAAGAAAGACAATAAATGATTTTGGGCTTTTTAGGGTACTTGGGATTTTGTGGGTTTTTAATTATATTTTTTATGGATTTTA